>JAYDZK010000056.1:71232946-71263322 GCA_034509185.1 Euphonia xanthogaster | reverse complement strand
AGATGGGAATGGCCTGCACCAAAAGCCAGGAATGGAGAGATGGGAATGGAGAGATGGGAATGGAGAGATGGGAATGGCCTGGACCAAAAACCAGGGAATGGAGAGATGGGAATGGCCTGCACCAAAACCCAGGAATGGAGAGATGGAAATACCCTGCACCAACCCCTCTGCTGGTGGCTGGTGCCCACAGAGTGGACATTGCCAAGAGACTTGGGAATGAATCCAGATCCTGGCAGCAGACAGTGCCCCCCAGGCCAGGAACACTCGCTTCTAGTCCTTTCCAAAGTGTGGTTTGTTAGCTAGCTACTAAAACTTTAAGGAAGTCTAAATGCCTGTAGCTGAAACAAGGCAGAAGTCTGTTTCAATAAACTTCAAAGTGGCATTGAGGGTTTCTTATGCATTGTATTTTGTGAAGGCATTTGCTTCCAAATTGTGTTAACAAAAATATGTTGTTTGACAGATATCATCTCAGCAGACAGGTTGCCTAATCTGTTTTATTGACAAATTGACTTATTATTTGATCAACTTGAATATAGTCTTCAAGTTATACTTCCATGATAAAGAAGTACATGGAACAGAGAATAATGTGTTTAGTCCATCATCTGCTTTCAGCTGTCATTTAAACATTGGTGTGTCTGTGAGAAAAGAAAAAAGTTATCCAGTTGTTTTGATCATGCTGTCAGAACTGTCTGTATTGTCTGGGGGGGATGCCCATGTAATTTCTTCCTCCTTGAAGCGATAATATCTTGACCCTCCCCATTCAGTCAGAAGAAAGCAGGTTACCACGGCTCTACCCACCACCTACATGAAGTTTCAGATTCTATCAGGAGAGAAACAAAGCATCTCTGGGAGCCAGAATCACTTATACTTCACTTCCTCTGTCTTCTCGTTCAATGGGACCAGGAAACAAAGTGAAGTTTAAAGGTTTCCCTCACTGCAGTCAGAAATGTTTTTTTTTTTTAAAAATAAAATTCTAAGCTGTTGTGTTGCTGTCTTTGCATTAAGGGGGGCGAGGGTGGGCTGTTGGTTATGTTTATTTTCAAGCCAATAAGTTCCACTTGAAAAGTTTCAGAACTATAAAGAGTAAAAACTAAGTGAGATCCATATGAATTCAGGGAACGAGGCAGATGTGACAGCTTTAGGGGTGTTCCTCAGCACATTGTTTGGGGACCTCTCCTGTGTCCTCTCCCTTGCTGCCTGGGTTTGTTGGGAGGAATCCTGCTGATCCCTGCCCTGTGGGACTGGTGCACAGGCACTGAGTGAATGAGATCAGACAGGGTTTAAACCTGGACCTGCAGAAACAACCTGCTACCTCTGGCTGTTTGCTCTTCAAACTGAACATCAGAAATAAATTCATACTTGGGAGCAAGGCAGTCACTAAAAAGAATTCCTCCATTTAGCCCATTTCTGGGTGTCAGCCCCAATTTGTCTGTTTGCAATTACACTCACAGTAGGTGGATCAGCTCCACTACGGATAATTAAACAGACCCCATTTTGTGATAAAAAAATCCCTCTGGATTCCAGATAATTACCAGTATTGAAAATCTCAGCCCTTTAAAATCAAATGGAATAGACTTTTCATTGGGAAAGTAAATGCACAAACTGAATTAAAAAACCCTTAAGTTGTCAATACAAAGGAAAATTATTTTCTTCTTCTTGTTGTTTAACTCAGTGGGTAAATATATCCTTAGAGGGAAGTTGAATAGGCTTTTGATGCACAAAAGCTGGATTTTGATAAAATGAAGCTCCTAAAAGAAGCTCCAAATCCAAACAGTTGTGTTAAAAATATGGGAGCTCTAGAAGTGACAAGGAAATCAGACCCTGAGCTGTCCCATCCCTGTCTGGTTTAGCAGAGCACAGCTCTGACTAATGGAAACCTGGCCACAGAGAAAAAAATCAAACCCAAACCACCCACAATTTGCTCATCTTTGGGGTTTTTTTCTTCGTATTTTTTTAAACTGCAGACACTTAATGCCATGCTTGTCTGAGAGCTTTTCCTGTAGCTAATAATACTTTGCACTGTAGTGCCTTTAATCCGAAGATCTCAAAGTGCTTTGCAGGCATTAATGAATTAAACCTCATAACACCCCTTTGAAGTAGGCATTATTATAGCAGTCTTAGAGATGGGCTGGGTAATTTTCCTGAAGTTGTGGAGCAAGTCCCTGACAGAGTCAGGAATAACTGCTCAAGTCCTGCATCTCAGCTGCTTCTGTAACCACCCTGCCATCCTCCCAGATTAACTCTCTTAAATAATTTTAATTTTAAATAATTACTTTGATTTACTGACTGTATTTAAGCCATATCTCTGTTAAATACAAGGGGAGGCATTGATTTATCCGTGCTGGGTGAGGCATTCAGTGCTGTGGGAGCTGTGCTGATAATGTGGAGTTAAAGTGACACAAATCCCTGGGTGGGGATGCTCTGGGGGGCACAGGGGGGCTCTGCAGGGCTGAGCTTGAGCCCCGTCCTCAGGCAGCCCCCCTGAGCTCTGCACAGCTCCTCCAGCTGGGCTGACACCTCAGGCAGCCCCCCTGAGCTCTGCACAGCTCCTCCAGCTGGGCTGACACCCAGCTGGGCACAGTGACTGCCTGAAATCACCTGAAATCACTGTCCAGGGGTGGTCAGCACTGTCCAGCACTGTCCAGGGGTGGTCAGCACTGTCCAGCACTGTCCAGGGGTGGTCATTGCACTAGAAAGGCTCCCTGTGGCACGGCCGTGCCCATGCCAGCAGGTGACACACATCTGGGGACACAGCAGCCCTCCTCCCTCCTGCCAGCAGGTCACCCACATCGCAGCTAACACTCCATGCTGCCTCTGACAGCAAGTTTAGAAGCAACCTAAAGGTAAATGTTTGTAAATCTGCAAATAACCAACCCCAAAATCAAGAAATGATTAATCTCATGTCAAGCAGCTCTCTCTGATCAGGTTCGTGGGTGGGCAGCCCCATCACATCCTCCTCAGCCCCACGGAGCTGAGCTTGGGGGGCATCCAGGGCTCTGAGCAGCATCTGTCTGTGCTGCAGGAGCTCCATCTGAGCTGTGCTCCTCTCCCTGCTGCACAAACAGCACCCAGCACCCTCACCCAGCACCCTCACCCAGCACCCAAACCCAGCCCACCGAGCACTGGCTGGTGCCTCAGGGTGCTGCATGCAGCCAGGCAGCCCCCGGGGCTGGATCCCCGCGTGGCCAGGCCAGATGTGGGGGCAGGGGAGGTGGGAGGTGCACAGCTGTGTGTGGGCACTGGGATAAGGGCAATGAGCAATGCCACGAGGGCATGGCTGCAGTGGTGAGTGCAGTGTTTGCATTCACACAGGTGTGAGTGGGCACTGGAAACTGTGCCAGGGGAACCTGGGCAATGCCACGAGGGCATGGCTGCAGTGCTGAGTGCAGTGTTTGCATTCACACAGGTGTGAGTGGGCACTGGGAGCTGTGACCCACCTGGGCAATGCCACGAGGGCATGGCTGCAGTGGTGAGTGCAGTGTTTGCATTCACACAGGTGTGTGTGGGCACTGGGAGCTGTGCCAGGGGAACCTGGGCAATGCCACGAGGGCGTGGCTGCAGTGCTGAGTGCAGTGTTTGCATTCACAGGGCTGTGAGTGGGCACTGGGAACTGTGACCCACCTGTGTGAATGCCACGAGGGCATGGCTGCAGTGCTGAGTGCAGTGTTTGCATTCACACAGGTGTGTGTGGGCACTGGGAGCTGTGACTCAGCTGGGCAATGGGCAATGCCACGAGGGCATGGCTGCAGTGCTGAGTGCAGTGTTTGTTTGCATGACTGAAGGCTGGACAGCAGCAGCTCCAAATCACAGCTGGGAACCTGCAGGATTGCTCCTGCATGGCCTTAGGTCACATTTACTGACCAGGGAGGAGCACTGAGGAGCTGCTGCAGTGCCCTGCTAGTCCATCCCAGAGAGGGAGGGCGGGCTGTGCTGCCACCCTGCCCAGCTGCTCCACAGCTGTGCTGCAGCTGGGGCACAGCTGATGCTCACAGGGCTGCCCACACCACCTGGGTCAGGCCAAGATGCTGCAGTGCTGGTTTCTCTTTCCTGCCTGTGGTTAGCAAGAATCCCTGACTGCAGTGCCCAAGCGCCTCTGTAACACCACCAGACACCATCAGAGCACCCCAGGGGCTGAAGTGAGCTACTCCAACCCTCTGGCTGGTCTCGGGCAGCAGGCTCCTGGGATAAATGTGTTCCAGGATTGTCTGTGCCTCTGCAGCACTGCTCTCCCCTGGCTGGCCCGACAGACGGACGCTGCCTGCTCCTCTGCCTCGTTGCCTTGCTATGCATTGCTGAGTCTGCATCAGCAGAGCTCCCTGCCAGGCTCCCTGCCCTGCTCCCCGTGCTGCAGAGCCCCAGTGCTGAGCTCCTGGGGAGGCACATACGCTCCCATAACCTCTGCTGCCTCCTGGGGGGGTCTCCTCACTCTCCTACACACGCAGAGCCTGCCTCCTTCCTTCTGGGAGGAACGCGCTAATTGGCACACGTCTGTCTTTTAAAATAGTCTAATGTCATAATTATCCTCATTTTCTTCCTTCCTGCTACAGGCAATTGCTGCAGTGTTTCAGAAGTTTTTGAAAAAAAAAATTAAAAAAAAAAAAAACCCCAAGCAAAACCCCCTCACAGCTTGTCTAGGGAGAGAATTTGTACCACTCCCAAGGCTGGGCCGTCTCACTTAAGGACACTAGAAACTTTTTTTTTACTTCAGCTGCACACTTAGGGTTTAACTGGTTGTCATTCCTGGTTTTGCAAAGCCCAGCCTTATCCACACACATATTACAGTTTGGATGTATCTTCAGCTTAGATTGTCTCAGGCTCTCCTTGACATTTTTCCATCACAGGTGTAGGGAACACTGTTGCTTCTGTCAGGTACCAGCCCCACCAAAAAGGAAAACAAAAAAGAAAAAAAAAAAGAAAGAAAGAAAGAAAAGAAAGGAAAAATGTTCTAAGTCACTCCATCTCACCTGCTGATCCAGGTGGGCAGCACCAGGGAGGGGCTCCCTTCATCACATGTGCTGGCAGTACCAGAAGAAGGGATTCTGAGGAGTTAAACCATCCTGACCTTAACTGGCCTGAGCCACCATCACAGGGTTCCCCTCGAGCCCATTCCCACTGCCACGGGCCAGGTGCTCTGCAGGTGCTCGTGGCTGCACCAGGGAGCTGCCAAGCAGAACTCTGGTTTGCTGCTGGGAGGTTTCAGGTGCCACCTCACTGCCAGGAAGAGCACAGAGGACAGCCTGGCAAACCACAGCAGTGGGGACAGGTTCATAGGCTCTCCTCCTGCTTCCCCAAATATTGCCTTTTCCCTTCAGGAAATCTGGAACCACAGAGTGGCATCTGTCAAGCCGTAGGCACTTGAGAGTAAGCACCCATCAGAATAACTTACTGTCAAAACCAGGTACAAATTCATTTCATCCCACTTGGTGCCATATGCTGCTGTCAAAACTCCATGAACTGTTTAGGCAGCATGTTGGGACATTGTGACTAACTCAGAGCAGAGCTGTTTTTTCTGTAGCTCGGTGTCCCTGTTTATAATTGGGTATTCCCTGGGCACAGCAGGCTCAGGGAGAAGCCAGCCTGGGCAGGGGGCACGGGGCAAGCCCCTGCCCTGCCCTGCCCATCGTGCTGCACACTGCCCTGGCCACTCTGCTCAGGACCTGCCCCTGCCTCTGCTCTGACACCTGGGGTTGGAAGGTGGGGTGATTCCTGCCCTGTGGGTTGATGAAAATCTTCAATCTTGGAGCAGGCTGCTAAGCTGAGTCTAAATCTCCTTTTCTGCTGCTGGAGCCCAGGTGTTTTGCTCTCCTGGCAGGAAGGTTGGCCAGCACGCCCTTTGCTGTAAGAAGTGGGAAACAGACCACAGGATAGGTAAAGAACACATTTGCTGTTTTATTGGTGCCTTGCAGGGCAGTAATACTGAAAAAGGGGAATGCAAAAGAAACAAAAAACCCCAAAACCAAAACCAAAAACCCAGGATGGTGGCAATCCACATGGTATTTTTTTTAAAGAGTACATCAACTCCTGTTTTTTTTCATTTATTGTGGCATGAATGATAACATAAAACCAAAACATGAAAATATACAACTTATATTACACTATGTGTTATGAACAAAATATAAATCTATAACTCTATGTTATATTTACATAATTATTTCTTTTATTAAATTTCAAGTGAGATGGTAGGTTGCACATACTTTGTTTTAAGCTCCAGGCATTTGATTGTCTCTATTTCTTTTCTATTTTCATTTCACTTGTAAAATCCAAAACGTTAGAAGGAGTAAGAGCTTTAGAGCCAATGGAGCTATATAAATACTGCTTCAGCAAACCAGTGACAAAAAACACTGGGGAGTAGAGAAATCAGTCAGTAGAAAAAACGAACTTGACACGTTCTTCAATCTGGGAAACTGACAAGTTAAGATAAAGTCGAAAAAATGTAAATATAAACCAAGCTAAACAGACAGCCCATGCCCTGTGAATTGAGGATCCACTTGGATCCCCACCGAGTGAATGACAGAGTTAGCTGCAGGATGGAAGGGATGGTCCTGCCAGAAGTGGTCAGACAAAGGAGGTTCCTGTGCCACACCCCTGCCCGGCTGCCCCACGGCCGCCTCTCCCGCAGCAGAGGAATTCCTGCTCAGCCCTGCATCTCCACGGAGTGTAATCACTTCTGATGTTACAAATGTGATGTCAGAGGCTTCTTCGGGGACAATAACAGCTCAGCTCTTTGGATTAAAAAGAAAAAGCTCTGAAAATGTGCTGTAAAAAGGTTAAAGACAATTTACTTTCTAAAAAATGATTTAATTAAAGGCAGTCTACTGCAGTAACCAAATCTTTGAAATAATGTCTTCGAAGAAAGAATTTCTTCCATATGCATTCATAATAAGAGGATTTGGTTACAAAACTAATTAAATGCTATAATAATAGCTAGTGTTCTTTTCTGGGGGCCTGATTAATACAGCGGAACGGTTAGATAAAGATGTTAAATGCACTTAAAAATCCTATTTTACTAATATAAGGCATGAATAAATGGAAAAAAGGATATACTCTGTGTTATTTAATTGAGCTCAGAAGCAAGTGCCTCAGTTTTTTTCCTTTCTTTTCCCCTTTCCCCCACTGCTGGAGATGCTCCTTCTCAAGTTCCCAAGATGCATGGTGCCTTATCCCCCCAGGAGCATCCTGCCTCGCCAGCTTCCAGGGGAGAGAGGAACAGAGCCCACCCTGGCATGAGGGCCTCCATCAGCTTCGAGGTTAAGAAATCCTGATCCCTTCTAACCTGGTTTTTCTACGCGCTCCAGGGCACAGAGCCCAGGAAAAAAAAAAAAAGAAACAAGACAAGAAGATAATTTTTATAAATGCATATTTTGCTTTTTTGTTTTTTAGGTTTTCTTTCCCCAGAAAATACAAGAGGGACAAACAGTACCCTATTTTCAAATCTGGTCTTCAGCTGCTGAAGGATATGTGGGTGCTCATCCTTGGACCCCAGAAAACATTAGCATGGGCATGAAGCATTTTGCTGGTTTGGAACCCCAGAGCCATTTTTGAAAACTTTATGTCTTCATCTTTTGGCCTCTTTTTTTTTTTTTTTTTTTCCTTTTTAACATTTCTGCATCAGTTTCAACATCCCAGAGGTGGAGGAGGAGGACAGTGCTGCAGCAGCCCTGCCAGCCCCAGGGCAGGGCAGGCTGGGCACAGCCTCTCCCAGGGAATGTGCATGGAACTGTCAGCCCTGGCTGGGGCAGGGGGGCACCTGGGGGCTCTGGGAGGGCTTTGCCTGACCCCCCTGTGCCAGGGACACCAGGCTGGGCACACCAGGATGGGCACACCAGGCTGGGCACACCAGGATGGGCACACCAGGCTGGGCACACCAGCAGGCTGGGCACACCAGGATGGGCACACCAGGATGGGCACACCAGGCTGGGGACACCAGGCTGGGGACAGCAGGCAGTGCCCATCCCTGGTGCCCAGGGACACCAGGCTGGGCACACCAGGCTGGGGACAGCAGGATGGGCACACCAGGCTGGGCACACCAGGCTGGGCACACCAGGATGGGCACACCAGGCTGGGCACACCAGGCAGTGCCACCCCTGGTGCCCCCCAGGCTGCCCCAGCAGCCTCCCCCAGGGGATGCAGGCTGGAGCTTGGTCCCACTGAAGCCCAAGGGCCCCTTCCCACCGAGCCCTGCCAGCCCAGGGCTTGCTCCAAGCCCCCCTGGCACCTACCTGGAGCTAAAACAAAGTACCCTGGGGGCCCAGAGTGGCACCATTAAACCAGAGAGTCTCTCAGCTGTGGTGGAGATCAAGCATCCAGCAAAGGTGAGGTGAACCCACAAGAGTCAGAAGTAATTTGTTCACAAAGACAGGGAACAAATTTGAAAGTTAAAAAAAAATAAAATAAAAAGGAGCAAATATCTGTTTTCACATTGTACATAGTAATGATATAAAAACAATTGTCTATTTCTTTTTTCTTCCTTCTTATCCAAACAGAGTGCTTCAAAAAAATTGGCTCTAGATGACTGGTGTAATTAAATAACTAAAATGAGTGATGAGAGAGCAGAAGTTAATTAAGATTGAAAACAACACTCCCATTAATTCACTCCATCATAATAAACATCAGAAGTTGACATGGCTGGGGCCAAAATTAAAATAAAAGAAAGAGAAATGGTGTGAGCAGAAGAAGAAGCGATTTGTTTTCATATGTATATATATATATATTTATATATATATAAAAAGGTAAGGTGGGGAAGGGTATCCATTTTAAATAGCCTAACAGCTTCATTTGCTGCACTGCCAAATTAGAACAGAATAAAATAAAGTTAAAAAAAGGGGGGGGGTGTAAATAAATTATACATAATTTACTAATCTGGGAACAGCTGACCATTATTATTATTATTATAATTACCATTCAACACTAGCAAGAAGAGGCAGTTCAACTGAAAAAAAACCCCCAACACAGTCATAAAATACAAACAAAAAAGAACCCTCTCTGACACGGAGGATGTGATCAGCTACTCCAAGCATAATTTCAGAGCAAATCTTCTGAGAGAGAGAAAACAGAAAAGAATTTTTGAAAGCACAGGTGGAAACCAAAACGGGGAAAACAGAGAAAAAGAAAAGAGATGTAGCAGGGTGCAACTGTCACATGCCCAAACATGGGAGTATTGTCCTAAGTGCTCAATGGCATTTGCTTTTTGCTTTGCACGAGGTCTGCAGAGGTCAGGTTACACTTCAGTGGGATTTCTGGAGGCAAAGAAAGGCATTCCCCTCCTTCCTGTCCTGCTCACTGTCCTGCACCTGGCACCAAGGGCTGAATTCGCCTGCTCCAGGGACTGCTTGCACAATCAGGGCTGGGCAGGGCTGGGCAGGGTGCTGGGAGTGCCTGGGCTGGGGTCCCGCTGCCACCGAGGGGTGGGGGGCCAACTCTACCAGCCAGAGGGGACAACAGCAGCAAGGCAGCTCCCTCTGGGATGGGAATTCACTGGGAAGCAACACAAAGTTGGCATCCTCAGCTGAAGAAACAGTTCAGAGGAAGGGCTTGCCTCAGCACGATGCCAGGACCTTCCTCTGCAGGGCACAGAGCAGCTCCCAGACCCCTTCCTCACGCTGTGGCTGCCCCAGGAAGGCAGAGCTGCCCAAGCAATGGGAGTGCTCCACAACAGGACTGGGAATAGTTTAGCACAGAGAATGGTTTTTCAGCTGGGAGAGGCAGCAGCGAGGGAAACTCAGCACTGCACCTGTCTGAGTTCCTGTAACCCCACCTGGAACTTGGAAACCTCCTCACAGCCATCAGCCTTCCTTCCCACACAAACATCCCACTGGTAAAAGAAGTCAGTGGAAATAAAAAATTGCCTTTTGAATCAGAGATCAGTACTCAGCCACCCCGAAGGGACGAGTTCATCAGAGCTGGGCCTGCTTGGTGGCACCTTAATTAAGCTCAGCACTTGGTAACATGTCCAGTTGCTGCATCCCGTGCAGAACAAACCCCATTTTGGACAAGCCTTTCGTGTTGTTTATGCTGCCACTTGAAGTGCAAACTAAAAGGAAAGGTTTCTTACAGACCAAGTCCCTTGGAGGGTGCAGGACTTCATTCTGAACATGCTTTTTGCTCACGATAGTCCAAGATTATTCTTATTAGTACCATAAACACGCACACATGAAAATCCAAGACCATAAAATATTTTTTCTCTAAATTTCTTATGTCTCTCTCTCTCTCTTTTTTTTTTTTTTTCACCTGAGAACAGCACCTACAGTTTCCTTTAAAAAGCAAAAGCAAAAATATATGTCTAATCTCACCAGCTGCTGGTATATCAGGTTCTTCAAGGGATTGTCTAAGATATAACACTGTCCTAACTTAAGACAGAGCAAGAAGCAAATGAAAAGCCAAAGGAAAACAAAACAAGAAGAGACCAACCTAAAAAAAGCAAATTGGACTAGCTCAGCGCTTTAGTACAAATTTGGCACTTGCTCAAAGACTCAGTATGGTGTGCAACTGATGAAGAGAAGTCCTCTCTTGAAAGGAAATGCTTGTTGGGGTTAACAGAAAGACTCCCCACTTCCTTCCTTGCCAGCCACGCGCACAGGCACGCACACACACACACTTCTGACCCAGATTTGACAGGGAGAGGAGGAGGAGGAAGAGGAAGAGGAAGAAGAGGAGGAGGAGGAGGAGACAGAGGGGGTTAAAAGGAATTTTATCTTTTTTTTTTTTCCTGTCAGGTGCATTACCAAAAAAAAAAAAATTATTTCTCTTTAAACTGTAGCACAAAACAACAAAACACATTCACAAGCCACTTGTTGGCACTGTGTACCTGAGTGAGAATTTCTAGAACATTGTAGAACAAACAGCCATAAAGTTTATTTGAAAAAAAAATAATAATAATAAAAGGTCAACGGGTAAGACTTCAGTGCTTGGGTATAGCAGCTGAATTACTGGCATTATTTTACCCATAGCTTATATCATTCTGTTGTTGTCGTCGTCGTCTTTGTTTCCTTTCTTCTGAGCCTTTTTTCTTCTGTTGCAGGCTGATGTCTATTAGTCAGCTGATGTCCCAACTAGTTAAGACTAACAGTTAAAGTAACAGTCAGTGTATGAGAAAGTTAATGTGCTTGGCCACTGGCGAGGATGAACCAGCTGGGGCTTTACTGATTGATCCGTTTCCTTTGCTCCTGGAAGTCCCGATCAGTTGGCCTGGCCCGCCATGTGGTTTTCACTGTCACTGCCATAGTCTGCATCGGGGTCCTCCTCCTCCTCGTCGTAGTCGTCGTAGACGTCGCCGTTGGCCTCGTCGGGCTGCAGCTCCTCCTTGACGAGCGGCTCGTCGCCCTTGGGCCCGTAGGCGCCGGGGAGGGCGGGCAGGCCGGGCTCGGGGCTGCTGGACACGCTGGAGTGCTCCGAGGGCAGGTGGGGCGAGGGCATGCCCGCCATGGCGATGGCTCCCGGGTACACCACGCCCGCCGTGGCCAGCGGCAGCTGCGCCTGTTGCCTGCGGGAGAGAGCTGTTAGAGGACACGGAGCAAAGCCACCCCGACATGCAGCTCCCGAAGGGAAAGCAGAAGGAACTTCAATATCTGGCTCCAATACTCATGGATTTCCAAAAGCGGCAGTAAAGTAAAAAGTGACAGTGCCACTTCTCCAATGACACTAAACTAACCAACAACCCATCAGATTTCTCCTCCTCCATAAAAACCACAAAACAATAAATTATTTACATGAAGTACGTAACAGCGGCAGCTGCACCTGTTGGGAGGAGAGCACTGTTAGGGGATATGAAACAAAGCGACCTGAACTTGCAGCTTCCTAAGGTAAAACAGAAGGAACTTTAATTTCTGGCTCCAATACTCATGGATTACCAAAAGCGGCAGTAAAGTAAAAAGTGACAGCGCTGCCTCTCCAATGACACTAAACTAACCAACAATCCATCAGATTTCCCCTCCTCCATAAAAAAACACAAAACAATAAATTATTTACATTAAGTACATTAAAAAAATCGTTACAAAAATATAAACATCAAAAAACCTAAAAAAACCTTAAAAACCCAAAACAACAGGAGAGAGTGCAGGGGGTTGGAATGCTGCATGGAACACGAGGGGGGCGAGCTCAACAGCAGAAACTCTTGGGCATGCACAGGAACTCTTGCACCAGCATCCGAAACTCACCAAGACATGCTGCACAAAGGAACCCAAATAACCCCACTGACAAGAAAACCCCACCTCTGAAAGCACCTCTAGCTGTACCTGAGCTCCACAAAGGAACCCAAATAACCCCACTGACAAGAAAACCCCACCTCTGAAAGCACCTCTAGCCATACTGAGCTCCACAGCTTCAGCTGGCTGCTCGTGGGGGAAATGTCTCTTCTGCATCAGCTTGGTGCCACCCAAAAGTAAACATGCTTGCCAGCTGTGGTCCAACTTAAAACCTGTGTATTTTTAGAAGCTTCCTTTTAAAAAATCCAGCCTGCTATCAGGAGTGGGCATTAGAGTCACAGTAACCAGACACAAACTGGAATAGCAGAGAGGCAGCAGGACTGGGAAGGTGCTGCAGGAAAATGCCTCTGGATGAGGAGAAAGCAGAGACAACGCTCACCCCACATTCCTTCAGGGACCTGCTCATGACCAGGGAGGGGAACAGTGGAGCCAAGAGGAGTTTACAGGCTGGGTCACTAAAGGCCTCCCCCTGGAAGGTGAGAGTTTCCACTGGGAGCAGCCCTTGTGAAAAGCAGACTCTGGAGGAAGGTGGGTAAAACTGGGAGAAGGCAGACTTAAAACGGAAGCAGGCCTTACTGAAAAATAAATAAAAAGCAAGGAAACAACAGGAGCATTTGAGAAAATGTCCTACAGGACGCCTTTACACAGCGTCTAAGCCTTGGAAACCTGTCTGCAGTAATGAAAGAAGAATTATTCCCGGGCACAGAAATTCCCTTAGCATCAAGAACACTAGCTGTGTTATACCAGTGTTTGTTTCCCTGAGAAGCCTCAGAGCCCCGACAAGCCCAGAGGTTTAAAATCCACGCTGCTTTTGTTGCCTTCCTGCATGAAGTAATTCCATTGCAGTAATTCTGCTCAGTACATGCTGCACATTGTAATGTCATCAGCAGTGTGTCCATCTGCACTGAAAAGCCTTGCCACGGGAGACAGGGCAGAGACTCTTGAGATGAACATTCTTAATTAAGAATGAAACCCTTGCCTGTGCCCTGGCTGCACAGTGAGCCTCACACAGCACAGTGATCCTGAAAGGCTCTCCTCTGCCAAGCAGCTTTACACTTGTTTGGAATTGCTTGCTGCATTTTCAGATACTTCCTGCCTGCCATCCAAGCAAGGCCTCCCTCCACAGAGCCCCTGCTTCCACGTTTCTGGAACAACCCACGCTGTCTCAGCTGAAGATACAGCTCTTAAAGTAGGGAGCAGATCTAATCTGCATTTTATTCTTAATTCAGGAGGAAGGCTTTTGTTTTCTGGAGTCAGCATCCCTGCAACAAGATTCGGCACACTTAAACTGGTTTTAATATTTAACAATAGGAACACTTTGCACTTAAATGGTGCTTTTCAAATATTAAATAATTTAAGAATAGTATTTTTCCACCTCTCTGGGATGTCCAGCCTAGAGGATCTTGCAGCAGTCCTCAGACACTAATGTATGAGGGCTCTCAGCAGGCCATGCCTGACACGCTACCACTGAAGACGAGGACACTGGAATAGGGAACATTAAAAAATTCCCAGCCCTTCCCACTGGGCTGCCTCCAGCACAGCCACAGCTCCTGCTAAACCAAGCACTCGCTGTGGTGCCCAGGCAGGAGCTGGGCTGGTGTTTGGGAGTTTAGCCCTAAATGACCTGTGCTGGTGGGTGCAACAGATGGGGCACCCAAACCAGGAGTGCAGTGCTGTGAGTGGGGCTGCAGCCACGGGCCACTCCGACAGCTGCTTCCAGAAAGGTTTCACCCTGGCTTCTGCCCCAGTGCAAATTACCTCCAGAAATGGCTTGGTTTCAATGTCAGCCCCGTTTGGAAAGCTGAATTTCTGTAGGCAGGATGTTACAAGGTTAATTTTTCCCCGTGATGAGGCATGCATGTTAACCAGATCAGCAGCGTTTGGGGGGCTCTGTTGCCACCTATTCTTTTTCCATAAGGCCCCCTCCTCTTTTTTTAATCTCTTGATGCCAAATGTTGGCTGACTTCCCTGTGTTTGTTTCAGTGCTTACCACTGGGATCACTGGACCTGCCAGCACCACAGGGTTAAGCAGCTCAAATTTCTCTGCTGAGCAGCTTATTCTAACAATGCACACTGTAGCTGTTTAAAACACAGGCTGCTGACACTTAACAGTCACTGGATAGATGCTCTCTCCTTTATTGCTACTTCCAGCCATTAACTGAAGAGATGTGCAACCCAGTTAATACTGAAAGGATTCCAAACTCAGAGGAAACAGAACACAAATTCCATTATTTCAGGGGGTTGCTCCTGTTGCTGGTTTTGCTTTTTTTTTTTTTAGGATCCCTGTGTAGCTTTTAATTTTCTCATGTGAATACAGAAATATCGTGGAATATTTGATTACTTTGGATTCTTTTTGATCTGCTGCAACCAACACCAACGAATATCTGGAAAAGGAAAATATATGCTAGTCTTCTAGGCATATTTTATTCTAATCATATCAAACTGATCTATTAGCTGTTTATCAGAACTGGCCTTACAATTTCTGCCCAACAGAAAGCATTTAACTTGCTGGACTGTAAGACACTCCCTGGAAGGACAAATGAACAATGGGAATACAGCTTGGCATCAGTCAACTGAGCCACGTCCATACCAGCTCGAGTTCAGTGTGCTCAGCAGTCCTTTTGCAGACCACTTGCCGCAGATCCTACTGAATGCAAACTTCTTTTTTTGGCTTTTGGATCCCGAGGCACTACCACAGATTCCTCCAGATACTCTCTCTGAGGCCTCGGAACAGTTGTAAGGCTTTCCTAGAAGGCTTATTTAGTTAGAAAATCCTAAAGCCTTTTTTCTCATGCTCAGAGTGGAAATGGGACAGGTCAAACAGAGCCAACAAAAAGGTCCCTAAAGCTGCCCAACCTCCTCCCGGACCGCTCTGCCGCGCAGGACAGCTCTCACTTTCTGCTAGCAGCACCTAGGGCTCTCTCCAATGAACTACCACAAAGCATGAAGATCTGCTGCAGTGCACTAAATAGTTATTTAGTTGGAAAATATGTTACTGGGTCACATATTCCTTAAACATGGTTTCTCCCTCACATGACCCCCTGGCTTCTGGTGGTCTGTTCCATGCGTGGTCTCTCCTCTCACCCTTCCCCAATGTTACCCCATTGGCCGTGGTCCTCCTTCCCCGCCCCCCTCACCTGGGATAGAAAACCCCACTGCAGGTAGGGGTTCTTCCTCTTTTGCTGCCTGGGTGGTCCCTGCCACCAGAAGTGTCCCGTCCCAAGCTAATAAAGGGACACTCATCCCCACGTGGCAAAGAGCGCTTCTCGTCTTTTACCTCGTCCATGCGAGTCCGTTTGGCACTGAGCCCAGAGCAAGCCGGGGCAGACCAACAGAAGGCTCAGTACCAACGGATCACAGCAAAGATCCCCCCTGGCTCTGTCAGGTTCTGGATGCAGGAGGGCGAGGGGCTCCCTACCCGACGTTGAAGTACTGCCGCATCTCCTGGCGCCGGTTGCGCATGATGGCCTTGTACTCGCCGATGCGCAGCTTCTTGCCGTCCACCAGGCACGTGCGCTTGGGCCGGGGCTTGTACTTGTAGTCCGGGTACTTCTCCAGGTGCTGCTTGCTCAGCCGGGCCTGCTCCTCGTAGTATGGCTGCTTCTCTAGGTTTGTCATCGCTTTCCAGCGAGATCCTGCCGCCGAAACGCGGGAAAAGGAGAGAAAAAAGAGATGAGACGCCACTCATCCCCAGCCGCTGCCAGGCAGGGAAGCAAGTAGGTCACCCAGAAGGAGACACCCAAGGCCATTTGGCTTTGGGCTGGGAATCTGTCAGAGCTTCTAGACAGGGTTCTGCTCTTGTCTGTATCTGACTCATAAACCTCCCGGGGATGGCCAAGATGCAGAGAGAGGTGGCACTGGAAATTCTGACCCAGTATTTTATTGAAATTTATCTACCTTACACAGCCTTTCAGGTGGGCAGTAAAACCACGATCCTGACAACAGGTAAGCCCTGACACTTTGTTCCAGGAAAGCAGGCCGTGTATTTTGGAGGGATGGACACACAGAGTCTGCTCTGCTGTGGCCCCACATCTCCCCTGGCCACGTGCCTGTTCACAGCTCCTGTTCATGGAAGGCTCCACTCCATGGGCTGCTGGCTGTGACCCACAGCTGGATCAAGGCATCGGATCTGGATATGCACAAGTCCACAGCCTAATCCCTCTGACGAACACTGGGTCTTTCTGGCTCCCAGGCTGGTGGTCAGGAGAGGAGCTGACTGCAAATGCCCTGCAGTCAGGTACAGGAGCCTGCAGAGACCCTAAAGCACTGCCCCTGAAAGCTGTAAACTATCCCATATGTGTCAGTGGGGTTTTAACTCCAGGACCAAGTGCTGGGAAGCACTGCCAGCCCCAACTGAAAGAACTGACTGTGTCATGGAGGGAAAAGCACTGGGCTACTGGCACTTCTCTGCCAGGAGCTGCACTATGGCTTCATTGCTGGCAGCCCTGTTTGCTGACCATGCTAACCTGGATATTTGAGACAGGGATATAGCAAAGACTTCAGAATTGTTTTCAACCACCTACTGAAAGTTATAAACTAATATTTCTTAAAGGATATAATATGGGAGCAGGAAGTAAAAGTTCTTGAATCAGTTGCCCCATTTTATTTTTCCATTAAATATAGAAGTGCTTCAGGGTAAGATGCATTTCAAATAACAGCAATAGTTCAAGCTGTGAAACCTGTGGCCTAAAAAGAAAACTTTACTGGAAAATAGTCAAGTTTTTCCCACTGGAAAAAAGTTTGAATAGTTTCTCAATGCAATGGGTTCATAATGCTGTATGTCATACCTGACTTCCTCTTGTTCCTCATTTTTTATGGTCAGCTCATGCTACTCCTCAGGCTGGTCTTATCCCACTGTACCCCCAAGACTTGCAGCAGAGGGAGCACAGTTGTCCTTTCCCTAGGAAAGAAAACACTTTCACTCCCTCTAGAAAGGCCCCTTCTGATTTTTGACACCATTTTCCCCACTGAATCTTCACTCCGTGCTGCAGTCTGGGCTTCCAGAGAGAAGAGCTGCTACCAGCTGCCCTCACATCCAGAGATAAGCAATGCATGAACACTGATGCCTTGGTCCTGAGAAGGGGCAGTGGGCAAGCCTTTCTCAGCAAACTCTGCTTTGAACTCAAACCCATCTTTTTTCATCCTTTTACAGCACACAGAGATCCCCAGCTAGTCCTGGAATGGGAAGGAGTTTAATGACATTGATGTTAGCTTAGGCCCAGCACCATGACTGCCTTTTAGGGTCTGGACTGAAACTGCTGCACGTCCCCTCTGATGCCACACAGAGGAGGTGTCTGTGCCTGGGCACTGCTGCCAGGGCTCTGTGTTACACAGGGCAGCACCCCTGGCACCAGAATCCTGCTCTGCTGCTTGGCCTCATGCACAGAAATTATTCCCAACTTTTCCTGGCAGAGAGAGTGGCTGGAAAAATGACACTGACTTTCCTCCTGGAGCTGGGGGTGAATGACACAGTGACTGCCACAACACTGCACACCAACCTGAGTGAGCTCCCTGCTCACCATCTGAGTTGGAGAGCTTCGGGTGGGTCAGGCATGCAGGGCTCTTCTCCTTGACCATGAAACAGGAGCCTGTTCCCCTCCCTGGATGCATGCAAAGCCACAAGCAGGATTCCAGCACAACTCTCCCTGATGTGGTGGCCAAAGCATTTAGGAAAAAAGCCCCAAATCCAAAGGCTGTGCAGCACCAAGCACAGCTCCTGCCCCTCAGCTGAGCTGGGGCAGCCAGAGCTGAGCCCACCCAGCTGTGTGTGACTGGCAGCGCCTCTGGAGAGGGCAAATCTTTGATCCAGGGCAGAAGACAGCTGCCCTCACCCCTGCCCAACACCTGGGCTCCAGGCACACACCTGCAAGGTTCAGAGCTCTGCTTGCTGCTCATTTTAAGCCAAGTTTCTCTGAGAAGAATTTTCAGCTGTTTGCAATGTTCTCTAACTTTCAGTGCGTTAGACTGACATTTTTCAATCTGAGTACCTGAATCAGGCTGATTTTATGTTTAGAAACATCCTCATATAGGCAAACCCTTGGATAATGTATAGGCATGTGTACACATTCATATAAACACACATACACATTCCAAGAGCATTTCTGAAGCTAGGAATTAACTTCATTTTCTCCCCTAAAATCTTTACATAGATTTCTCAGTGAAATTGATTAAAATATTTACTGAAATATCTAAACAATGCATTATTAAATTGACAGGGTCCAGCAGTCCCATTTTAGCACTTTTTTAACAATTTCCTAAAAAAACCATTATCCACAAGTTTAAGTTGCAATGAACAGATGGATGACAAACGTATGCACAGATGAATTTAGTGACAAATCCGTGTATCTCATTTTTATGCTCAAAACATAATACCACAGTGTCAAACATAATCCCTAGAGAATTCTAGTGCTGGGAAGGGCACCTCCCCTCATTTTACTAGAAAAATGACCCTTGATTGGTAGAACTCTAGCTAAGTTACTCTGTGTGCCAACAAGCTCTGTGACCTCAACGTGTAGCAGGGCTGCTGGAAAAATGGGAAGGAGAAAATGTGGCTTTCTAATAAGGACACTCTAATACCTGGCTGAACTGTGAGCTCTAATTGGTCACCCGGTGCCAGTTAACAGACAGCTCCCTGCTGGCTTCAAAAGCCTGGCCTTTTGCAGCTGAGGGAAGAACTTTGTCATGTTTCTGTCAAGAAGGAAGATGCCAGGACATCCCTCTCTATTGCACACGTAGAATGAGAAAAAAAAATCAAATGTGATGCTGTAAAGAAATAGAAACATCATCTTTCACTGTCTCAGACCTTGCTTTTCCCCATATCTGGCAGCAAAACAGAGAGTTTGGAGTCAGCTATACTGTCTGTCACCTCAACAGGATCTGTAATGAATTTGCACATTTTACTCCAACTACTGTATATCTAATCAGAAAAAGATGTCTCCATATCTCCCTGATCTAGCGCCAAATAGTAAAAGGTGATTCCTTATGTTAACAATTTCAGCAGAATGGCTTATTAAAACCAGATTTTAGGGTATTATAAAATGCTTAGAAGCCCTTTAAAATGTCAACCAGGATCCCCAGAGACTGCGTAAAATGTCAGCCCAGCTCAAGCGCCTGTTTTAAGCAGAATGAATTAGCGGCGTGCTGTCGGAGGTTGTTATCCAAAACAATCAGTTAAGAGGGAAAACATCAAGCTCTCTTTGTACTTTCTATATGAAAAGGGCCATTCAGAATGATCTTGTAGATTTCTGAGGCTGATTACTTAAAAACAGGTTTAACCAGGTCTACTCTCAATTTAGAAACAGACCAAAACTATTACTGCCCTGTCCTCCAGCTAATCACATCATACACCTCTGACCAGTATAATCACTTCTAACCAGTATAAGGTTCTATTGCCATCAACATAACCAATTTAGCCTCCTAATCCTGTTCCCATAACTAATCTAATCATCTCGTACCACCCTTTAAATCATGGGTTAATATCACCACATCTGCCATCCGTGGCAATACATTTTGCTTCTCCAACCAATTCATCTCGTTTCCACATGCCCCCTGCTAACTTTTCATAATGCCACTCTAATCAAGGGAAGCCCCAAACCTCTGAGCAGTCTAAACCTGGCATATTTACCAACCAGCCCTGCAGCTGGTTAATGCTGCCACTAGAACTGCACTGCATCTCTTGAGCAGCCTGCAAAGCCACTGAGATCTGCAGCACAGGTAAACACGTTCCCTGCTTAGCCACTGGCCTGAGGGATGCTTAGGTCCCCTAGCTGTCTTTATTTGCAAAAACACAACATCTCTAATTTGGTCACAGATGTATTATTTTTCTGCTGAGAAGTATTTCACTGGCCTCAGTGAGGTTCACCTACTGCATCATCCAGCACAGCCCAGAGGAGTAACTTTGGACAGAACATGGTCCTGAGAATCTGATCAAACACCGACCAGTTGGAAGAATTTGGCATCAGATTCAGCAGATGATGCTCGTGACAAATATTGATCAGGATGTGAAGAGCAGACAATATGGAAATCAGGGTTTTTTAAAAATTCTTTTCAATGAACAAAGAATGAAGAACCACACACTGTAGGAGAAGATCTGGTTCAAGAACCTGAAGGTGCACAAATCCCTGGGACCTGCTGAGATGCATCTGCAGGACCTGAGGGAACTGACAGATGAACTGGCTAAGCCACTGTCCATCTAGTGGAGAAGCTTTGGCAGTCTGGTGAAGTTTCTGCTCCCTGGAAAAGGAGAAACGTAACCCCTGTGTCTAAAAAGGAAATACTGGGAACTACAGGCTGCTCCACCTCTCCTCTGCACATGGCAAAACCGCCAGCACAATCTCAATAATTACAAAGAATATTTCAGGCTGTGGCTAAGCCACACTGCTGGGCAGCACAGGGGACACTCTCACTGCTGCTCTTGCTGCAGTGACTAAAGGGCAAGGGAGAAAGAAGCAATCCTGCTCCGCCGGGCGCTCGGCTGAACGCGGCCAGGATCTCCTGCAGCTCACTCTTACCTAGGATCTTGCTGATGTTGGAGTTATGCATGTCGGGGAAGGCCTGCAGGATCTTCCTGCGCTCGTCCTTGGCCCACACCATGAAGGCGTTCATGGGGCGCTTGATGTGCGGCTCGTTGCTGCCGCGCCCGCGCGACTCCCGGTAGATCCGCGACTCCGAGACGCCCGCGCTTCCTGCAAGGCAAGGGACAGGGCCCCACTCGTGCTGCAGCACCCGCTGCCTCTGCCAGCAGCACCCAGCTCGTGGGCCAGCAGCACCCAGCTCGTGGGCCAGCAGCACCCAGCTCATGGGCCAGCACCCTCAGCAGGTAATGGCTCACACGCTGCCCGCTTTAGTTTTTCTGTTATCTCAGGATCACGCACCTGATAAGGAGCGTTCATTGCTTTTAAATACAAAGTATTGCACAGCTTTTCTAAGCCATCTTTTACTGCTTGATTACATAAACCAAATATCTGCTTATCAATGCAGGTTTACTTTTTATTTCCATCCTTTCTTGCTTACAGAATGCTGGTCAAATTATGTCACCTTTCTTCTACTTTTCTGTGACAGAAAGGGTGTGATAGATGGCAATACTGGGCATTTTTTCTTAAGCAATTCTCTAACTAGCAAATGAATATTGGCATACTTGCCTGCTTTTGTGCTTAGATCTCCTTTACAATAGGTAAAGGAGATCTTTACTTAGATCTCCTATGCAATAGCAGAGAAACAAATAAACATTGTGCTCACTTCATCAAACCAATAAAGCCCCCACAGATCAGGAGGATCAGGGCTACACTTCATGGCTTCCCTGTGTGATCTCATTTACCCCACATATATTGGCCTCCTTTAGTCCCTTTTATTATCAGAAATACATTTTTGGTCCCATCTTGAGACCTTCAATGGACAGAGGGAAGGTTAAAAATCATCTCCAGACTCAAAACACCCCACGATGAATCACCTCCTCCTGCCTTGTTTCATAGCCACTTATTGCCAACAGCTCGTATTCCTCATGGGCCTCCAAATCTCCCTCAGATCCCATTCACACACACACAAACCTGGAAATCAGGAAAAGCCATTGGTACTGACCATCAGAATCTCCACTCATGTTGAAATCCATCATGGCGTGGCTGAACTTCCCATCTTCACTCTGCTTTACTGCCAGCTGCTGGGTCAGGGTCTCCAGTGTGGTTTTGTCCTACATGGGCAGGATGACAGGATGTGGATCAGGAAAATAATTAAATATTTAACTCCAAAGTTTAAACATTATTTAGGAGTTTTTTAGGGAAGCTAGATAACTATACACAAGAGTTTACTGAGCCATGTATTGAAGAATAAATAAGAATCCTTTTTCTGGAGGAGACAGGGTTACAGACTCTACCATCAAGTCCTTCTCAAAACTTGCTCATTAGCTAGTGATAAGCAAACTCCATAGTGTTGAAAAGATTGGCTTAGCTAGGCATGATAAAACTGGCTGCACATCTGAAGAATACTTCAGCTCTCTGTGTTCCTGGGGCTGCAAAGCTGGCCTGAGGTTCAGGGGACACATGCTCTTTTGCAATGCATTTACTGTGGCACTCTGTTTCTAGCCTGCAATCCAAGTGCAGAGACATGGACAGCTTTGCTCTGGCTCTTTTTTCAAAGGCAGCATTTTAGGAAGCAGCCCACAGGGCAAGAAAAAACACCCTCCAGTTCAAACTGACTCAGACCTTGGGAAAGGTTCAGCCTGGATGAAGCATGATCCTTGGGCAGCAGTTTGTGTTCCTGTCCAGACTGCTTTGTCCAACGCTGCTAACAGCCCGTCCATCACTCCTCTGGTCAGAACTAACTGTGAACCCTGGATTGCAACAGGCTGCTGTGTGCTGCCAATTAATCTGCCTGAAGACTGCCAGAACAGCATGCTAGGGCAATTCATTCCAATGGCCTCTTCACAACACCTCGCTTCCCCCAGAACTGTTTGACTTTACAAACACAAAGGTGTTCCATTTTCCAGCTGTTTTTGTTTTCCCAATGACTTCTGCTCATGAGCACTCTTTCTTCCTGACAATCACATGTTTAAAAATAAGTCTTTCAGGGAAGCAACACTAACATTTCAAAATCTCAGGCACGGTGCCTTTTGCAAAGCTAAGAAAATGAAATGATGTGGCATGACAATGAAGTGGCTCCAGTCGAAAAAATTCTTTTGAGCTTCTTCCTGAAAGAAAAGATTTCTGTTTCCTTTTTCTGTTCTACTCCTGTTGGCTGTAAGAGATCAATAAACTAGAAGAACTTTCAGTTTCCACATGGCAACTGTTTCATGTAGCCTAATAATGTCACTGGGATGTGTTACACAGGAAAACAGAAAAGAGAACAATGCAAATACAGAAATGCTTTCTGCAAAGTGATGTCCCTGCATCTGCAATTCAAAGAATGGTTCAAATTCATGGAAGTCACTGCACAAAGATTTTCTCAGGAAGAGTTAGAAACAAGGCTAATCTGCTCCACTTTGTATTTTCAGAGTTTAGGGAACATGAGGTTAGCTTTCCTGTTCCTCACAGTCATTTTCACTACGAATCCCTTTCACACTCCTGGTGCTTTGTCTACACCTGGACCCTTCAGCATGGAAAGCATGCAAGAGGAGTCATCCTCGTGGCTTGGCAGGAAAAGCTCATGCAGCACACTCAGCCCATCCCAAGCAGAGGGGCTTCCATAACACCACCAGGCACAGCAGATCCAGAAAGCTCCAAATAAGCACCTGAACTAGTCAGGCATTTAGCTTCCCCAAACTCTTTGATCCACTGTTTTTAACTCAGCTCTCATTCCCAAAGCAGCTTGTCAGAAGCCAAAAAGTCAGGACTAAGGTGACTCTGTATTTCTTCCAAATTGATTGCAGATACATCATGGAAGTCAACAGTTTTTCCTCAGAAAAAAAAAAAATCTATTTACTGTCAACTTCATAAAGCTAGAGTTCAACAATTTTCATGTCAGGAATTAAAATGTCAGGAATAATTTTAAAACTCTGGCACCAAGCTAGAATAAAAGAACATTTTCTCTGTTGCTGTATTATGGGGGAGGGGAGTTACTCTGCTGCAGACTTTTGCTGAGGCACCTCTTGGAAAACCAGAGCTGAGAGCACACAAGGCATGGGCTGAACCTTCTTCCTCAGGCAGGAAATGCAGCTCTGGGAGGCAATTCCAGCCCCAGCACACTCTGGGAACACCACCTGGCAGTGCCCAGGTCAGGGGACACTCTGCAGGGCTCCTGCAGGGCACAGCCCAGGCACGGCTCCCTGGGCAGAGCCTGACCTTGGCCAGAGCCTGACCTAGCCCAGGCATGGCTCCCTGTTCAGAGCCTGACCTAGCCCAGCTCTGGCTCCCTGTTCAGAGCCTGACCTAGCCCAGCTCTGGCTCCTGGGCAGAGCCTGACCTAGCCCAGCTCTGGCTCCCTGTTCAGAGCCTGACCTAGCCCAGCTCTGGCTCCCTGTTCAGAGCCTGACCTAGCCCAGGCATGGCTCCCTGTTCAGAGCCTGACCTAGCCCAGGCATGGCTCCTTGGCCAGAGCCTGACCTAGCCCAGCTCTGGCTCCTGGGTCAGAGCCTGACCTAGCCCAGCTCTGGCTCCTGGGCAGAGCCTGACCTAGCCCAGCTCTGGCTCCCTGGGCAGAGCCTGACCTAGCCCAGCTCTGGCTCCTGGGTCAGGGCCTGACCTAGCCCAGCTCTGGTTCCTGGGTCAGGGCCTGACTCAGCTTGTGAGACAAGCAATTCTAAAAATTAGCACAAAGCAGCAAAAACAAACAGCGAGGAGCACTCCTGCCCTTCCAGGAGAAGAAACAGCCATCTCTGCCATCTCTTGCTAAACATGAAGGGATCCTAAATTTCTGAATTTTGTATCAGACCTCAGAAGGCTGAAAGACATTTTATTAGTATTTTATTTCTCTATGAAGGGGTTCCCAATCATTGTTTCTATTGGATTGCAGGAGAGGCTCTCTGGAGGGACAGCAAGAGCTCTGTTGGCTGGATCATTTAAAACTCTGATGGGCAAACCAGAGAGGATAATACTGAAGAGAGCATTCAATCTCAAAATAGCCCAATTGTTCAAAGAATAACCAGAGAGGCTTCATCAACAGCCACAATGTGATGAGAAGTTTCTAGAACTTTATTAATCAAAGAAATTAACCTGCCACAGAAGACTGAGCTGTACCACAACTCCCAGAAATGCTCTAATTATATTTAAAAGAACAAAAACACATACACACATGGAGTATGTCATGTAAAAAAAAATATAAGAAATGACTAAGCACCACAAGTCAGACTCAGTTTTGTGGTCAGCTGCAAAAGTTCCTTGGCTCTCTGTCATGGATAGCTGTCGTAGTTTAACAAAACATTGATCTAAAAATGACAAGAACTTGGTTGCAGTCTCTTTCATAGAAGAGACATAAAACAAGAAGAGTCAAAACATATGTACAACAGCCTGATGCTGCTTGCCAGAACTCCTCCCACTACGAGATGAAAGTGAAGCAAGCCCTTGGAAGGTCTGAGAAACAAAAACATCCTGCTGGCTTTGCCTCCTGCCCCCCTGCTCCCCCAGCACCAGGGCTCAGGGGGCACTGGGACCCTCCCTCACCTCCCTGCAGGGCTCAGGGGGCACTGGGACCCTCCCTCACCTCGTGCCAGGGCTCAGGGGGCACTGGGACCCTCCCTCACCTCCATCCAGGGAACAAGTGGCAGCAGTGGGAGCTGTGCCCAGGCTCTGCACAGGATGGATTGTTTGCACTGCAGACTCTGCTCCTGCCCATGGATGCCATGGGCTCCAAAGCAGGCACTGTGCCCCCTGCCCAAGCCTTGCTGTGGCCCAGATCCTGCCACACCTCTAACTGCTGCAAGAGAATTCCCAGCTGTTTTCAGAGGGATCTTTGACTTGGATTTGGGTTTTTCTGTGTCCCCAAGTGTTCTTTGCTCAGCACAGAATTACCCACAACATTTCACAAGGAAAGGCAGGATTATTAACTGCTTACCAGAAGGGAAACTGAGTCACACCTCATGGGACTTGCCAAAGGTTCCTTAGTAAGGCTGATAAATGTTTTAGTAACTGAAATTAGCACTCCTGAATCTGCCACAAAAATTACCATCTCAAGCCTGTAATCTCTTTCTGAGTGTGGAATTGTGACTCTTGCTGATGGCACATGGTACCAAGGAAAGCAAAATTAACAAAAGCAGTTATAGATCCACCACTGCAATGGACCTTGCTTAAGCAACGCCTGCAGGGCTGTAAAACTCATAAAAAGCACATGCACAAATGATAAAATAGAGTGAGACTTTCAAATGTTGACTCAGTAATTGTTAAACCCCTCCTGGCTGCACAATTTTATAGTCTTCTACTGTAGTAATGAAAATGCAAGAAACAACAAAGAAGGGGTTTAGCCTTCCAATTATATAAACTCTGTGGACCACCAAAGAAGATGAAAGATTATTTAGAATGTCACAGCAAGTTATCATTTGGGAGATTTTTTGTTGCTGCATCAAAGTTGAGTATGAAGAAACAATGCATTCCCCACCCCCTCAGCTCTTTCAATCTTGCTTATCCAAGATCTCTATTTTTCATGGAATAATCCACCCACAGAATCCAAAAGCAGCATTAGAAACAAGAAAATAAAGAACAGTCTTTATATGTGGCTCTTCCTGATTTTATGGTACTTCTTTCCAAGTTATGACATGCAGTCCAAGGTGGGGGTTCATCAGCTGGAGCCACACCTTTTGGTTTACAGCACTTGTTCAAACCCACACTGCTTCAAGAGTGCCCAGCAGTCACTGCCCCTGCCCTGCCCTCTCCATGGAGTGTCACCAGGCTCAGCACTGAGCTTCCTCACTAAGAGTTACAGGAAAAGACCAGAACGACCACGGAGGCCTGGAGATGCAATTACTGCTCTCAGGAACAGACACCAGTGGCCAGAGAGGACCTGCTGCAACTTGCACAGCCATTTCTCCTTGCTGTGGCTTCTGTTTCCAGGGGCTCTCCAGTCAGTATCTAAAAGCACTGAAGGCATGACAGAGCCCGCTGAAATAAAAAGAGGAAAATCCCCAATAACCTGGCAAGGGTCAGCTCCTAAGGTGTTTTTTTTGTGTTTTGTTGTTGTTGTTGTTTTTTTTCCTTTTATTAATTCTTTGTTTGAGAAAGAATGGAAGAATGCCTCCATTCACAAAGTGCATTATTTGGCTTGGAAACAAACTCATGGGAAGCAGCAACTCCAGAGGACACTGAGGTCCTGCTTTTCCCTCATCATGCTCTCTGAGAGACAGAGCACGTCAGGACTTCCACATGAAAGTGCACACAGGACTGGCCCAGCCCAGGATTCTGAAGAAGGAATAAGAAGGAAAAGGAACGAAAGCAGAACGCTGAGCTGCTGTTTCCTTCTCAGGAAAGCTGTCAGAGCACGGGCAGAGGCACTGACCTCGAGCAGATCCAGCTGCAATCTGCTGCCTGCAAGGAGCTTAAGAGTTCCATGACCCAGTTTCTCCTCCAGACTGCTCCTTGGGCTGACAGGGCCTGTAACTCTCTGTGAACTGCTCAGCCACTGCACCTCGATTTCCTGAACTCCACAGGATGGAGACAGCGATGCTTTCCCACCACTGTGAGCAGTCCTGAGGTCTCTGGATGAAATGGGGCATGGGAATTTTAATCAGGGGCTTCCCAGCGAGTCAGAAAGCTGGTACAGCCAATCAGCCTGGGAAGGAAACGTCAGCTGGGGGACAGGGGTGGCACACTGAAATGAAACCAGAGGAAAATCCCAACCCACACAGGATTTCCTGGGAAGGGGGGTCTGCATGCATGCAAAGAGAAAGCAAGAGCACAGACCCTGCTTTCCTGGCAATTGTATAATGAACAATGGGGGACTCACAGCAGCCATACAGCCATCACAGAATACTTCTTTCCCATTTTTCCCTGGGAGGTACTCAAATGAGGAAGGTACTGAAATGATGAAGGCTGCTGTACCTCTGCTTACGCTTCTTCCAGCCCTGCTGAACAGCTCAGGCTGACCCCTCAGGAGCCCAAATGGACACAACTCACAGAGGAACCAGGCCCAGCTCCATGACACTGGGGACAGGCACTGCATGGTGCTGAGCCCATGGCTGTGCTGAAAGACTTGAGACATGTGATCACATAAAAATAATAAAAAACCTCAGGAAGTAATAAGATCTCGTGGCTGTGGGGCACAGCTTAGAACTTAAACCCAAGGACTCCAAAAGCTCCAGAGCTGTAACAAGGACTCCCCATCACTGGTATGGTTTTACTTTCAGGAGGAAGTTGATTCATCTTTATTGGGTTTCATAAAACTTCCACAAGAGCACAAACAGCTGCAGCCCTCCCTGACCCACACTGGGCTGTGAATGTTCCCAAGCTCTGCCCCTTGGAGTGAATCCAGTCTGAATTCCCATTTGGACTTCAGCACCTACCTGGGCCCAGGGCTGTCCCCCTGCCTCTCTGCCTGCTGCTCTCCTGAGCCTCAGCTGGACTTGCACACACACACATCCATGGGCAGACCCCATCCCTCCCTCTGCAGGCTTTGTTTTTCATCAGCCAACCCTGCCCAGGCGTCCCTGCCACCACCAAGGGCACCCAGAAATATCCCTAGCTTGTCTTTGAAACGTGGATCTGGGCAGTTAATAAATGATGGTCTATCAGGAGGGGAAAAAAGCAGCGTTTTAAAATGAAGAGCTAAAATCTCTGGGGGAATAAAAGAGCCCTCCCTGCAGAATCTCTCCCTCTCATGCGTAGGCACTTGCTAACGGAGAGTAGTGGCACTGTGACAAAAGCAGCCAAACCAAAGGCAGGCTCTGCTAAAGGAAAAGGGGGAGGGGAGCTCCTCCACTGGCCATCTGTGAAAACAAGGCATGTGGCCATTAAATGCAGAGGCTGTAAATATAAATACACACAAGCTCCACAAAGAAAATGGCAAAAAAAAAGAAAAAAAAGGAGGGGGGAGAAGTGGGGGACAGATAATAAGTGGATAAACTTTCAGGTGAAGTAAATCAAAATGGTCATTGCTTTGTGTTGGGCAAAACCAATTCTGATCTTTGCAGCGTGCAAGCCTGCCCTGTGTTTGTTAAATTAAATTTGTGCAAAGTTTCAGGAGAGATGGCGGTGGGTGCAGCAGCCCTGTTGAACAGGACTCCTCGACCATGCAGGACCCTGCTGGGGCTGCTGAGTGAAGTCTGACACCCTGGTGATGGTGGGTGATGACACGGTGCCTGCTTGGCTGGTGACACACTGAAAACTTTGTGCTGTGTGCTGACAGCACGAACAGAGAGCGCTGCAATCCCCACACAAGAACCCCTGCTGGCTAAGAGCCCTGGTGGAACAAACCTGGGGAGCAGGGAGAGGGGTTCCAAGGGGTGCAGTGAGTGTGCTGTGCCAGCCACTGCCTGCAGGACACAGCCTGGTCCCACACTGGGCAAAGGGATCCCTTGTCAGGAGCACACTGCAGCAGAGAGCAGGAGCAGCCCTGCAGGGAGCAGCTCTGCCAGCTCCAGGCCAGCCAGGAGCAGAGTGGGCTGCAGCTGCACCCACCAGGTGTGCCGGGCTAGCGGGCAGGAGGGTGAGTAATGCCTGTGCCTCACACAGCCATGCTAGTCCTGGGGAATGCTGAAGCAAAAATCTCCAGTAAAATACGACAGGGATGATGAACCTGGGCAGGTTTCAGCTCCTGCAAAGTGACCTGGCTCCTGATGTTCGCGCTGTGCCTCTGGGGTAACTTCCAGTGGGTTTCTCCTGCTTGCACCAGGTCCCAGTTTCAATCATCACAACTTCCTCAGCCCAGCCTGCCCCACGGCCCCTCAGTGCCTGCAGCAAGCCCAGGCCTTGTCTGTTGTGCTAACCCTTCTCTTTTCCTCTCCTGCCTGCCCTCCTGTCCTGCAATCTTCTCTTGACTTTCTGGTTCAAATCTAACCATTAGGGGAAGGAAAAAAAGTTATTGCAGCAAAATTCTCTACTGCAAGAAAAATTGCAATGTCATGTGTTAAGCCAGCTACTCCATGTGTGTCCAGTAAAGTGAGCTCCAGTGTTTGATTTCTCAAAGGCAGCAGGAGCTGCTGCTTTGAGATCCTTGATATTGCCCTTCTTCCCAGGGGGAGAGCAGGGCCAAAATCCAGTTCAGCCCAGCAGATCACAGCGGTTTCCTAAGAGTTAACTGTGCTCTCCCCATCCATCAGGCAGCCAGTGAGGCATCAGAGGGATGATGGATGGAAAATTATTGCAGGGCTGCCACCCGAGGTACTTCCTGCCATTTGTAACCCACGCTGGAACCGACACACTTTTTTCATTATTAAACATCCACATTAAGTCAACATTGGTCACTGTCATCCCACGTTTGGCACTTTCTGAAGGGGAAGAGGGAGAGCTGGGGCTGGGAGTGGGGAGGATGCAGGATTGGGAACGGGAGCAAAGGCATCCTGAAGCCTGTGCTCCATAAGCATGAGTAATGGGCTCCGGCTCACAGTGCTGCAGTAAATATTGCTACAAACAGCTCTTTAGTCACAAGCCAGCAGACAAGCACATGTCAGAGCCTTTTAGAAGGACACACTGCAAGCAGTAACAGGGAGAACGTGCAGTGCAGGCTCAGCCCCAGCAAGGGCAGGGGGTGCGCTGGGATGCACTCAGCTGGGGATGCAGCTCCATCCCTGCACACCAGGAAGGCTCCCGGGGCTGGGCGTCCTC
>JAYDZK010000056.1:71197284-71209762 GCA_034509185.1 Euphonia xanthogaster | reverse complement strand
CTCCCTCTCCCCTGCCTGCCTCCCTCACCTGCCCTGCCTCCCTCTCCCCTGCCCTGCCTCCCTCTCCCCTGCCCTGCCTCCCTCTCCCCTGCCTGCCTTCCTCACCTGCCCTGCCTCCCTCTCCCCTGCCTGGCTTCCTCTCCCCTGCCCTGCCTTCCTCTCCCTCTCCCCTGCCTGGCTCCCTCTCTCCTGCCTGCCTTCCTCTCCCTCTCCCCTGCCTGGCTTCCTCACCCTGATGGCTGTTTCTGAGCTCAGCTGTCACTCTCTGCACCAGGGAGAGATGGATGGGACACACCAAGCCCAACCTAAGTGACCTTTGGATGTGACAAGATTTTTAGGTCAGTCCTGCTAAATGGAAGCCTTGGTGGATGGAGGCTCGCCTCAGGGTGAAATTTCCAGTGAATTTATTATCTCCCAATGCCCTTTGGACTGCTTCCCACCATCAAACACCATGGCAGCATTCAGAACAGGAAGAAATACATTAACTGGAATCTGATCGTTTTAAAAGGTTACAGCTGCCCAAATATAATTTAATTTCATACTTGCCCTTTGAGGGTTTGGTGTATATTTTCATTTTATGACTGCAAATGATAAAGCTCTTAAGATTCCAGGCAATAAAAAGGAAAAGGGGGGAGAAAGTGTTTTAAGGGTTGGATGTCTATTCAGTTCATAGTCAATGAGGAAAGTGACAAATCAGCTTTTCTAAAAAAATGGAACATTTCCTCCGTTTGTAGTAGTCATTTCTCTCCACACTTGCTGGGGAACAATACCTTTTAGTGAAAACAAACCTGTAATGCCACCCAGCGTGGTGTGAAAGAAGCATTTGCTGTGCAAGCATCTCCCCATCCCACATCCCTAAAGGACTTGCTTTGGAGGAGCAATTAATGGGAGATGAAAGAAAGTAATCTGAGGGAACTCTTGCAAAAAAAAATGAAAGCAATCAGACTTGAGACAGGCTTAAATGCAACCTGAACACTTTAACTGGGTAGGCCATGGCTTTTGCTAGAATCCTTGTGAGCTGGGGTTATGCACACACCTCCCCGTGCCCACAGAGCAGGGTGAGAGTCAGGACAAATCCCTGCAGAACAAGCCTGCAGGAAGGACACCCGGGGGCACGGCGTGCCACGCTGGGAAATGCTGCTCTCTCTCCTTTCCCCACTCAAGTGAGGAAGCACTGAAACCCAACTGTGACCTGGACTGCAGGCAGGGAAGGCCAAGCACGCCTGGCTTCCAGGGAATCCCATGCAAACTGTGTCACCACACGAGCACCACCTCACCAGCACACAGGCTGACAGAATTCCAACAATTTTCTCCTTTCCATGCTACCCAAGATGGGGAAAATGAAAACAACTGTGGAAAGGAGCAAGGATGAAGTGCCAGGGCTGCACATCCCGTTCTCAAAGGCACCGTAGGAAATGAATTCTTGCTGGGCTCCCAGATCCCTTCAGGGCTCTTGGAAAATCCTTCCCAAGCCCCCACTGATCCCCAGTGCCCAAAGTTCCCTCCCCGGCCCTGCAGCAGGGCAGAGCACAAAGCAAAGCTGCCATGGCAATGGGATCAGCAGGGATGGCAGCCCTGAAAGAGCTCTGCTCCTGGGCAGCCACTGGCACTGCAGGAGAGGGACTGAAAGCAAATCCAGGGCTCCTGCCTGCTCAGGAGAGACCTGAGCTGCAGAGCTGCCTCCTGCAGCCCAGCCCAGCCCAGGGAGCCCAGGGCTGCCTGCAGCCACTGCGGGCAGGGAGCTCCTCTGCCACAGGGACAGGCTGGGAGAACTGGGCTTGCTCAGCCTGGCAAAGGGAAGGCTCTGGGGTGACCCAGATGTGGCCTTCAGTGCCTGCAGGGAGCCCCAAGAAAGGAGGAGCAGTGGGTACAGGACAAGGGAGAAAGGCTTCACGCCGGCACAGAGGGTGGGAATCAGGTGTGGGAAGGAATTTCCCAGTGCTGATGCCCTGGCACAGGGAAGCTGTGGCTGCCCCACCCCTGGCAGTGCCCACGGCCAGGCTGGATGGGGCTGGGAGCACCTGGGACAGCAGAAGGTGTCCCTGCCCTGGCAGGGGGCTGGAGATAGGTGATGTGTACAGCAAGAGGTGATGGGCAGCTCTGTCCCAACACAGGCCATTCTGTGCTGCCATCATGCCATCTACTGCTTACCCTCCACACCTGGTGAAATAAAAGCTGGAACACTGAACAAACACTGATGCAGAACTCCTGTGGGAAAGTAAGAGATTTTTAAGGGCAGTTTCACCTGCCATAGTGTGTGGGGATGGATTGCAGGAGAACAGGGATGCTGCAGAAGGCAAGCTCACCCCTGAGGAGCTGCAGCTGTGCCAGTTACCAAGGATTCAGAACAGGCCTGCCCTGTGCCCAGGGAGGATGAGTGCTATGAAAGAGGGGCTGGCTGGCTGAGAACAGAGCTGGAGTCTGTTGGCTGTGCTGTGCAGGAGAAGGAGTCAGAGCTGTGAGGAGCTGCCCATGAGAAACCACTGAGGAAGCACAGAACTCTTGCAGTAGGATGAGAACACCACAAAACTCAGCACAGCTATCAGTGCTCCTAATGGGAATTTTTCCATTTCCAGAAGTTCAGACTTTGATGGTAAAATCTGCATGAGAGATGAACTAGGACTTCAACCACGTTCTTGTGCCAAATTCAGCTGGAACCATTTGGTTCCCTTAAGGAAATAAACATGCTGCTGTGTTCTAGAGGAATGGCCTAAACCACCATCTAAGCTGCACTGTTCTGGTGTATTCATGGAGAACACACTGCTTTATTCACAAAGACTGCCTGGAGCCACGGAAGGGCAAAGGGACAGAGCAGGATCTGCTGCCAGGGGCAGTTCCCCACTGCAGCACGGGGAGAGCAGTCACCTGCAGGGCTGACACTGCCCTCCAGGAGGGCAGAGAGCCCCTGGTGCTGCTGCCCAGGTGTGCTCAGGGACAAGCACCTGTCCCCAGCCCTGCCCTACAGGGACACACACAGCAATGATGCTTCTGTGGAGCCCTGAGCACAGCAGGCAGGGCACAGCTCCCTGCCCTGGTCCCTGAAGGGTTAAGCTCAGCCCCTGGGCACAGCAGGCAGGGCACAGCTCCCAGCCCTGGTCCCTGAAGGGTTAAGCTCACCCCCTGAGCACAGCAGGCAGGGCACAGGCACCTCTGGCAGGAACAGACTCGTGCCACAGGAAGGAGCTGGGAAGAGCCACTGCCCAGCAGCCCCGGGGCCAGCCTGGCACCCCAGCCTGGCACCCCAGCATGGGCACCCCAGCATGGCACCCCAGCATGGCACTCAGCATGGGCACCCAGCATGGGCACCCCAGCATGGGCACCCCAGCCTGGGCACCCCAGCATGGGCACCCAGCATGGGCACCCCAGCATGGGCACCCAGCATGGGCACCCCAGCATGGGCACCCCAGCCTGGGCACCCCAGCCTGGGCACCCAGCATGGGCACCCCAGCCTGGCACCCCAGCATGGGCACCACAGCCATTGCCCCTGCGGGGTGCCAGGGCAGGGTGGCACAGCTGGGCCCCAAAGCACAGCACAGCCTGCCGAGCAGAGAGCAGCCCCTGCTGCAGCACAGGTTTGAACAGAGAGAAACACAACTGCCTCTGAACAGCCAGGCACAGGTGCAGATCTGGGCAGAACTGCTGCCGACAATCCCACCTGCTACTGCCAGGAGAGCATTTCAAACTTCCTTACTGCTTTCCTGCTCTGGTGATAATCACAAGATACTGATTTCTAAGCTTCCTTCAGCTCAGAAACACACACTTCTAAAAAACCATTTTTCTTCCTTGCATACACGCCTTTTCTTGTGCTTTTATTATTTTTATTTCGTTCCATTTGCATGTTTGCCCATTAAGGAAAAACAAGTCACCCAGCAGCTTTCTGCCAGCCCTGCTCCCTGGAATTCCAGAGTCTGTCAGCCCCCAGACAGGTGACCTAACAACTCTGCAGCACATTTCCAGGCAGGCACCTCACCTGGGACGTGACCAGTCCTGTGGCCAAGGGGTGAGGATGGAAATCCAGCAGCCTGCAGGGGGAGGATGGAAATCCAGCAGCCTGCAGGGGGAGGATGGAAATCCAGCAGCCTGCAGGGCTTTTCTACTCAGTTATCCAGTGAATGGAACAGAAACAGGCTGCTGGTGAAAATGGCAAACAAACAAGGCAGCTGCACAAAGGGAAAGGGCTACTCAGGAGCCAGTCTGGGAATCAGACTCCAGCGAGCAGAGCTCATGCAGGTGGCAAAGTTCAAAAGCTGCTCTCCAGGAGGAGCTACAGGTACTGCTGCCTCCAAATTTCCTTGTTCAGATTGATCTTACAAAACTCACTAGAGCTGAAAGCATGAAGAACCTCTGAAAGGAGAAAAGGAATTTGGGGAAACTGAGCCTACTGGGGAAAAAATTGCACTTTGACTTAACTTCAGGCACAAGCTTAGGCTATCCTGGCACAACAGAATAATCAAGTCTGATGCTGTGAAAGCTGCATCTCCAGATCCCTGGTATCTTCTACTGAGAAAAGTTCAAGTGGTGACTTAGGAAAGCAAAGCAGACCAAGGCTCCTGACCTCAGTGGTCTGCTGTCTAACACTTTGATCTACAGTAATTAGGTATTTGATAGTTTCAAACTGTGCCTGATATTAGCCCCCATTCATAAAAGGGTGATTAAATACCCTGGCTGCTAACAGTCAAGCCTGGCAAGGAATCAGATTTAATAAAAGGAAGGGTAAGAGTTCAGAAACTTCCAAAGGCTTGCACAGCTCTTGCCATGTGCAGTTTATGTCCCAGGCCAGGCTCCTCGTGCACACATTTGCTGCTCTGTTTGTTCACTCCTGTCCCCTTCTGCCTTGGCTACTGAAAGTGACCTAAACTTTGGGCAACAAAAAGGCCACAAAACAGACTGCAGGGAGAAATAAGGCATAAAGAGAAATCCTTCCAATTCAGCTATTACACCAATCTGCACCCAGCAGCAAACCATGCCATCTGATGTGGGCACCACGGAGAGCAACCCTGCCAGAGAGGATTTCCTGAGCTGTGTTTTAGGATGAATACCTGCAGTAAGTAGCTTGGTGGACCCAAGCAGTAGGTCTGTAGTTAGTGCAGGTGTGTCAGGGTTGCCCCTGTTGTTCCTGGCAGCACTGTCCCACAGGCACAGTGAGCACATCACTGATCTGCAGTGCTGCTCTGCTGGGGACTGTAAATACACACTGCTGGCAGAGCTCAGCATGGAGACAGTGAACTCCAGAGATATTCACAACAACCTCCCAGGCTGACTGCAGCTTCCCCGTTCCCCAGGAGCCCCAGCAGGGCCCAGTTTGTGGCTGCAGGGCGAGCTCCCCCAGCCAGCCAAGCTCCACCCCGTGTGGTTCCCTCCTCTCCCCCCTCTGGACAGTCTGCTCAGGATTATACAATCTGATTTGCATGATTATATAATCTTCTTTTCAGCAACATCCCTCTGAGAAGAGCAAACAACATAATAGGAAAACCAGTAGCACCAGCCAACTCTTTCAAAACCCAGCGTCTGGAATGTGCAAAGGACACAAAGTAAGGGGGGAAAAAAAGTTTTTTTGGGTCTGTTACCAGATTTTTCATACAGACCTTTCCCAGGAACATTGATTCCCAATGAATGTAAGCCAAGAAACAACGTGAAACACAAACACCTCTCAGACCTGCACTGCTGCCAGTAGAGGAAGGGAAGCATCTCAAGGTGTGTACAAGGGTTGGCATTTACCTCTTTTACAACACAAGTGACTTTGGGGCAGGGTAGGAACTCTCAGATGTTCTTTGCCCACCCTGGCCTAAGACACTGGCAGGCAGGTGCTGCCACTGCTGCTGTTTTGACACTGGTTTTGTCTTGCAGCTGCTGAACTCAGCCTTGACAGCACAGTTCCACTGAGCTGGAGACAGGGTTCCATGGCACAGGAGCATAAACCAAGTCCTGGCTGACACAGGTGCTTCCACTCCTTGTCTCTTCCCTCAAACATCCAGACTTTGTCTTAGGACACTGAGTAAGTGAAGCCTGTCATACTCCACTCTGCAGACAGGCTCTTCTGCTGGCTGCTAAAACTACTTATGATGTCAGCTACTTCAGCAATATTCATCTAAAATTAATGCCTTATAAATAATCAAGGAGTAATCTGCTTCCGTCTGGCAGGCTAACCCCAACAAGGAACAAGTGTAACATTTCTGCAAGAGAAAAGAAGTGAAGGATGGCCTGACCTCCAGGCACACTTGCCAGACAGTCACACACTCCTCCCTGCACGACCTGTTTTATTTCCCCTCTCACACCATGGAGATGTCTCACACAAACAGCCACTAATTCAGGCTGCCACCCAGGGCAGCTGGGCACCTGGATGCTCTGTCAGCTTTCCAGAGGTTTCAGTGACTTGTTACCTGCTCTCCAGATGAAACAGAGCTCTGTTCAACAACTCCATGCAGGTCAGTGTTCAATGTCCCACCTTCCCAAAAACTGGGATACTGGCTATGGATCATGGCCTAATATTCTGCAGCACCTTAGAGGGTGTGAAGGGCCTGTGTGAAAAGCACCCTGGGGATAGAGATGGCTTTCAGTTAAAACACCAAGTCAGGGACCAACCTACAGCTAAAAAACTTCACTTGCAGCTGAAGCACTCCTCTAACAAAAGCTCCAGTGCTGCAATATTCCAACCTGCTTCTGGAAGCTGCTCCAAACTGCTGCCCAGGAAATTCCTGCAAGGCTCACACAACACCTGTTTCTGTCACCAGCACCAGACTCTGTAGCAGTTACCAAGCTCCCCATCCAGCTGCAGGGTGAACCACTGGGCACCTGGGGGTTTTCACCTTTTCCATCTGAGACCTCCACAACTTTCTTAGCAGAGACAAAGAGCAATGCATCGTGACAGAACAGCCCACCTACAACAGGTCAACTTCCCTGAGGCACCTTTTGGAGCCATTAAAAGGATTAATGGTCCCCTAGCAGGAAATCACAGAATTATTCTGTGATCAGATATACACGATCCCAACAAGAAAAAGGCACAGAAATGGTTATTTTGGGCTAATTCATGAGAGGAGAAAGCTTGTGGCAGAGAAGGACAAAGCCAAATGGAAACAACACAAGTGATGAGGCGAAAGAAAACAGGATAAATGTGTGCATATGGAACACAAGGATTTGCTGTCCTCATGCTGGGGCTCACAGGGGAGGAGACAGCAGCATGGAGCTGGAGGCTGGTAAATAGGAAATAACCCAGAAAAGGTGTTATTTCCATTGGCCAAATGCCTCCTAGGAAGCCAGGGGTGGGGCAGGAGGAGCAGCAGCTGCATGAGCAGCTCCCAACAGGTTTTCCCCCTTCCTGAGAACTGCTGAGCCCATGTGAGCTCAGGAGAGCAGAGAGAAGGCTGGCTGCACTCCTCACAGGCCATTTGCATATGTTCTTAGTATGCAGAATGGCTCTGGATGTAATTGAATTGTTGGTTTTGCCTCTATTAATACACATGCAAATGAGTCACTCCTGCAGCTGTGCTGTATTAATCATACGTGTGCTCCTGTCTGTGTGCCCTGCAGACCCAGGGCTGGAGGGAGGGGAGAGGGAGCTCAGTCTGACCTGGAGGAAAGCTCACCCGAGCACACAGAGCCCTGCTAGCAAGCAGCAGGCCTGGCTGCCACTGCAAGGCACACAGGCTGGCCATCTTCCAGTCCTCTTTCATTTTTCACAGGTAAGGATGGGGTCTGAAGGTCCTGCAGAAAGGACTGTTCATCCAGATAAAATGAACGTGCTACCCCTGTCATTCCTTCCCCTGGAGGGGGGAGGGAGCTCCAATTTGACAAGGCACACAGCAGCCTTGGCATTGTTTTACCAAGTGGATTGACTGCCTGCAATGCCCACTGTGGTGTGCTCTCAGGTACCCACAGTGCTCAGTGAAACACAGAGCACTTCCAAGCAGTCTTCTGCAATCACTGTCTTCCCCAAACCGACTGGATTCTGATAAAATGATGGGACCAAGCTTTCCACCCAAATCTATTTTAATGGAATATATTGGGTTTGCCCACGAGGTTGTGTAAGATTCCATCAAAGGCAAGAATGGGCTGTTTAAATGCCAACTCCAAAGCACACTCACCCACCATGAACAAGATTTACTGGAGCTGTGCTCTGTGGCTCAGGCTTTCACACAACCTAGCCCAGCCTCTAGTGCCCAGCAGGCATCCAGAAAGTGAGGAGTGGAGCTGCAAGGCTTGCTCTGGAGTTGACTGAGAGGAACTTTTTCATTTAAAATGTTGAGATTTTTCAGAGGTGCTCTTGGCAATCCATGGCCTCTCACCCCACGCCTTACTTTTAGTATCTTTAGTATCTTAAAATCATCACTAAGACCTCATGAAGAACCCAAGAAACCTTGGAAAGATGAAACTTTTAGAAGACAAGTTACCCCACAACAACACAGAGCTCTTCACCCTGGTTGGATGGCTGTAGCTTCTTTTACATGGAGAGTTCTACACTTTTCTAGCTGAAGGACCTTGGCCTTCACTGACCCTTTTGAAATAGCCACCTTGGCTACCTTGGGCAGTACAGGTGGTGAGCACCTAGTGGCCAGCAATCCACTTACACAGCCAGAAAGAAGTGGTGGGCAGAAGCAGGGAATAGAGAATAATATACAGAACATATTATATTCCCTATATAATAGAATACATTAGATTATAATAATTATTCTATATATCCCATATATAACAGAATATATAGAATATCCTGCATAATGTAACAGTTAAAAATAACCATTTAAAGGGTATCCAACAAAAACTGTTGCTTTATTACTGCTCTTATTACTGTTGTTTGTGATGGCCACAGGAAACAGCACAGCCATGCACTGAGCTAATGGCAGATGGACAGCTGCCATCTCCTGGTTATGCTCATGAGAAATGGCACTTGTCCTGCACTTGGTTGGGTTTTTTTTTCCCAGATGTGTGTGCTCATAGTGAAAAACTAATTCTCCTTTTTTTTTTTTTTTTAATACTTAAGTGGATTGCATGAGTATTATAATATTGTAATTAAACTGTGCACTAATGATTCAATCCCTACAAATGAAGTCAGAGTCCAATTAACGAGGACAGGTGAAGTACAAAACAAACAGGGACAGGATAGACAGGACACTCTCACTGTTGAAAAGCCAGCTCAGATGGTATTTAAAGCAAGACACTGCCCAGCAAACAGGAGAAATAACCCTGCACTGCTAAAAACCAGTTTACTGCCCTGTAAGCAAAGTTACAGTAATATCCAAAGAGGTCACGAGTGCAGAGGAAATGAATAATGGATGAGGCATTGCCATCTCTTGGCTGCATTCACTGGGGACAACAATGGGGTGCTAGACTTTCCCTCACCAGAAATAATTCAGATGTCTTTGCAGCTCTGGCAACCTGACTCCCCAAAACAAGGGAAGAATAAGGTTTTCAATATTCAGATGCACCACTACAGGGTCTGTACAGCTTTTTCAGAGTCTTCTTTCACAGATCTGAGCTGCTGTAACACTGGAAGGTCAACTGCCTAATCTGGCAAAACTGGTTACAAATAGAGATTATAGCAAGAAATCAGAAAGAGATCAGCAAAAAAACCCCAGTTACTACACGTGCTTGACAATGAATGCATGCCAATATGGTAATTCCTCTTTAAGAGCAAGGGCAAGTTCTGTCCTCAGCAACATTCCAAATGAAACTCAAGGAGATACTCCAGAGAAACAGCCTGAACTGCTGAGTGGAGATCTGTAGCTCATCCCTGCAATGGTCAAAAAAAAAAGGTTTCTGACTGAGAAGGCTTTACATTGACTTTTACTCATGCTTTACTTCTGTTTCAGAGTAGCAGATGTTTTATGGAACAGTTGTGTGACCACTGGAGCACTTTGCACCCTGATCAGCAGCTGCACACTTGTCAGAGTGCTCTGTCCTTCCCAGTGATTAGGGATCCTTGGGATACCTGGAAGCAAGGCTTTCCAAAGGAAAATTTGTATGAGCTGACACCTAAATGCACAGCAGGATGAACAATTCTGCAGAGCCCTCAAACTCCAAACAGCCTTAATTTCTGTCAAAATCTAATCTCTAATATCAGTGTCTGCTTGAGGCCCAAGTATTTCCAAAACTGTGGTCCAGTTTTCAAAATTCCATTTAAATTCAGTCCCTGGTATGCATCTTACCACACAACTAAGAGAACAGGTCTGTAGCAAGAAAAATCAATTGAGCCAAGTACTTAATATAAGAAGCAGGGACTGAAAAACTTGGCCAGACTGTTTGAGGTCTAAATGTGCTCCTCATCCACACACAAAGAGAGAATCCAGGACTCTGCTCAGGACTGGTGTCCAGAACTCAGAGCCAGCTAAAATGCTTCCACACTCAGACACTGACAGCAGCTTCTCCTGGTTCACACACTGCCAGATCTGGACACGAGGCTGAACACAACCACAAATAACCATGAAGCCCTGCTTCATGCTGAGATGAAGAGGGAAGGAAGCTTGAATGCTGGCACTCCCAACTTTTTGGGGTGTTTTTTTCCCAAGAGCAGATGTTTGCAGGAAGTCTGTATTACATCAGACTGCTCTGGTGTTTTGACAGGACACAAAATGTCCATACAGTAAGACTACACAGGCAGCTGTCATTATTCATCCAGCATTATCTCTCAGTGGAGTTATGGGTATATACAGCATTTGTCTTACTGCCAATTAATCAGTTGTTGTCACTATCTGGTTATCAAACAAGCAATCTGGGAAATCTGACCCATTCCCACTCCCAATGGTGCAGATTCCTCTCAGTTTTCACGCTGTGTGATTAGCTCCCCTCTTTCCTAATGCTCAGAAACTTCTCACAAAGTTCTTTTTATCAGAAAGGAAACTTTCAGATGCAGTTTTATAAGGAATTTGCTCAGACTTATGGTAACATCTATTCCATGCTTAGCTATGCCCACGATGACAGGCACCAGAACAAACCCTGCAGTTCAGTTTGTGCCAAACTTGCTAGCCCACATCAATGTCCCAGGTTTGGATGCTGATCTTCAGGATGGAGGAACTGAATTCCCTCGTCTGAAGCAGGCAGGAAAACATCACACAAGGCATGCAGCAGTACTGTGAGCCATTACCCTTGTTCAGTAAAGCACAGGGACAGTTTATGGGCAGCTTTTCTCTCATTCTTTGGAACATCAGGTGACATAGCTGCCATCCTGCACCACTCCTGAAGAACAAGCCCAGATGATGCTGATGAGGGAGAAAGCTGACATAAAAACCTGAGTGCTTACCCAGAGGGGTTTCACCACAGCAATGCTCAGGACTGATTTTCTCAGTAACAGAGGAAAGCTAAAACCACTTTTTCCCCCCCAAATGGCATTTTTGTCATTGAAAGTGGGAATGAGTGAGTACAGGGGGCTGACAGACAGAGCTTTATCAGAGGACAGGTTCAAGCTTGCACCAAGGCAGCTCAGCTTTTCCAAGACAGCCTCATCCCTCTGCTTCCTTTACAGCCTCTAACAATGCAAGGGCCAGCTTCCATCCTCCCTGAGCCACTGGTCTCTGTGTGCAGCCTGGAAATCAAGGCAGATATCAGAATCTGTACACCCCAGAGGGGACTCAGAGCTGGGGAGAGGAACGGGGGCTTTGGATTACAAATCCATCCCTGTGAGCCAACAGGGGACCTCAAAATGAGGGACTGCACCTTCACTGACAGAGAGGTGCTCTGCCACAGGACAGCAACCAGGTGCTGGCTCTTCTTCTGTAAACAGTGTGCATCTCATGTACAAAAACAAAAATTCGATTTTGACAACCAGGGATAAAAAAAGCACTTCCTGTTGATCTCACAGCCCGCTACTAAAGCCATGACCCGACTCCAAATTCTCTAGTGAAATAACAAAGGCGTGTTTATTGTTCCATAAACAAACAAGAGACATTCCTTGGCTTTGTCTTCTCTGAGATAACGCTGTGTATCGGATTTTGCTGGGAGCAACAAACTGAGCATTGTGTCAGGGCCTTTGATCTCCCCTGCTTCAAGTACACAAAGTCTGAAAGATGAGTGATAGGGAGGATAGGGAGAGGAGAAAAGAGGGAACATGTCACTTTTCTGACCTTTTACTGCCTGATGAGCAGATGACAGAGGCTGTGCAGGGAACACCAGAATTTTAAGTTAAGCAGGGGAATGTCTGAAGTAAGAAGAGTTTCTCCTTGAAAGAGACTGCAAAGCCATTTAAAGGTGGGTTTGGACCAAAACCATTCAAACGTGAATCTTTCTTTATGACTCAACAAAGTCACCACTGAGCTAAACTGGATTTGAGCAGAGTTTGGAAGGCACACTCTTTCTAGTCTAGCAACCAAGCTGAGCTCCATTCCTGTTAGCAAAGGTGGGCATCAGTTTGGAATCCTGTATGATCAAACCTTTCCAGAAGCAAATCTAGCCTGACTCTTTCAAATGGCACCAGAAGTCAGGAGGCATGTCCAGTTTCTATCAGATGGACTGCAGTGACAGCTAAAAATCACTGCTAAGATGTGAAGAAAAA
>JAYDZK010000056.1:71166915-71196202 GCA_034509185.1 Euphonia xanthogaster | reverse complement strand
CCCCATTCTAAAAACCCCAAAATTCTACTTTTCTATCTTGTAACAAACTATCATTCTACTTAACTTTTGTGGCTTGTGAATCCTCATACAAAGCTGGTAACTGTTTTTTCCAAGGGCTAAAATCGAAGGCACAGGTGGTTTTGACTCTGTGCAAAAGTCTCTGAGCCCCCTGTCAGGGTCTCGAGTCCTCCAGGCCAGCCAGAGGAACGTCCTGGGTTCCAACAAAGGCCCTTCCCACGTGTGCACAGGACAACTTGGCATCCACAAACGTGCTGCAACTGGATAATTAAAAATTAAGGAAGAGTTTCTGCATTGCAGTCCCAATTATGTAACACTGCTCTTGGGTTTCAGCACCCATCAGCTCTGGTGCCCTCACACAGCCCTGCCTGTATGTACCTGCCTGTCTTTCCAGCCAGGACTCACCCCCTTGGCACTGGGGAATCCCAATGTCACAACCATAGGCAGAAAGTTCCCTTGCATTTACGAGGGAAAAAAAAAAAGGAAAAAAAGGAAAATCTATGTCATGCTTTTGGTCCAGTGCTGAAATTGGAGATGGCCAGAAAAAAGGGGATGAGTCAGGGTGCTTCAGCCCAGCCAAGTACAGAAGAGTTGCCCCAGCCAGGACAGCACTCCCATGGTCACGAGCAGGGAGTTTCTAAGCAAGGAGCTGCTGTCTCTTGCTCCTGCACCAGAGAAGCAGAAGCTCATTTTAGCAAACAAAATCAAATCAAGATGAGGAGTCAGCTGCATTTTCAGTGTCTCAAGAGCAAAGAGCCCTGCTGGACTCTGAGCACCAGTGAGTGCAAACTCCTGCATCTGCAGCCACATCTTTGCCTTAACCCTGCCAGTTCTGGCTGCTGCTGAGTCCAGGGCTTGACAGGCCAGCCTGCCTCTTCCTCCTGCTGTTTCCTCCTGGCATCTCCTCCCTTTCTTGGCCAGAAACCCACTGACTACACAGCCATGTCTCTTGCAGTGCTATTCCCAGGACCTGGATGCTGCCACCTGGTGTGAAAGCAGCCATTAATTCCTGCTGTGATTCACTCCAAAGGTCACTTCACCAGGCTCTGTGTAAAACAGCTTCAAGAAGCCACCAAAAACGCTGTGGCTCACCCCCACAGCAAGGGGCTCTGCCATCACTGCTCCTAATGCCCCTGGGCTTCCGTGTGGCTCCTGCAGTTCTTTGCTAGCTCCTGCCACTCCCTCCTCATGGTCCTTCCTTTCCTGCCTGTCACTCTAGGATGCAAAACAGAAAGATGGGGACATTGGATTTTTTAAGGCAAAAAAGAGAGCTTTCAGTTTTCTAACTCTAACATTTATAGTTTTCCAAAAGTAACAGTAGATTGGGGGGTGACAGTGCCACCTCTCCAATGACACTAAACAAACCAACAGTCTATCAAATTTTTCTTCCTCTATAAAAGAATGCAAAGCAATGAGTTATTTACATAAAGTATATAAGAAAGCTTGTTACAAAAATGCAAACACCAGAAGGCTTAAAAAATCTTTAAAAATCAGGGTGACACCTGCCCTCCTCCATTACCCTGGTTTCAAATCCACACTGCCTTCCATGCCCAGCATGTGAAAGCTGGGAAGACCCAGCCCTGAGCTGTAATGACAAGGAGGTCAGACCCATCCCACCACTTCCCAGGGACTTCCACATCCCCCACTCCCCACCAGCCCCAGCTGCTGCAGGACACCCCTTCCTCCAGTGTGTGCCACAGCATGGATGGGCTGTGGGGGCATGCTGGGGCTGAGTCCTCCTGCCTTACTCTGCAAGCACAGCAAGGCAGGAACATGGCAGGAAGAGCTGTGGAAGCCAGCCCAAGCCCAAGGTTGGCTCCCCTCCCACCATCCATGAGTTATTTCTCCTGCCCACCAACTCTGAGCACACCACCATGGCACACCCAGGAGAGAGCAGCTCCTGCTGAAAAACAATTACAACTGGTTTCCTTTTCCCCTGGAAGGATGTTTCAGGCACGGCCTTGCTTGCAGGTGCTTGGACACACATCTCAGGCCCCTGAAGCTGCACCTTGGCATGAGCTGGGATGAGATCCTTGCAGACATTTCTAATTCCCCCCAGGCTGCCAGGCCATGCGTGCCATGTCTGCAAAGACAAAGCCCAGGATTGCCCCCTTGGCCAGCAGGAAAGGCAGCAACCCCACAGCAGCATGGCAGCCCTCGAGTCCCCTCGCTGCTCCTCTCCAGAGCTCTCCCAAAGAGGCAAAAGAGACCCAGCCCAGCTATTTCTGGCTCAGCAGCTCAGGCAGGGCTGGGAAGGGCAGCACTGGGGTGGCAGAGCAGCTCTGCACTGGCACAGCCACACTGGGAAAGCGGAGCCTGGGGGAGCCTGGGGCCAGCCCAGGGCAGTAGCAGGCACAGCAGCCTCTCCAGTGCAAACAGCACATTTCCCAGAGGCTGCAGACCCTGGGGACATCATTAGGGCAGCAAATGGGCCGAGAGCACAGCAGCAATTTGCAGACCCTGAGGCCACTGGGGCTGGCAGGAAAATCTGGGAGTGGGATATCTCCCCTGCCGAGCATCCCCCTTCCCTACCAGAGCCAGCCAGCTCAGCTTGCCTGATCCACACAGGAGCCTCCCTGCCATGCTCTGCCCTTCTTGCACTGCCTCCTCCTGCCACCCTCATAAGGACCAGCCCCCTCCAAGCCATGCTGAGCCACCCATCCCCGTGCTGGAGCCACAGCCTGCAGTGCTCTTCTCCATCCTCACCCCTCCTGCAGTGCCCTGAACCCTGCACTCACCCCATCCCCTCCCACACACTCCATGCATGGATCTAGAAAGGGTCTTTCGATCCTTAAGCCACCTCTTCTAAAAAACCTACCCTGCTCCTTCCTCTGTGCTGGAGCAGCCCCATGGGAGGAGGGTGTTTGGGGGCTGTGGGGCAGGGGCACAGGAAGGTCCTGGTGCCTGCCAGCCCAGGAAACTGGCTCCCAGCACGGTACCCTCGCTCTCTCACTCCCCTTGGGATGCCAAATTAATTGCCTTGTCTCCTGGAGCTTTTAGCTGGAGCAAATAAAAGAAAAAGGGGGGTTTCCAAAACCCATAATAAGGTCTACAGTTCCTCTGAGCTGCAAGGGCTGCTTTAAATTTCGGGGTTTTTTTTCTTTTTTTTTTTTTATTTGAAGGAGGTTTCCATGGTAACTGTCTCCCATCACACAAGAGCCTGTCCTGGGGATATTTCAGGGTTGCTAATATCTGCCTTCCCCTTCCCAGGCAGCCCCTGTGTTGTGACGGGTGCTTTTGGCACAGGAGGAGGGCAGGGGTGCAGGAGGCAGGAAAAGGAGGTGCCTTTCCCAAAAAACAAGGTCAAGCTCCTGCCTGTACACATCAGGCAGGCCTCCATCCCAAAGGGCTCTGGCAAACAGGCTGTGGTTTTCCTTGGACCACTGGCCTGACTTGGGAAGCACTCACAAGGCAATGCAGCCCAAAGGGCCATGTCCAGCTAAGAGCACCCTGCCACCTTCTCCTGCCCTTCATCCAACCCTTAGGAAGGAATTGTTCCCTGTGAGGGTGGGCAGGCCCTGGCACAGGGTGCCCAGAGAAGCTGTGGATCCTTGGAAGTGTCCAAGGCCAGGTTGGATGGGGTTTGGAGCAGCCTGGGATAGCAAAAGGTGTCCCTGCCATGGCAGGGGGTGGGAGAAGATGAGCATTAAGGTCCCTTCCAAGCCAAACCATTCTACAGTTCTGGGATTCTCCAGTTTCTTCCCTCCAGCAGGTTAGTTTTCAGCTGGATCAGCTCCCTGCAGGAGCAGAGCCAGCTCTGCATGCCCCCGGCTGCTTGCTCTGCTGTGCTCATTAGTCATCCCAATTACTGAGAAGCCTCAGAGCTGGCCAGAAAAGCCAGAAAAGCCAGAAAAGCCAGAAAAGCCAGAAAAGCCAGAAAAGCCAGAAAAGCCAGGGGCTGTGTCCCCTCTCACGTCGGGGCTGCAGACCCCAAACCTCTGTGACCATGAGCCACCAGCAGCTAGAGGGTCCCTCAAGGATCTCTTACTTCCCTTTGATTGTAAATGTTTAAAAAAGTCCCTGCCCACCTCCCAGTGGATCTCAGGCTCTGCAGCAGGAGCCATGGATGGAACAGGCTCAGACCCCTCCCTCAGCCCCCACAGCAAAGCCAAGTGTGGGGTCAGCTTAACAATCCCACGCCAGGAGCTGAGCACCAGGTCAGCATCCGTGCCAAGGACAGCCTGCAGCAGGGCAGGAAAGCAGGATCAGAAACACCAGCACAGCCCACGGGGCAGGCTCTGATCCCCTCTGGGTGATTTCTCAGCAAAAAGCCATAGTGGGACAGCCAGAACCTGGCAATCCAAAATCTTCCCTTATCTAGACAAATCCCACAGCTGCTGTTTGGGGTGAGCCACCAGGCACAGCTGCAGAGATGCCAGAGCCCAGCAATTTGGAAGTAAAAAGGACAACCAGTCTTAAATGACAGAGCTGTCATCATCCAGGCACTGCCTTAATCCCACCAGGCAAAAATTCCTTCATTTGAAGGACTGCTCTGCAGCAAGGCTCCAAGAGAGATGATTTCAGTTCCTGTTTAGCTGGCTAAGCAACCATGAAAAAAATAAAACATAATAGAATATAAAATTAAATGGAATGAAACAAAATAGACTAGCATGGAAGAGCATAAAGCAAAGTAAAATAAAGTAAAATAAAATACAGCAAAATATAAATAAAGTAAAATAAAATGAAGTAAAATAAAAAAAATAAAATAAAAAAATAAAATAAAATAAAATAAAATAAAATAAAATAAAATAAAATAAAATAAAATAAAATAAAATAAAATAAATCTTCCCCAGAACTGTGTCTGTCTCTAGCAGGCTGGCCAAACAACTGGGATATCTGGTGTCTGCCCCACAGTGATGTGGGCCCAGCTGGGCTGGAGGGTGTTTCACAGAGGCAGAGAGGCTGAGCCTGCCCAAGCAGGTACCAAGCTCTGCTGCTCCACAGGACCTGGCAAACAGCAACGACAGGAGATGCACTTGCAGGGCAGAGCTTGGGGCTGGTTATGTTTCCAGAAGAGAAAGGCAATCCAGACTTTGCAGAATCAGAGACCATTTGGATCTTGATTTCCTCTCAGTCCCAAGTATTACTTGGCTTCCTCCTACCAGCCCAGCACACACAGCAGGCAGCAAAATTCCCACTGTGGCAGTGGACACCATGTTTGCTTCATTCCTGACTTGACAAGGGCTGTGGGGCTGATCAGGAATATCCAAAGACTCACTAGCCTTGTCCATTCCCATGGACAGCCCAAGGCCTCCCAAATTCAGAATGCTGACAGTCTCAACCAGACACGTCTGGCTACCAGGTCAGCTCTTTATTGTAGCTGAAAAAAACTCAAACCCTTCAGAATCTTTCCACCTGTTCTCTCATTGTCTATGTTAAATTAGAATAATCACTAATTATCTGCACTAAAATGCTCTGGCTACCATAAAACACAGCAGGAGGGGCCAGTTATTGCTCTGAAGAGCTTATGGCCTGAAAGGACATAATCATGTTAACGACTTGTAAGCAGTTTAAAAGTGCTTGTCAGGACAGAGCTCTTCTGCCTGACAATCCATTTCAGCATTTTGGGATTTCACAGCCTGCAGGAGAACCATCTAATGGAAAAGTGTCCTGGTTTCAGCTGGGATAGCACTGCCTCTCTCCCCAGTAGCTGGTACAGGGCTGTGCTTTGGATTTAGCATGACAGTAATGTTTGCTAACACATCCATGTTTTGGCTGTTGCTAAGCAATTCTTACCCCAAATCAAGGATTTCTCAAGTTGTGAGAAGCTGCACAAGAGCACTGGGAGGCAGCAAGGCTGGGACAGCTGACCTGAAGTGGCCAGAGGAGTGTTCCAGAGCAGAGAACATCATGTGCAGTGAATGAACAGGGAACACTGGCTCAGGAGGGGCCAACCACAGCCTGGGACAGGCTGGCACCCCTCAGCAGGTGCAGAGCAATTGTTTCCCCAGGTTTTATTCTTCTTTCTTTTCCATTACAATCCTTGCTATTGCTATTGCTGCATTTTACGTGATATCATGTATGGAACTGCTCTTATCTCAGCCCCCAGGTTTTACCTTGCATTTCCCCAGGTTTTACCTTGCATTTCCCCAGGTTTTACCTTGCATTTCCCAATGTTCTACCTTGCATTTCCCAGTGTTCTACCTTGCATTTCCCCATGTTTTACCTTGCATTTCCCAATGTTCTACCTTGCATTTCCCAATGTTCTACCTTGCATTTCCCAGTGTTCTACCTTGCATTTCCCAATGTTTTACCTTGCATTTCCCCCAGGTTTTACCTTGCATTTCCCAATGTTTTACCTTGCATTTCCCCCAGGTTTTACCTTGCATTTACCTTGCATTTCCCAATTCCCACTTTTGGGGAGCCAGAGAGTGGCTGTGTAGCACTGAGCTGCTGTCCAGGGTTAAACCATGGCAGCAAGAAAAGCAATCGTACTGCCAGGAGGAAACTCAAAGCACAAACCTAAAAGCAGCTAACTTGACAACAGGGACACAACAAAGCAACCAAACCTTCCAGCAAGGTGAGAGGAAAAGGTGTTCTCATTTGGTGACTCTTCTGCCTCAGAGGCAAGCTGTGTGCCCAGAGATCAGCCCAGAGACCCCTGTTAGCTGCACTGTGCTGCTCAGGAAAGGAAAGCTGGTTTTGATATTTACTCAACCTTTGCCTCCCCTGCATTGTGCTGGGACTTACCTGCAGTTGCAGAGGACCCAAGCCCGGCGTTGCTGCGGCAGCAGCTGCCATGGTAGTTGGGATCAGCTGAACGGGGTAGGGGTCACCTAAGTAAGAGAATAATAGAGGCGTCAGCACCTTTTATCTGCTCTCCACCTGCAAATTAAAGTCCTGCATTCACTCTTTCCAAAAGCCTTCTTTTGTGTGCCTTGTTGAGGCCTAATGAAAAGCTCTATTGTGCAGCCTTTTACTAACACTCTTTTCACCATTCTGGCTGGGAGAGGAATGTGAATAAAAGGCACAAGCAATTAAGGCGGAAACCTCATCCTTTTTCATGATGTATTTAGGGAAATGGGGAAAAAAAAAAGAAGTGCACATTGATCAGAAGGCTGCACTTCAAAAAAAGGAAAGAAAGAAGATGGGGGTGGAGGAGAAGAAAAGGAAAACAGTACAACCTTGATAAGATCACAGCATTAGAAGGGAACAAATTTACAAGCTTGTCCAAAATATGAAGTTAACTAAACTCCGCTCACTGTTAGCAAACTGAGCCTCACGCAGAGCAGAAATGGCACTCAACTGAACACTGCTTTCTTTCAGCAGAGGAAAAAAATCCCACTTTAGTGGCAGGGTTTGATCCTGCAACAGGAAAAAGCACGTGAAGCTCAGGAAACCAGATACAGGCCTTTGAAATCCCTGCAGCAACTCCACTTTGTGACCTGACGTTCGAGTTTGAAGGAAAACCACTTCGAGTTTTAGCAAGAACTGCATTGTGCTTAATGAGACAAAGGGAGCCAGTCAAGGTCTCAAGAAAAACTGCAGGCATTTATGAAGGAAAATTACCTGAAATGGCAAAACCTGAGGTGGAGACCGGCACGTTTGAATGATATGGAGAGCTCACTTTTGGTCAATTCTAACACTTCTGATTTGTTAAAATAAACTTCATACTACCCCACCCACAAAACTATGAAGAAAACTAGCAAAAATAATAGGAAATGTTGCACACATTATACTGCTTCTTCAGGTGATAAAAGGTTCCTTCCACCCAAATAAGGCTCACTAGAGCATTGCTGTGTGTCCCTATGCTCTGGTGGCATGCCTGATTTCTGAAGCACAAAAACAGACTATGGAAAGGAGACTGGAAAAAGCAGGACACTCCATCAGGAAAATCCACCTAAATGCTGCTGTACATTTCATTAAAAAGACATATTAAAAGTTTTCCCCTTTATTGTGCTTTTTTGAATAAACTGGGCAAAAAAAATACAAAAGACAATTAAGGAGGTAATGCAGGGTGTTTTGTACAATCATTAATAATTATTATTGAATTAAAGTTTCAAATGTTATCAAGCCCTAATTACGGGAAACAGAAACCAGAGGGAAATAAACTTATGTATTTTTTTAAAATGTTAGAAATAAGCTGTGTTGGTGTACACACATTCAGGTAAGTGACTGATGTTTATTTTGCCTTTTTATAATGCAACCTTCTTCAGTTAGACCTTGTCTTTCAAGGATTTTGATCTCCTCCTGTTAAGAATTAAATACCACAACTTCTAGTAACGGAGGGCCAACAGCAACTGGGCTGGCAAAGCACCCTAGCAGAAACTGAACTGAAATAAATGTGCCTGTTTATATTTAAGAACCTCTCAAGTAATGCTTTGTTGACTGAAGCCTCAGAGCCATTCAGGGCTGGCCAGCCAAGCACTGCAAACCAAAATCCCCACCAGGCATCCCCATCCCCAGGTGCCTCTGCACCAGCCCCAGGCCACAACAATTCTATTTATTTATTTGTCAACAGGCACAGATTTCCTGCCATGCTTGGCTTTCTTCTTCTTCCCCAGTGAATGCCATTGTTTTACATTTTCCAGTCTTACTTTGCTGTCTGAGGCACCCACCTTCCTTTTCCTACCATGGACTGAATCAGGAATCTTTCTGACTTGGCATTTTCTGGAGAGCTATCCTGGGACCTAAGCAGTGGCCTCAGACACGTGCAGGCACAGAGAAAAAGGAAAGTGGTCAGAGAGCCAGGGACAGAGGTGTTCAGCTGCTTGCACAGCACCACAGAGTGAGCTCAGCATCATTCCAAACCTCCCTCCTCAAGAGGACACTCTGATCAAAAAACAGCCGTGAAAGAAGATAAATTTTTTTAATTTTCTACTGAAAAAAAAGAAAGAATGAGGGAAATATTGTCATCAGTAGGATGCTGATTCTTACAGCCCATTACATTTCTAGTTCTGAATGATTTGTATTAAAAGACAGATATTTTAAAAATCAGCTTCCATGCACTGTCCCACATTTTTCTGCACACACAGGCTCAGCCCATCATGCCAACTCCTAAACCCCTCTATTGCCACCAACAGCTCAGAGGAAGAGCCAAGATGAAAGCCACAGACAGCTCTCCAGAGCCAGGGAAGGTTCTGGAGCTCCATCCATGGAGTGCTCAGGTACTGACACTGCACAGCACAGGAGCAGCTGCCAGCCCTCAAAATGCCAGCAAAGATCTCAGGTCTTGCCTGATAAATACACAGCTTTTGCTGCTGCTCCAGAACATGCCACATCATTCATCCTATCCTTAAATTTATTCCCATATCAGAGTGGATTTATTGACTCAACAGTTGTAGCTAAAAGCCAGTTTTGCCCAGATTTTAGTTTTAGCTGGGAAATGCGTGTCTTTACATTACATCTTCAGTAAATATCTTATTTTTAGATGTAAGAAGTAGCTACATTTTTTTCCCAAGCTCTAAGAGCATTTCAGGAATGTGAGACAAGACAGACAGTTCTCAGAAATGGGTATTTCCCAAGCCACTCACAAGTCTGTACCTCTGAAAACACTAATAAAATCTCAACCAACCATTATTACATTTCCATTTACAGAATTCACTATTAATCGAATGCATGCAGGCAGGAGCATCTTTCAGCCACCAAAAGAAACATTTTGTGCAGTCATTTCATGTTCCAAACAACCTCTCTTGTTATATGTGGACTTTTTGTACGAACAAAGCAGCAGAGAGAAGTTTTATTGTTGTTTTTCTTTAGTAGGCCATATGGTAAAACATGGAGCAGATCAAAGGCTGAGATTTTTATGGTGACAACAAGGTAAAAATCATTTCATTAGCTGGTCTATTATTGCCTAATGCATAATTATTTCCCAGCTAGCTGGTGACATCACTTTGAAGAGCAGAATTCTTCAAGGCTGGCTACATAAAGAGGACCCAGGATTTATGCACTGGAGATGCAGCAGCTGAAGAAGGGAAGGGGAAATGTCAGCCTGGGGGAGCAGAGGGGGGACATCAGAGGGGGAATATCACAATACAGAGGAATATTATTGGTGCCCACTGTGGGCAGTGCCAGTGGATCAGGGCAGAGCACAAGGCTGAGCCCTCAATTCTGTGCCAAAACTTCATTTCTCTCTCTATCCTTCTTCTGGTCCATCTTCCACAAACATACCCAGAACCTCTTTCCTGATAATTTATGCACTGCAACTTCTTTCAATTTCAAATCACACCTTCATCCTTGCCCAAAATAATCTTCCAAGATCTTGCTTACAAGAGGATTTTTCATGAAGCACATTCACTTTCAAACCACTCTGTCTATGAACTCTCCTGTGATCCTGCACTGAAAACCCTTTCTGCAGGAGTTGAGCTGTGGTTCAGAGCCAAGGGGACATCCTGTCCCAGCACACAAAAGAACAGCTCTGTTGAGGAGCTCCATTTTCAGCTGGCTGGCTACCAGCCCACAGGTATGGAATCGTTCTGTGCTTGTGGAAATGCAACAATGGCCCCTAAACCATTTATATGTTTTGCAAAATTTTATCAAAGGAGTTTTTAAAGTTAAAAAACATTAGGATTTTTTTTTTCTTGAAGTGAAAACAAAGCATAAGAGTTAACATAATGTCTGTTGCACCATTCACCAAAACCCTGAAGATGTTTTTTGTATTCCTTTTTCTGTCACTCATCTCATTTATTCTCCTTCATGGTGTAATCCCCCCTAGTGTCTTGTCTTGTCTCCTGACAGGCTGCAAGCTCTTCAGAGCAGGCACAATTGTCTTACTTGCTATATAAATCAAGTTACATGCTAATGGTAAATTATAATGTTTTGACAGGATTTTAAAGTTGAACCTGATTATATGAAACAATAGAACACTGATTTTTTTTCCTGAAATTTTCTTCTCTTAAAAGAAGGATATCAGAAGAGGAGAAGTAGGGCATTTATTCCCCGTGATTTTTAAAAAACTCATTGCTTTTCTCCTACCTTTCAGGGACAGAAAATGCAAAAAAAGTTGGAGATCAAGGAAAGAGAAAAGAAAACAGTGTAAAGAATAAGAATACCAAACAAACCCTAACACTTAAATTATAATTTCCAAGACCAGTATGCTAAACTAAATTCCACGAAAAATACCAAAATAACCATTTTCTCATAGTACATTCTGTTGACTGAAAAGGAATTCTACATTCTCTTCCCCCCACTTTTGACAAATTCTAGAAAAAGCCACAATAATTTTACACTCAATTTATCACTTCAGTGTATTTATAGTGAATAATCACAGCTGATGGCCAGCTGACAGGTAAGGCACTGCATCTCTTCTCCCCACTCATTTATTCTCCAGCTCATTTTCTTCTCATCCTCTTGGTGTGATGGTGGACATGCAGAAAAAGGAATGGGAGGCTGTGAAAGACATGAGCAGTGTTCCCTGACTTCTGAATTTAAATCAATAATAAAAAGGGTGTGAAGAAGACACCACCAGTGGCTTCCAAAAGGAAATCCCAACTGGTTCAGACCTTCCCCATAAGGACAGCCAGATGCTGAGAGCTGTCCAAGCAGCTGCACTCCCTGTCCCTGGAGCTTGGCAAGCCCCAGCTGAGTAAAGCCCTGAGTGATCTGAGCCCACCTCCTTGAGGACCCTGCCTGAAGCAAGAGGTTGCACTGCAAGCCTCCAGACACCCCTGCCCACCAGCACAACCCATGAGCTCAGAATGCACATTTTTAATGGCTTTTTTTCTATTTGAATAAATTACGCTTACTCGAGAGCTCCAGCTTCCAAGGAAAGCCAGAGTATTTCCATGAAGGTTTGTACATGCTCATGAACTGATAAAAACAGTTTATTCTGCTGCCCAGCTATGGATAATGGTGCAGTAACACCAGACAATGTTCATGGCCTGGAAACGGAGCTGAAGTGCCAGCCTGCTTTACAGGTCCCCAGTGCTCTGCCTGTGCTTTGCTGCCCTTGGAATCACGAGGAGAAGCCACAGAGAGATGGGGAGCTGGGCAGCTCTTCCATTTAGAAACAGCCTTCAGTTGTGTTCTGTTCTGCAGCCCTGTCTCCTTCCACTGCATCTGCAACCCCGGAGAGCCACCACATCCCCCTGGATGCTGAGAGGCAGAGCTGTCACCAAAAGCTGCTCCTTCTTGCTGTGCCACCCCCAGTGCCCCTGCTCTTCCCCAGCCTGGGGGAATGTCAGGCCTGGGTCACATGCTCAGTCTTGTCCAAGGCATGAACAGCAGCCCTGGAAGATGACCACCATCTGTCTGCACAAAGAAGCTGCAGCACGTGGTCTTCACAACACAGCTTCTGTTTTTGCCATCCTGATAAGAACACAGCAATGTAAATACTTTTTTTTCTTGTGATTTGGGGATTGTCATAACCTGCATGTCAGCTGACACAGTTAAATCAGAAATTAGCACTCAAGTCTCTCTAGAAGACAGAAACACGGACACAGAGCACAAGTAAAATTGTAAGACAATCCACATGATACTCCATTAAACATGAAACATGTGACTGACTGGAAAACAGAGGCACATCAGCAATTTTCCCTGAGGAACTTCATGGTATTTAACTCCTAAACATTAATTTTATTGTATTATGTGAAGAACCAATTAACTGAGAGCTTCACTATCAGACATCAGACATTATCAGACATCAGAATTGTTGTTCAGAACAGAGATGAATGGTAAATTCAGCATATTTCAATTTTATTAGGCTTGACTTGTTCATCTCTCATATTCTGCCAATTTTAAGAGGTAATCAGATATTTCATCAATAAAATTCTGTGAATTATTTAGAACACTTCCAGCAGCAACAAGCTGATATGTAAGACATATAAAATGTACCTATTGTATATTCACATCTCCACCCCAACTGGATATGGCTGAAATAGTGATTAAAGTCCTCTCAAAAAAGCCTCGTGTTGATGACATCTGACTGCAAACACAACATCATTTGTTACAACAAATTATCCACAGGGCACAGGACAAATGGGCAAAGAAAAACAATTCTTGCTTCCAAAATTTGTCATATTACTCTAAAAATAACACAGGTATCAGCAAATAAAAGAGTATCTGTTCCTGAGAATTTACCAATAACCTGGAAAATGTACTTGGGGAAAATCCCATTTTTGGAAATACAGACTTGGCAACTTGGCTTCCCAAGAAAAGAAAACAAATCCTAAAAACCTCCAAATAACTCAATTTCCTGCACACCTTAGTTTAGAAAACAAGGTGAGTTGTTCTTCATCTTCTATAGAAGAAACTCTATGGAATTCAACAGCTTCAGTCATCCTGAAAAGCCTCAGGACTGACAGAACACACCCCACTGCTTCAGGCACAAGGAAACAGTTCCTTCCCTTTTTGCATGATGATCAAGTGTTTTAAGAAGTGCTGGGGTGCAGTTTCCTAAATTAATCTTACTTGGATCACTAATTAGGGAAGACCCATCAAAATTTGGGCTACTCTGTGTAGCTGACCTGGAAACCCCTGGCAAACAGTGCTGCAAATGTAGAGGCATGGAACCCTTCTGGCCATGCTGACCCAGAGAGCTCTGTTCTCATCCTAACTCCTTCTGCCTTTTCTGTAGCTCAGCCCCCAGAAGCAGCTCCTTGTGCTTCCCCAAATCTTTATTTCACACCCTTTAGTATCTCTTGCATAAGAGATACAGCTATGCCTTAATATTCCACATACAGACCCATACTTGTGTGCATGGATAAAAGGATCACACAGACCCATATGTACAATAATAAATGGATCATACAGACCCATACATGTGTGCATTAATAAAAGGATCATACAGATCCATGTGTGCATTAATGAAAGGATGTGCATTAATAAATGGATCACACAGACCCACATGTGCATTAATAGATGGATCATACAGACCCATATGTGCATTGATAAATGGATCACACAGACCCCCTACATGTGTGCATGGATAAATGGATCATACAGACCCATGTGTGCATTGATAAATGGATCACACAGACCCCCTACATGTGTGCATTGATAAATGGATCATACAGACCCATGTGTGCATTAATAAATGGATCACACGGACCAATATATGCATTAATTAATGGATCATACAGACCCATATATGCATTAATTAATGGATCATACAGACCCATACATGTGTGCATGGATAAATGGATCACACAGACCCATACATGTGTGCATTGATAAATGGATCACACAGACCCATACATGTGTGCATGGATAAATGGATCACACAGACCCATACTTGTGTGCATTAATAAATGGATCATTCTACCTACAAATGACAAGCAGCTTGCTCAGAGGCAGAACTATGCAGTTTTTAAAGGGCACAATGCAAAACTTCTTCTCTTCTATCACTTGCACCATTTTTATGCTTTCAAAGCACTTCTCAAATATTAATTAGCTCTAAATAAATTCTAATTATTTCTAAGAGTGGCCCTAGCAGATCTGTATCATCTGGTGTGAAATCTGACTTCAGTGAAGTCAACAGCAACAGCTCCTGAGACCTCAGCAGCGCTGACATTTCCCTTGCCATTGCTAAAAGCTGGGAGCTGTGTCTATTATCTGCTGAGTACCACAAGGAGGGCTGGACTAGCAGGAGTAACCAGTGATAAGGGTGTGGGATGAGAAGGAAAGAAGGGTTAAATGACCTGAGCCAATCTGGGGAGCCCGAATGTGGGAAAGCTCTGGGGAATGCAGCAACCAGACTCTGTTTGATTTCAGCATCAGCTGAAATGGAAAGTGCTCTCCTGCTGCTAAAGCCAGTTCAAAGAGTTGGGATACTGGGTCAGCTCCTCAATCTGCTCATGCTGCCAGTCACTAACTCAGTCAACAACTAACCTTGAAACATCAGCCCTTCATAAAAAGATTTGCATTATACATCTATCTAACAATTACATATTATGTGTATAACAACATACATATAAAGAGGTTTGCATGAAAAATGCAAAAAACTTAAATTTCAAATAGCACGAATAACTAAATACATTGCAGGAATAACTAAATACAGGGTGAAGAAGTGTGTAATCAGTATTTACCTTGCTAATTGGGGACTATATAGCCCATCACAGACTGCCAACTTTTTTTTCTCATAAGAAAAAGTACTTCAGTTGTAAATAAAAATATTAAGTATTTTATACATGTAATTACATCTAGGTATGGAGGTTAAAAATTAACTGGAACCAGAGATTATGAATCTTTTTCTCAAATAGAAATGTAATCCTAATAGAAGTTCCTCCCTTCATCTCTGCCAACTTTACCACCACACAATATGCCATAGAGAAAAAAGGGGAAGTGTCAACTTGTGTAAATTGTCCCTTATGTAATGCAAACCATCTGTTTAAAAAAACAAAACAAAATGAAAACCCAAGCCACTCCCAAGCATGATCTGCTGTGGAGAAAAAGAAAGAAAAGGAAATGTAGTACATCAAATTGGAAGCTGAAGACCATGACCTGCCATGTAACCCAGGAGAAAATATTTACCCCTCTCCTCCCTTTATTTACCCAATTTTGAAAAATATTTGGAAAAGCATAATTGAATCATTTGCTCTGCACATAATAGAGTTGGATATTGCTGGATTTTTTTGAGCATTTCATCTCTCTAGAATGTTTTCCATCAGGCTGGAACCAAGCAGAGGAAAGCTCTTTGTGTTCAACACCACATCTCACAGTGATGCCACCACTGGGTTAGAAGGTCCCTGAGTCCTCAGTCCCTGCAACCTGGCAAAGGATGGGGATGGAGTGTCAGCCCACTTCTGCCCTGCTCTTCCCTGGGTATCTGCCATGAAAGGAGTCCAAATGCACCACTGCTATCAACTGTTACGATTATCCCTGTGCTCTCTTCAGTCTGAGTGCTCAGGAAACAAAGTTTGTGCAGAGAAAGGAGTGCTCCTCTTTTCTAGGCTCTGTCTGGTGAGTGATGAGTCCTTTGGTAAGCACTGCCTGAGGAACCCTCCCACTCACACACTCTGAAACCACGGGGGGACTGACATCTCACCCTCTCTGGGGAGGCACAGGTGGTCAGAAAGCACTGAGGGAGTTAAATCAGGTTTTATTATCTAAGCTGAATGCAAACAAACCAGCAGTACAGCTATTCAATACTTCTCTTTTGCACTCCCTGAGCCTTGGTCACACACTCTAGCTGGGCTGAAGAGACCAACAGCTCCCACCACAGCCCTGCAAAGGCTTCCACTCACCAGGCTGCTCCCTAATCCCTTCCCAACAGTTTCCATGAAGAAAAACCATCTCAGCAGAATGAATTTTAACAGCCTGGACAGAAACAAGTTTGAGAATGCTTAACCAAGAAGCTCGGCCCATACATCTCCTTCTGGAGACCTAAATTCTCACAGGGGCAGGGTGCAGAGCAGCATAAATGTCCCTTTGAATGTGTCTCCAAAGTCGAGGAGCTCTGCATCACTAACACTTATGAAAATACTGGCTGTTGCAAGAATTCTCTCTTCCTTCCCCAAATTCTCAAATCTCACCTTTTTTGAGGAACAGTGTGTGAAAACTTTCATAGCTTTATGTTCTTTGTGACTGAAACTGAATAGTCACATGGAGTTTTTATCATTCCTGTCTGCAGGTTGTTCATGCTAATAAATAACAGAATCATCACTGGAGAATTTCCATCAGTCAGCCACAGAAAACAATTCTGGAAAATGCAATCAGTCCAGAAGGAAGGGCAGGTTTTCCAAAAGGACTGGGAAGATGTGGAAGTGAGACTCCATTTTTGTCAGGCTCATACCCTGATTTTAAACCACAGAGTGTAAAAGGCAGTCATGTACAGAACATGCTGGTGGGGTCTTTGGAAGCTCCTAGGAGGGCTTTGCTCCCAAAGGCACACTCAGTGAAAATCAGGCAATTAACCCATTCAGAAGCTGAGCAAATTCACCTGCTGGACATTCTCTGTTGCAGCACAGTGCTGGTGCTAGAACCCACTCCAGCTCAGTTCCAGCCAGCACAGGTGGCTGCACTGAAGGCTGCAGTACAAGAATTTGGTCAATACCCCTAAGGCTTAGATCCTAGTGCCTCTGTCACTCTTAAGAGGGAGCTTTAGTCTCCTAAATCACTCAGGTGCTGAACAAAATTGTACCCAAAGCTCTCTGGCTTATAGACTTTGCCAAATGGACTGATACACAGTAAGGCAAGCCAAAAAAGTGGGCGAAATACGTTTGTCTGTCAAAATCATGACTTGCTGTGAACATATTGTGGTTTGAAGGCAGCTAGGTGAAGCTTTCCAGGTGTGGCTAAATGTGTTTTTGTTTACTCCAGATGCTGAGTGAAAGGAAGAAACCCTTTGGACTACTTATCACTTCTCCTCAGCTCCTCAGGCAAACTCAGCCAAACATGCCAGGCAACCACCAAACACAGAGCTGCCTTTTTCCACTGGCTCCTGCTCAGCCCTACATTTTGGCACGCTGTTCATTCCAAGCCTCACTGCCAGAAGCAGCAGAAACTTTGCTCTTTTTGCCTTTCAGTTTTCAGGGTTACACAAACACGTAATGTCACATCTATTCCATAGATGTGAGGAACTATAGGAGCATCAGGGAGTTAATATTCCATAGATGTGAGGAACTACAGGAGCATCGTGGAGTTAATATTCCATAGATGTGAGGAACTACAGGAGCATCAGGGTGTTAGTATTCCATAGATGTGAGGAACTACAGGAGCATCAGGGAGTTAGTATTCCATAGATGTGAGGAACTACAGGAGCATCAGGGAGTTAGTGTTCCATAGATGTGAGGAACTACAGGAGCATCAGGGAGTTAGTATTCCATAGATGTGAGGAACAACAGGACTATCATGGAGTTCATGTGCACGCAGTAGAGAGAAGGGAAAAAACCACCTCAGCTCCTTCTACCCCAACTGGACTTGAGTAACATGGAAACAATATCATCTGCCAGACCTGTCTACCAGTGTGCTTTGCTGACCTTTTCCAGACCCACAGTGATGGTAGCATTCACATTCAGCGTGGCTCACAGCTACACATCCTGCAATGTGAATCACTGAGAGACTGAAATCACTGGAAGAACTGAATGAGACCATGTTTTGGCACTGCAGCTGCTGAGGGATGGGAAGTGCTTGGAACAGTATTTGCAATAGTGGTCCCAGTCTGTACAATATCAGGAAAAGGTGCTAGTGGCCAAAGAAGCTGAGTTAGTGCTCAAGTGCTGTGTCTGTGATGTTCAGAAGCTGAGAGAAATCTGAAATTGTGGGCTAAGCCAGCTTAACTAAAGAAATCTTTTGATGTTCTGAGTTTACAAAAAATGCAGCAGTGACAAGTGCTGAGTAACTCAAACCAACTGATGAATTAATGAGTGAGCCAAGGATACAGATGGACACAGTGACATGGACATAACAAACACCCAACCCAGAGACAGAGAAGGGGAGAACAAGCAAGTCCTGGAAAACTCGGTAGAAAACCAATGGTGGAAAAGTTCTACAAGTGCACGAAAACAAGTTTATGGAATTCATGCTCCAGCTAAGTTTATTCACAGAAATAAAGCTCCTTCATTATCTCTTAACTTGTACTTGTTCTCATCATGTTGACAGGAAGATGAAATCCTATAGAAGGCTTAAATAAAAAATAAAAAAATTCTGCGGAATGTAGAGAACAATACAAACCTTTCAAAGATTAAAAAAGTAGATGCTATATTTTTAAGTGTTAGGCTCTCACAAATATCCTCAGAGTTTGTGTTAGTCCATCAAACTGAAAGGCATATGCTATCTCTGATCTCTGTGCAGAACCTCCGTTGAGATTAATGTGAGCTCTGTGTGAAGAAAGAGACTAGAATAGGCCCTCAGTTCACAAATAGCAAGCAGTCTGCTTCAGGAAAAAACATGTTTTCTTACAACAGTGTTGAAATTTATTGGGAAGTTTCAAATAGCTTCTCTTCAGATGCAAGTTTGTGGTCATGAGCATGTTCACTTGTCAGAAAGACCTGTCAGGGAGAAGGTGCACAAATGCACCTCTTGTGTCAGATGTTTGGCTGCTGTGCAGGAACACATCCTCCATCTCTGACAGGCTTTTCTCGTGCTGTAAAGACCAATCCCCTGCTCCAGACCCATCTCTGCAAGCTGATGGCTTTGTCCATCGACAGGAGCTGTTTTCCTACCAGCTGTGCCCTGTAATGCCCACCTCCAGCTCCAGAAATCCCCAGGACTTACTGCATCCCGCCTTGTAGCTGAAGCCAGGAGGAAGGAGGAACCCCTGCTGAGCAGCTGCTGCTAGGGTCCGCTGGTCCGGAGGGAACACGGGGATCATCAGTGGAGGCAGCTGACCCTGGACCTGCTGAACAGAGAGGGAAAATCAAACACACAACTTCGGGGGGGACAGTGCCTGGCAGGGTGCTCTCTCTCACTGCTGAGCTGAGAGGTCTGCTCTGAATTCACCTCTTCACATTGGGGTGCTCCAGCAGCCACTCTGGGGCTCCATCTTCATCAGCAAACACCTCATATGAACGACATGAATCCAAAATAAACTGAAATGTTGCACTAAGGCATATCTATATGCCACTTAATTATTCCCCCCACAGTTCATGATGACTCACTTATCTCTGGCTGCAGGGGGGAACTTCCTTCTCTTTTACTGAACTGTGCAGCAGTGTCTCAAACAGCAGCTTCCACCCTGACCAAGCCCAAACTCAAAGACACCTCCTCAGAAAGGAAAAATGAGTGCCCAAGCAGCACACAGCACAGCCAATGCCATCCTTCTGCTCATACACGTGCACTGATTTGTACCTGTGCAAAGATGAATTCTCAGCAAAAAGGCTGAGACCCTTTACTCACAAATGAAACTGCTCTGTCTGAAGCGTTAGGCGTTCAACTTTGCACAGCAACTCTACACAACCATGCACGCCAGGAAGTGGAAAATATTATCTTGTAAGTGGATCCTGCAGGGGACTAAAGCCATGCAGAAATTAGTCACCAAAGCTGGAAGTGGGCCATGGCACAACGTCTACTGCTGCTGCTTTTACCCAGTTCCTTTAATAGCTTTGATAATTGATAGGAATGGAAGCTGTCTCTGTGTTTCACACAGATGAGAAACACAAAGTTTGCTGGATTCAAATGTTGAATGACTAGTTTCAATTTACCCCCCCCTGCACTGAGCAGATCAGTCAGTCAGGCAGGACTGGCTCCTTTTTAAGAGAGCTCATCTGGATTTTAATGGCACTGTGAAGCTGAGGCACTGGAGATGGAGATGTCTTTGAAAACTAGAATTTATTTTGTGGCTCAAGTAACGCAGAAAATCAGAGTATCAACAGACAGCCCTCTATGCTGAGGGGTGCAGGAAGGTGTCACCCCCTGCACTGTGCCTAGCAGCAGCACTGGGAAAGGGAACCTGCCCCAGCCCTTGGCTGCCAGTGCTCAGAACACACCATTTGCACTTCATTCCATTTTCATTTATTCTCCTTAAAATCCAGGCCACGTCTTGGTTCACACAACACCGTTACCAGGCAAAACAGTGATACAAAATTTGGGATTACCATCTCTTTTAATTTATGCCTGGAGCTGGCAACACCCCTGCGTGTGCTGACTGTGTCTGTATGGTCTGAAACAATTCCCAAGGATAGAGTTCAAGAGCTCTGTTGACAGAAATTCTTGCAGTGAGAGATTAAGATTGAGGCTGAAAGATAGAGTAGATGGAGCTCCACTCACTGAACCAGCTTGATCCATTTTTTGTTACTTCAATATTTGTCTTTCTATTCTGATCCTGTTAATTAGAAGGCATACATATTTTCAGCTGAATTACAGGAGAAAAAACCATAAAAAATGTGATTTGCTCTCTATCTGCCCAGACATCCTTGAGCTGTCCAATACCTGCCTTTGCTTCACGTGTTCATTTTTTGTTTGTTTCGTTAGAGGTTTTGTGGTTTGCTTTATTTTTTTTGCCTTTTTTTTTTTTTTAAGACAAAGACAAAGTAACTGTATTCTTTCAGAACAAAAATGAACAGCCATGCGGAATTTTTGCATAGTACTCTTCTTCGGCAGAAAGCCACAGAACTTTTTTTTTTTAAATGGTTTCCAAGGATGAAAGTGACTTTGCCAAGCGAAGAAGCTTCAAAACAGGACTCAAAAAACACTAATAGAAAGACAGATGGTTCTACTAAGTGCTTTGCTGCCAAAAAAAATGTTAAAAAAAAGTGAAAAAAATGGAGTGATGTTATTGAAGCTGACTGCAAAGTTCTCTGATGACTGCAAATACTCTTGTCCCACTGCAAGTGTTAACTCTGCCTCCAGGGCTAATATAACTGAAGCACCACACACACACAAATTGTCATTGCCAAGCCCACAATGTAGCTGAAGTCTGCACTTGATTCCAAGCGACTGCCAAACACACGAGCAAAACACCACGCTGAAAAATTCCCATTTAGGAAAACATTCACCAGGAAAATGCCCTTTCTTCCTAGATCTGACTGCTGCATTCCATTTTTTTTTTTCAGATTGTTGCTGCTCTCTAACTCTCCAAGGGGCCTTAGAGCCCCTCATTTCAAATGACACAACCCTATTTGCTTTAGGGAGGCAAAACCTGTGGAGTGATGAGGATGGTTTGCATGGATATAGAAATAACACAGACACAACAATGTGATTTTCATTCCAGGATGGAATGTATGGAGCAGCACTCAGCTACACTTCATTTTCTCCTAAACACAAATAAATGCAAACATTCGTTTATTTTAATCCGATTACCTGACACAATATCATACAAATTATGGACTCCTCATCTTTATGGCTCATTTAACTACTACATTTTAACTTGTTATGTTTATTATTATTATTATTAACTGGAATTGCTAGGATACAACTGCCTCAAGTGGCATTGAATACAGGCCCTCCTTCTGAGTTTTACATCTAAGGTGTTTCCCCTTTTTTTTTCTTTTCAAGGTATTACTACTGTTAAATACCTTTTCAAGGTATTACTATCAGTTAAATCTCCCAAATGTTTTTTATTATCAGTTAAAACTCTAAAATGTTTTTTATTTTTCTTGGAAGCTTATGTACCTTCAACTATTTTCTGTATTGTAACTTCTTGATACTGCATTTCTAATTTGAATATAATGGACTGCAAATCAGGGCTGTTTTCCAGGCCCTTCAATTTGTTCTGCTAATGGACATATATCCATAAAAATAAATATCTCTTCAACAACCTAACAATTCACACAGCTGCCAAGATTCTCCACTGGCCAGCCTCTCTACGTGTGACCTCTTCTCAGCTGTAACATCCTGAAGGAGACAGCTGTATTCTAAACCCTCACAAAAGTCCCAAAGGATTTAACGAGCTACAATTTCACCTTCTAACTCCTTACCTACTTTAAGATGTTGGTCTGGAGGCTGCAGATACAATCCTCCAAGGTTTTCCTGGTTTTCCATATGTTGCCACTGGGTCAGCTGAGCACACTGTGAACCCGTCATTATTTTTTTTCTCTCCTCTGCCCAGCTGTGGCAGGGGAGGGTGAGTGAGTGGCTGCTGTGGGTTCCTGGTGTTTGCCCAGTGCCAAACCACCACACCAGGAAACCTTCACAGCATCCACTGAAAATCCAAAGGAAAGCCCCTCCTAAAGAAGTTATCAATGCAAAAATCAGCGTGAGCACATGACAAGCCACCAACAGTGAGCCGACTGTCCCGGGGGAACACCCACAGCTGCCTGCAGAGATTTCTGATTCTGAAAAGCCCCTCAATGCCTCTTCATTTGTTTCAGTGCCTTTGAAAAGTCTGGCCCTAAATGGCTTACCCTATCAAAGGGAATGTGTTGGCAAACCTGGAGCCAGCTCAAGCTGCTGAAGCCTGGGCCAGCATCTCCACAAATCTGTGCGTGTCCTTTATGACTTGACCACCACAAATGCAAGCACACAAAGACCCTGCACTCACCACAGTCACAGTTCACATTTCCAGGAGTCTCTGCTTCATTGTAAGTGTAGTATTTCCACCTGAATTCTGCTGCCCTATCCCCTTGTGGAACCTACTATGGTTACCACAGCTACCCAAGCACCAAGCAGTATGTTTTTAACAGTTACCCCCACTGTTTGTTACTAGCTCCTGCTGTGACTTCCACAAATTTAGACTGTGAACACTTGACAGCTACAGTTCCACGTTCTGTAAAAAGTCACTTGTGCTTTGGGTCACCATGTAAACAGCTACACAGGGAGAGCAGTTTAAAGGAGCATTAAGATGGCAAAGTTGGACATTTGTGGCTTGGAGAATGCCAGGATCAGGGAAGCATGCATGACCTTATTTTGGTTCTTCATTGCATCCAGACAGAATCCTTGAAGTTCAGAGTTTCCCCTCCATCTGACTCTTGCTTAATCTAGAAGGCTTATCCCATTTCTCAAGTAACATAAATCCACACTTTCAGCAAACCTTAGCCCCTAAAATAGCAGCTGCTATTAGTTCTATCTATTTTCTCTTCATACACTTCCCCCAATTTCATTTCTGCAGCTGTTCATTACATATTTATTAGCATCAACTTTTAAATAAGTTTTCCTCTCTCCAAGGTAAATATCTCAGTGCATTTCCTGGCATACATATATACACAAATATATAACATTTTCCACTGAGGGGCAGATACTGCTAAAGCAAGCACCCACCTCTAGCTCTTCAGAAGCAATTCTATTCCTTCTGGCTGGGTTGGTGATGGATAATGAATTACTGAGTGTGGGTAAGAGCAGCTGCTAAGAGAAACAGTCTCTGCTCTACACCCTGACCAAACTCTGCCCAGAACTTCACTCCTGAACTGCTCAGATGCCCTTGAGGAGCTGCATGAGCATCTCTGCTGAAATGGACTCCTACCTGGCTTTTCCACATAGAGGTGTGGGGAATTTTTATTGTCATTGGAGTTATTCTCAGCCGCCCCAAATAAGTTCAGATTTTACATTCCTAGAACAGTGGATGCACATGAATGATTTGATCAACTCCAAAGTGTTGTAGGAATATCTTTGTGCTTGTGACTTGCTTGGAAGTCAAGCATCTCCTCTACTGTTCACGGAAGAATGCAATGCACATTTCACATGCAGCAACACAAATCTGTCCTTCAAAAATGACATGTTTAATTGCATTTGTCCCCCTTCCTCCAGAAACACTTGGCTCCCAGTGCCACACACTCTGCTGAAGGACTGCATGCTTTAATTAGCACATGTGTTGGCCCTCCTTACCTCACCCCCCTCCCCGTGTCTATCTTAAGGGAAATAAAAATATATGTCCGCATATAACTACAATCTGCTATTTTCCCTTTCTGTGATGTTTAAAATAAGACAAGAAAATGTTTTTCTCTTCTGTGTATCAGTTCCCTGAGTTGCCATAGGCATGTCCTGAGCCCACAGAGCAGGAAGCCCTGCCTGTCCAGCTATGGGTGATCCCCCCTCCTCCTCCTCCTCCTGAGTTTGGGGTGCATTTTGTGGGGTGCTCCCTGGGTGCCCAGGATGCACAGCACAGGGAGGGTGCCATGAGGCAGAGGTGCATTTTTTCTTCCCACCCACCTCCTGTAAGCTCTTCTGCAGTGGATGATTTGGGCCCAAAGATGATCCCTCCCTGTGCTGTGCGTGAGGCTCAGGCAATTCACAGCAGAGCTGACCAAGCTGCACCTGTGCACGCAGCTGAGCTCCCCCAGCAGCTCCCACTGCTCCCAAGCACTGCCAGCAGGGACAGTGCTGGCACAAAGCTCCCACAGGGGTGATCCTGGGGAGAATGAGCCAGGGGGCCCAGGGACACAGCTCATCACCTGCACTAACACAGGCTGCCCATCCCTGCTAGCACAGGGCAGCTTTATCCCGAGTGCTGGTGTGGAAAAGATGGTTAGGCTGATGGAATATGCACACAGTCCCTAAAGGTATGCAACCTGGCACATGGAAAACACCAGGAACAAACTTTCAGAATGCATCTCAGGGAAATACATAAGCGTTTTCCATTTAAAAAAGCAAGGCTTTTCAGGCTGGAAACTTTCCACCTTAGCTCAGTCCTGCAAGAGAGCCTGGGTGTCAGTACCAGCATCCATCTCCAATGCATCTCAGCATCAAGCCTGTAAATTAACACACACAGCCTTGTGAGCTGAGTGCAGCAAAGTGCCTGACACTGCCAAGGAGTACAGACAGGAGCTGTGTCCGTGTTGGTAACTTCCTTCCAAGGCTTCCCTCCTCCAGCTCAAGCCACAGCACAAAATGCAATGCTGACAGACAGACAGACAGACAGACCTCCAGCAGCACTTGGCAGGACAGAGGCCAAAAGGACCTTTCACATTCAGGAACAGCCCTTGGACACTTCCAAAGGAAAAAGGCAGGTCGTTTGTTGCTCATTTGTTCACTTCTGTAACTAAAATAAAGACCTTCAAAACATTTTTTAAATATTTGATTTAGTATGGAAAAAAAGAGAGGAGAGAAAAGCAGTAAGATGACTTTTTTTTGCCTGGGATGAGGTTTAATAAGTATTCTTGTTTGTGCAACTTGGCATGTAAGTTACCCAGAGGGCAGCTCTGCCACAAAGGTACTGGAACAAACAGCCTAAATGAAAAGTACATGAACCAGAACTCATTCCAGCTGTTTTAAGGCAAAAGCCTAAGAGCTCACACAGGGAGAGCTGCTCCAGACTGCACAGCCCCCCAGGGAGTGGGGTTCTCTGGCCAAGCCAGGACCTCCAGAGCCAGGGCCTGGAATTCAGGTACCAGCTTCACTGCAAGACTGAAGTGCACCTGAAGAGCCCCAGCTGATCCCAGCTCAAGAGCAACATTAAAAACAATTTGCCCTTTCATCTCTGTAAGAGAAGAAGATTGATTGTTTGGTGGATTGAGCTCCTTGTTTCATGGAGAGGCTGAGGTCAGCAAATGGGCTTCTGAGGCACGATGGCCACGGCTCTGGGCACATCATCCCACTTCACCTCCCTTAATATCCACACAAACGCCGAGTTCCTCATGGCACAGCTCCCAAGCACCTGAGCACCTTGTTTAAATGTTAGTGCCCTTCCAGAAGAATAAACCAGGACTGTAAGGGAAATCTGCCACAGACTGCTGGCTGTCAAACTGCTGATTTAGATGCTGTATTGTTCTTTACTTGTGTTTTTGTTGGCTAGCAGCACATTGCTCCTCAGTGCAACCATCACGATCAAGAGTTAATCCACAAAGTCACTTCCCTCAAAGTGGAAAAGCTGGGAACTTCCAGGAGTGCCTGGTGCTGCCTGCAGCATATGACAGAGCACAGTTTCCATATGCCTGGCTAATGCTCTCCCCAGTGAGCCCAGGCCAGGGCTGATGGCTGCAGCAGAAAGCCATCCAGTGAAACATTTGTCAGGGAAAGGAAAACAGGTGTGAGCTTTCCTGATGTGATTTGGAAGACAGCATGTAGGATAATTCCTTGAGCAGCACGTGCACTCTTTTCTGCAGTTAGCTCATCTATGATAGATGGGTTCAGTTATTCAAAACATAATGAACTCTGGGCTTATTTGTACATGCCAGAAAGAATCAGGGCCACAAGGCAATGCACCTCCCTTGTCACTGCTGACAGCAGCCTTCCAGAAGGCATCTGGGTAATTCTCCTTCTGAGCTCCTGCACCCTGGTGACAAGGACTGAGGGGCTGAGTTTTGCCTCGCGGGTGCTGACCCAGCCCTCTCTCCTTCCAGAGTCACTGCTTTGGTGACTCGGAGCTCTCCCTCTGCCAGAGCCAAAGCTTTTGTGCAGGAGCAGCACAGCCTGCTGTCCCAGCAGCTCTGCAGAGCAGGACTGGGGGAGCAGTGCTGCAGAGGAGCAGGGAGAGCACTGCTTCTATTTGAGGCTGTCTGAGGGCTCCAGACAGGAGGGGGGATCAAGAGGACTTTTCCTGCAGGAGCACAGGGATTTTTCAAGCTTGACTCTGCACATCTTAACACTATAAAGCAATGGCTAGACTATAAAAACAAGCAGGAATGGGTGGGCAGGCTCAGAACTGGTGTGGGGCTAAAAGAGAGGGAGAAGAGGAATAATCCAAAAACAACTTTTCAAGAACTGCCATGAATGTTGGAAGCCAACAGATTCAGCTGAGGATAAGGCAATGAGTAAGTAAATGACCAGGAAACAAACCCTGGTGCTACACACCCCCACAGGCAGAAGCCTGTTCTGTGTTCTCTCTGTCACCTGGGAGACATGCCCCACCTCTCCAGTGCTTCCAAGGCACCTTTGGGCTCATCCTGACACCAAACTATTGCTGGGAATGTTTTTGTGCAAACAGGACCATAAAATGCTCAGCTATAAAACGCCCAAAATGGTTTTCAGGCTGAGAATGCAGCTTAGGCAATTCATTCTAAGTCATTTTCTAAAATAATATTCACATTGCTTTTAAATATTCTCTAAATTTATTCTAAGCATGGTTCTTACTCCTGTGCAGACTGAAGCAATGCAGCTTTTGGGGAGTGAGCCTATTCACAAAAGATTTCTTTTGTGCATTTCCCTGAAAAAATCAAGAGATGGGTGGGAGGAGCACAGCTGATGCCATTACACTTTAAAAAGTGTATTTTTTGTCATGTGAAGTTATTCAGAGGCATCTGTCTAAGGCCAGCTGCTAAACCTCTCCCTTTACCCCCTGTTGATTTTTCCCTAATATATTCAAACACCAGGAACTAATACTTTTGATGTATAAATTGCAGCAGGATTTTTCCTGTTCCAAACCCCCAGATTCTTACACTGAAACAGGGAGAACAGTTCCAGTTAGGAAACCACTGCACTTAGGAGATGATGGCCAGTTCCATGACCTCGTTTTTCACACAGTGCTGAGGGTGTCCTTTCAAACAAACCCTTAAGGTTTCGAGATGTATTTTTCACTCAGTATCTCTTTGACAAATGGAATATCATTAATTAAAAGAAAAAAATACAGCAATTTCAGTGTGTAGGCGATGGGGAAGAAACAGGGGTTATTTAATATCATGTAGTGGGCAGAAATTCAAAACCCATTCAGCTGCTGAGCAGTGCAATGCTATAAACAAACAAGAAAGTCTTATCAAAGTCATCCACTTAAAATCATACCATCCAGAAAGAGAGAGAAAAAATAGGCTTAGAGGACTAAAAAAAAGTGTCTGCACTCCAAGTCATTGCCTCCTCTTGCCTTCTTTAAATAGGGACATAGTTAATAAAACTGTATACAAACTAATGAACTACAGGGAAAAAGCATCCTTCATGTTTGATCAGTGTAGGCTCCTGCAGAATGGCTCTGCTCATAAAACCTTGGACTAAAATCCACTGACTAAACCCTCTGAATGACCCCTCTTCTTCCCCCAGTTATTATTATTATTATTATTATTATTATTATTATTATTATTATTATATCAGATACATGTGTCAGGGTAAGTGTGGTCTCCAGTGGCATCATTTTCAGAGCACAAATAGTTAAAACAACTCAGTGTCACTCTTTCCTGAAGACAATATGCCACCATTATTATTATCACCATCACTGTTACTGCTTAAATTGAGTTTCATTGCTTTCTGTAAGATCTTAGAAATCCCTGCTCCAGGAACAAATGGCCAGGACAACTCTGAGCACATGTTATTAGAAATCCTTGCAGCAGACACAGCTCTAGTGCTGGACAGCCTCTGATGACTGCCAGGGACATGCACAATAAAGACCTCTTTTCAATCCCTCAGCTGCTCAGACTTGTTTCTGACTGTCCCTCCTGACAGTGGAACTGTTCCCCAGCACAATTCAGGTTTGCCATCAAAAGTTTGATTTGAAAAGCAAAACAGACTCAAGTTGCAGAACAAATACAATTTCAGCAGAAACGTCACCACTCTTCCATTCACCTCCTGATGCTTTTTGTACCCCCGTTACCAAAATCCTCATAAAAAATGTTATTCACAAGGATTTTGTTTGGGAACATTTTCTGAATAGGGCTGAAGACAGTCTCTAATTTTGTGCCTACAGTCTAGTGACAGCAATACAGTTAAAGCACAATTAGCTGGAGGTAGAGTGATAAAATTCAGACATCTCATCATCTGATTTCTGTGTACAGCCAGGCAAGCAGCTGGCCAAATCCTGCAGCTTTTTACTCCACTAAACTGCAGCTACAAATATTCTGATTGCCCAAAACATTGCATCTTCTTCTTCTTTGCTGTCACCTTCAGTTCTCCCTTGTCTTCCCCCACCCCTTCTGTTATTAAAAATATCAGGAAAACCCCAAAAAGGAAAAAAAAAGAAAAATAAAAGAGCCTATATGCAATTGTTTTCTTGGCACTTGTAGATCCAGACCCTGCAAGGGAGAAGGAAACTGCCCACCTCACAAGGGCACCCATCACCACGGGTCAGTTTTTAAGAAAATATGAAGAAAATGATAAATTATTCCCTTTAAAAGAGGGATTTGAAAGTGCTGTTTGGAAAAGTTATTCCTGCTTGTTTTTA
>JAYDZK010000056.1:71109989-71135620 GCA_034509185.1 Euphonia xanthogaster | reverse complement strand
GCCCCCACCTGCCCCTCTCTGCCCACCTGCCCCTCTCTGCCCACCTGCCCCTCTCTGCCCACCTGCCCCTCTCTGCCCCCACCTGCCCCTCTCTGCCCACCTGCCCCTCTCTCTCTGCCCACCTGCCCCTCTCTGCCCCCACCTGCCCCTCTCTGCCCAGCCCCAGGCTCCAGAGCAAGGGCACCAGGCAGCACATGGGGCCCCCAGAAGAGGAGTGGGGAACCAGGAGAGCTCCCTTGAGGCCCTGGAGGACAGAACTGAACTGAAGGCAGGAGCTTGCTGAGCTGTACCAGGTGCAGCCTGCCCTAAGCTGCAGGTCACTGCCAGCCTCAAATGCAGCTGGAAACCTCTGGGGGTGCTGATGCACTAGAGCTGTGAAAATCCAGATGCCAGCCCCACCTGGGGCAGAACAGCAGGACCAGGGTGCAGGGGAGAGCAGCAGCAGAGCTCAGCAGGCAGGAGCCTTGCAGGGAAATCCTCCCCCCCAAGGACTGGGCAGAGCAGAAGGCAGTGGGCACGGGGGCTGCATCCAAAGTGGCACAAAAACAGGAGGGTTAGTTAATTATTCAGAGAAACTCAAACTACAACATCCTGAAAAGCAGAAAAAACGATTATAAACATTTGCCAAAACACAAAATCCCATCTAGATCCCATTTTAGCATTTTGAGGTCGTACAGATTCTCAAATTTAATCGAATCTGCAGCTTTGCTCCAGTTTACTAAACTCTGTACACAAGCTCCTTGTTTTCTGTTTTAGTGACACTGCCTTCCAGTGAACTCAGCAGAGATGGGCTTGGAAAAGACATGTCACTTAGAGCCTCACATGCCAGGCACATTCTTCTAAGCCTGAGGAACTAGAGCATCTTCCTCCAGCATCCCAGAGGTGCTGGTTTAACTGAGCTGCAGTTCCACTGAGCATCTGCAGCCCTCTGAGGAGGAGAGGGACTCACAGTCTCTCCCTGGTTTGGATTGTGTGATGGGCTAAGGAGAAAGGGAACTGTTTCCAAGTTAGCACACTGAGAGAAAGGACTCATAAATCATGGGGTCAGCCAGGTTATGCTTTTTTCTAACCTTAGGGTATTATGCTTTCAATACAATATTTCAATGGCTTTTTTCTGTGCAATAATTTATATGGAATTATGGCAACTCTTACAAGCTTAGAAAAAAATTGGCTCAAGTAAAACGATTCCTTTGTCATAAATAAGTTGAGTTCATAGCTACAGCACAATCAGTCAACTGCACCTAAGTCAAACAGTTATCCACTCTTTGTAGGAATATTTCCCTGTCAATAAATCTCATGCTATTTCAAAACCTCAGGCCAGTGTGACAGAAGCCTGTTAGATTAACTAGGGCAAGGTCAGAAAAGCTGAACTCACAGCTACATTCCTGTCACAGTTTCCTTCCACCTCCCTTAACCTGCAGGCTGGCTGTAAACTCAGTGCCCATTTCCAACATGGGCAAGCCAGGGGGGCTTCACTGCCTTCATTCATGTACAAAGGGTGGGTTCTTTGGGAACTGCTTCTGACAGTCACTGACTGAGGAGAAACGTTTTGCTTTGCATTCACTGCCAGTAAGGATTTTTTTTTTTTTATTTTTAAATGTTTCTCCCTTCAGAGTTAGGGCTTCAGCCAGGGTTCATGAGACTTCAGGATCACAGAGGCATGGGACTGCCCAGACTGCCTGTGCAGTATCACCCAAATTTCACTGCAAACAGATCAGCCCTGTGGGAATGAGAGAACAGCAGTGTCTCCCTGCATGCTCCATTCCTGACCTTTCTTGCCTGACCATCCAAAAGGAGGGTGCCACAGATCTGATGGGGTCTGTGTGAAGTGCACCCTGGAGGTGAAACCCTGACCTCAGCAGGGTCAATATTTCATCTGCAATCCCCTAAGCCAGACCCCCAAATCATTTCTGAGGATGGCAGCTTCCATCAGATGGGACTTGGCTGACTTTCATTTACTACTGGCTTAGGTCAAACTGGGACCAGGGATCAAGAGATGAAAGGCTCTATATCTCATTATCAATAACCAGGGTTTTCTTCACTACCCTAAAAACAACATACTTCATTCTTATCTACAAGGCATTAAAACTTAAAAGGGTTGGGGTCAAATTACATTACTTCACTTTATTTTTATTCACTGCTTATAAAACAACTTCCTCTCTCGCTGCCATAGCTAAATGCTAAAAATACAAATATTTCCCTTGCTGTTGTACAGGTTTTGCTATTGTTTTTCTTTTAAAGTCTTATTAAAAATGCAGCAATAACGAAAGATCCCTCCCACACACAAATTAGGAAGCAGAAAAGAGTACAGAGGTCGAGGCCAAATCAAGCCTTACCAATCCCAAAATTATTTACAGCAAAGCACATATTGCATAGAAGTTGCCTTATAACAGAGGGATGGACCTTCCCAGGAGTTTTTCACACATGCCCAAGTCCAGATCCAGACAGAATGTCCTCTGGAATGATACAGTCAAGTTTTCTTCCAGCATGAAGCCATACAGCTCCTCTGATCTGCCTGGAATTAGGTTTTCTTAAATGGGTTACAATTGTGATTGATAATTTGAGGCAACTCCCTCTGAAATGCTGATGAAAAGCTTTGGAAGGAGAATCCTGCTGCTCCTGAACAAACAGAAGCCAGTCTACAGCAAGCTGCAATGCTCTGCACAAAACTGCAAGATGAAACAACCAGAGACTCCACCCTGCCCCAGGTATCTGTAAGGAGTCAAACCTCCTCTGTTATTCCATGGAAACCTCCCCAGGCAAATTGATTTGCATTGTTCCCAAAACAGGGGCATGCACGTGGAAGAAAATGAAACACAGTCAATGGCATGAAAGAAACTTCTGAACACAGTATGGCAGAAAGAGTGAAGTTTACTGGGTGTGCTGGTTTAGCAACTGCTTCTGCTCCTGGGAACAAAGCTGCAGGTGCCTGAACTTACACAGCTGCTCTCCTGAGTCTAACCAGCCTCTTGGCCAGCTTCTCACTCACACAATACCTCCCCACAAGCAAAAATTCCCAGACTCCCAATACCTCAGGCAGAGGGAAGAAGGTGCACTTGATTATCAGCCACTGAAGGTTATCAATCACCTCAGCAGAGCCTCAAAACCAGAGCTCTAGGACACTGGCTCCAAACAAACTCTTTCTGGCAATGCTTTCGTCACTCCTGAGGAAAGAGGACTGGTCCTGCAAATTCCTGAATGATTTTACATTATATCCTGCTTGCACGACCAGCTCCTCTAACAGCTTCTTCCTGACCCCACAAGAACCATGTTAAGCACACAAAGCCTTCCAGAAACTGCCCTTTTTTTTTTTTGCTAAATGACAGGTAAAGTGCCCTTGTGTTTCCATCAACAAGATGCCAGCCAACCGCAGAGATTCTTAAAGAAACTGTGGCAACAATGGCTGAGGGAAAGAGAGGGGAAGGGGAAGGAAGAATAACAGGGGTGTGGGAGGAGATGTGTCTCTGACCTGGATCTGCTGCTGAAGAAGGTTAATTTTGTGTTGCTGCTGCAGAAGCTGCTGCTGTTGTCTTGCAATCTGTGAAGAAATTGCACAGAAGAAACGTGAGATGTGGATCACCATTCCCAGAGTCCATCCACAGGGAGCTCTGACCCTGCTCAGCTCCTCAAACCTCTCCCTGAGCTAAGGAACCTCGGAGGGCAGAGGCTGCTGCTGCAGCAAGGGGCACGTGCTCACTTCATTGCTGACACCAGTGAGAAAGGGACTCGTGGAAAACGCTGTGCTGCACATAAGGCAAGGACCTGTGCAAAAACCTCCCTGCAATGGCACTGCTCACATTCCCCAGGAGAGACAACACCACCAGCAGAGAAACCACAAAATGCTGGAGGGAGGTAGGAAAAGCAACGAAGTAGGATGGCCAGAAATACTCTTCTGTTTGGCACCACCTGCTCAAAAACACCAAAAAATGGCAACCTGACACCCTGGAGCAAGGCTCCTGGTGCACTTTTTTCACTTAGACACAAAGAGGCTGGAGCTGAGCTTGGAAAGCTGCCTGGCTCTCCAGTGGGTGCAGCAGCTGCAAGGAGCCCAGGGGCAGGCAAGGCACAAGGCTCAGCACCAGCCTGGCTGGTGGGGATGCACAGAGCCCTTCCAGGGCTCCTCTCAAAGCCAAGTGCAGCCTCCCACAGGGACTCCCAGCCTCCCTCTCCCTAACAGACTGCAAACCCTGCTGTGGACACATTTTCCACCCACCAAGGGAAAAAGCAGACATTAACAGAATGGAGTTGAGAGCTCTAAAGGCTGGAGGGACATAAACCATTCTTGAACTTGAAAAGCCAATTTGAAAAACTCGCACTGCAGTTGTCCCAAAAGCTCAGCTGCCATGAACAGCCCGTGCAGCATGGACACTGGCAGGAGCTCTGCTCTTCCCCTGTGTCAGGTACACATCTCAGGGTCAGCTGGTAACTCACACCTACTCACTGGGGGAAATTCTGGGCTTTCTTGCCCTTAGGTAGCTTCTTTTCTTTCTATTATTAGACTGTTTGCATAAGAAACACTCACTCATAGTTAGCTCCACATCTAACAAAGCCAACAAATGTTTTCTTTCTGGACCCAGTTTTAAGAAAGAAAAATAATTTTTACCTCTACATTTTTTTCAGAGTTTGGATATTTTCCTTTCTGCATAATTAAGAAGCATACACAATTTCTTCAATTAAAAGAAACCCTAGTTATCCTAGTTTCTTCTTGCCTTTTTCTACTGTCTTCATTTTCTTTTTCCCTTTCAAATCCCTCAGCTGTGCTGTGGCACTGGTGACTTTAGGAGGCAGGGTAGAGGGAATAGCTGGTACAGGGTGTCTCCTGGTGAAAGAACCTTGCCAATTCCACCTTGGCTCCTTCCTCTACCTTTGCTGTCCCAACAACAGCAGGATACAAACTCTGCAGCTCAGGCTAAGTCACTGCTGGTCTCCCCAGGTGGGTTTCAGGTGTGAGGCCAAAATACCCTGTGTTCAAGGTTTAATTATTTTCAATAATTAAAACCAGGGAAAACCAAGGCTTCAATGTCTGAAGGTAGCAGCAGTGCCTTAGAAATCTTAAGACTTGCTTAAGTACAATACCAACACTGAATATGACAACTATGACAGATTTCAAAGAATTCTGTGAGCTTCATAAAAATCACAGAGCTGCAATTCTGTGATAAAACTTTAAACTAGATATCTAAATATTCTCTGCTCGTGTTCAAGTACAAAAGCAGACATTAATTTCTGTTAAAATCTGCCCAGTGAAATCTGTGACAGAAGTTATGTTTTTGCCTAAAATGTCATGTGTCCATGTGTGCCCACTGGAAGGGATCACATGAAAACCATGCCTGCATTTCCAGTGAAGGGCATACTTGCAGGAGCTGAAAATCAAACCTCTCAAGTGCAGAAGAAGTCACACTTGCTCACTGACTTTATATTAATCTCTGCTTTTTTCCACAGCTGGCAAACCCAGCCTCTCCACGTCTCACGTTACAACCCAAGTGCTGCATTTTGCTCTTTTTATACCTGCTCAGTATTTCTGAATTAAAGCAGCTTTGGGGGTTACTCAGGAGGGCTGGATTTGCCTGTTTATTTACAGACAGTTCAAAAACCCTACCAGTATTGAAGATAACAGAGAACTGCAGAATATTCTGAGTTGCAAGGGACTCACAGGGAGCACCCAGCCCAACTCCTGAATGAAGAGACTGAACCCACAGCCTTGGCATGGCTGGCAGCAGGCTCTGAACAGCTCCAGGATGGATGTGTTGCAAATGAAGCTGCTAAGTGTTAACATCCCTCTACAACCTGCTGTAGGCTACACCCATGATCGGGATTAAACTGTACAGCATTCTCCTAACCTGTTTTTGTTCCAACTTTTGCAGCTCGGAGAACAAAGAGAAGAGATGCTGGGTGCAGAGCACCTTTAGGGCACGAGGGCTAAAGGCAAGCTGCAGCTGGGCAGCCCTGCAGAGCGTGGGGAGGCTGCAGGCCCTGCAGGGCTCACTCACCTGCTCCTGCTGCTGCTTGGCCAGCTCCATTTGCTGCCGCTGCTTCTCGATCTGAGATGCTGCCAGCTTCTTCTGCTCGTCGTGGGCTGCCAGCAGCTGCTCCCTCAGGCTGGTCAGCTGATTGATCATGCCCATGAGCTGCCTCTCCTTCTCAGCCAGGCTTTCTGGAGTCCCTGGGCATCACACGGTGGGGGAGAACGGAAAAAAAGGGGGGAAGGAGAAGAGAGAACATTTAGAGAGATGCAGCTCTTGATTTTCTCTCTATTTGGCAGCTTCACTGTAAGCAGAGCTTCAGGGGAGGCAAAGAGCAGCAGCAGACTGCAATATGCTGCACACAAAGACCATGGAGGGGAAATCTGCACACAGGCTCAGAGCCGGGGTGCCCCTTCCATGGTTCCTTGCCCTTTCAGCTGTTTTTGCACTGCCTTTCTGTCAGACTAACAGAGGGAAACAATGCTGCCTATTCTGAGGGAGTTTCAAGTTTTAAACACTGGGGATCAAAAATCAACCCTTCGAGGTTTGTAAGACACCAACATTTATGGCAGAAACTTAGGAGAAGGTGCAGCTTCTGTGGCATCAAAGCATCCATGTAGGGCAAGCATTATCATCTCTCTAGAGTCTGCTTTATCACCCACATCCCTGATTAGGATTAAATTATACAGTCTTTAAATTGTCAGTAACTCCTATTGCTGTTGCTGCTACCCAGGTGCAATTTAAAAGGAAAAATTCTTTTATAAACGTATCCAAAATGTGAGTTAAACACAACTCACCATCACTCTCATTTGCACTGTTGTTAGAGGTTTTTTATGGTGGAGTTCAGCAGACACAGACAGAGGAACTCACTACCTCACTTTCATAACCACGCTGAAGAAATTATTTTTCTACCCAGAAGGACAGTGGTTATAAGGGAAGGGAAGAAAAAATTCCAAGAAAAATGAAAAGCTATGAATCATACACTACAAAAAAAAAGCACTTTTAATATACGTAGGATCATTTGACTGTGAATTTCAAAGACCTGAAAATATGTGTAGCAGCTAATCCACAGATATCCCCAATACCACCACACCCTCTCCCATGAGTCAGAGCCATGAAAACCTTTCTAAAAAGCCTTTAGGAAAGGATTAAGGCTATCAGTGTCAATGCCTCCTCTGAAAATAGCCCGCTTTTGGGACTACCCTGCCATACAAACCCCTTTCAAACAGAGGAAGCATTCTTCTGCCAATGTCACCAGTGCTCTCCAAGTGAAAAAAAATTAAAAAAAAGGAAAAGGAAAAAAAATTGGCGACTACAGCAAGCATGTTCCTAGCCAGCTACCAGTCAGACATGGAAAGAGCTACTGGTGATAGCTCACTTAGCCTGCCCCCCTGCCAGGGCAGGAATGCTGCCTGCAGTAGCTAATACAGCTTGCTAGACTGCACTGCAATGTCTGTGATGGTGAATCCTCTGCTCTTGCTCTCAAAGGCTGCACCCCAGCCTTTGAGGTGCCACTGGGAGGGCTCTTTGCTCAACAGTTTGATTCATTTACTTTTTCTTTGGTTACTTTTACCTAAATTCAATGATGTGATCCCAAGCAACATCCCATTTGCTGCATTAGCCAAGTGCAAGCACTTCAGTCCATCTGCAGACAGCCATATGCAAGTGGAAAACCACAGAGAGCCACCAGAGAAAAACGTGACAGAAGAAACCTAACTGAATTGTTTTTCATTAGGGTTCTAGAAATTTCTCTGAAAATATTCTCACCACATAACAAAGAACTACAGCAGAATATTCTCAGATGAAGCCTCCAGAAAAACTGTGGTGCAAGCTGGAAACTTGAGAAACACACTGCAAGAGAAAGCATAGGCCTTTAAACCTGCTCTGCTAAAAGCTGTGAGGAGGAATGGAAGCCAGTGCTAAAACACTCTCAGGGCTGAAGAAAACACTTCCAACTCTGAGCTTTCCTTCCAGCTCTGGAGACAGAGAACTGCCACACGGAATGCATTCTCCACCTGGCCATGGGATTAATCAGAGTTTCTACTGCCACTCCTGCATGCTTTCCTTGCTGTTCCCCAGGAGAAAGGTGCAGTGCTTCCCAGGGGTGCAGGAGAGCTGCCCCAGGAGGCAGCCCCTGCCTGGCCTGTCCAGTGGGATTACCACAAAGCTCCTCCAAGGAAGTCTGCCATGCACTGATGCTGCCACTGAAACACCTGACAACAAAACAGTCTGTGGTCATTTATGGATTCAGCAGGTATTTCATCCCCAACTCCCACTGAGGGTGGATGCAAGCATGAGAGAGAGGGGAAGGAGGTCCTACAGGAAGAAGGAACACTCAGGACTGCCTCAGCCCTCGAGAGAGGGTGAGCAGAAAGCAACTGCTGTCCAACACGCAGCACAGCTCCTCAGCACTGCTGCTTCATCCCTGGATTTTCAGCTCCTACAGCAGCTTTCAGCTGGGAATCAAAAAGCCCTTTGTAAAGTTAAATTAATCCCCACCTTTAAGTTAATCTGAAAGGTGGGAAAGTGTTTCCACACGTGTGAAGTGACAGGCAGAGAGCTCACAGCTCCCAAGAGAGGCAGGGAAGCCGTGCTGCTCTCCAGCCCCATGTGTCCAGGCTGGGGAGGGCACAGGCAGGGACACCCCCTCCTGCACTGGGACATCCCCACCAGCCTGCCTGGCTGGCACAGAGCACAAAAACCCTTCAGCAGCTTCCTCTGAGTCCCAAGAGCAAAGTGCAGCCTGCAGCTCTGGGTGCTGAGCACAGCAAGGCCAGGGATGTGCTGGAAGAGGGGCAGGGGAGGCCAGGGCATCATCAGGGCTGGAGCAGCTCTCCTCTCAAAGGCTGAGAGACTTTGGGCTGCTCCAGAGACACCTTCCAGTACCTAACAGGGCCTTTTGAAGATGGGGATGAACCTTCCAGCAGGGCCTGCTGTGACAGGACAGGGGCAATGGTTTCAAACTAAAGGGGTCAGTGTAGCTCAGATAGAAGGAAGCAGTTATTTACAGTGAAGGTGGTAGAACACAGGAACGGGCTGCCCAGAGAGCTGGAGCATGCCCCATCCTCGGAAATGTTCAGTTTTCAGGGCTTTGAACAGCCTGGGGCACCGCAGGGTGTCCCTGGGCACTGCAGGGTGACCTGCTGGCCCCCCAGCCCAAGGCTCTGTGAGCTCAGAGCAGGCAGTGCTGCCAGGGCAGACAGCAACAGCACACTGCAGCCTGCAGCCAGGCACACGCTCACTGCCTCTCCACCAGTATTCTGTTTCTAAAGACAATCTGAAACGCCCACAAGGGGTGTTTTATATCCTCCTTACTAAGTACAATGCATAATTCCTGGGCTTTATACAGCTGGAGTGAAAGTGCTCTGACAAAAGGCAGACTTCTTGCATTATATGTCTCGAGCTATTTCAGTTTGCTAATAAACCAAAAGGGAAAATTTATCAGCATCAGCTTTATTAAAAAAAAAATCTTCTCTTGGAGAATACTTCCTGGAAAACATGGCTTAGTAGGTACTTATTTTTCCCAGGACTAAGCCATCCTTCCAGTAACTGGAATAGTACTTAATGATCATTTCAGTTCTTTGAGGCAAGAATTCCTTGCAAAGTAAGTACTTGGATAGCCATACTCTCAAGTGACCTGCACAAAACCAGAGGCAAAAAAAGAGATCAGCTCTGTGGCTCTCATGAGAGATGGTGAGTTCTGTGCAATTTCCCCTTGTCTTACTCACACACCCATGGAAGCTCCACTGATGATGAATCACAGCTTTGACATATCCTGCAGGTAACTGCTGGCTTGTAAATGTGTAAAGATGAAAACAAAAGGGAAGTACCTGAGTCAGACAGTCTTTATAATAATGTTAAGTGTTTGCATTTAGTTTAGGTTTGGTATTTTTGATGTTAGCCTTATTACCTAGCACACCTTTCCTATAATTACTTTTATTAAAATGGTCAACCAAAGTTAAGTGCATTTAGTTTAGGTTTGGTATTTTTGATGTTAGCCTTATTACCTAGCACACCTTTCCTATAATTACTTTTCTTACAATGGCCAACCAAAGTGCCATTTCACATTGCCATGGCCAATCGTGTATGGCTCTGCCCGACACACAGAGGCCACAGCATGGACAGTGTTATTAATTTATTGCTGAGCTGAGGCCAACAGTGGGGTCACTACAGAAGAACAACCAGTTCCAGCCATTTTTTACTACAGAGTTAAGAGCTCCAGTTGGTTCTGTACCTTTTTCTAATGCTGTAGGCTGGGGGTAAACAAGGATGGGGGGCTTGTGTCCCACCCTCACTATTTTCTCTGTGCTAACCTGCACGAGGGCTAAACCTGTATCACGGTGTGAAGTGCCTTGGCAGCCAAGGGATTTCCACTGAAAGAATCCTGCAGCTGACATGGCCAAACATGCCAGTGTTTTCAGCAACTAAGCCAACAACAAATAAAGACAGTTCTCAAATCACACTAACCGCAAAGGAATGAACTATCCACAGGGAATGAACTACCCACAGGGAATGAGCTACCCACAGGGAATGAACTACCCACAGGGAATGAGCTACCCACAGGGAATGAACTACCCACAGGGCTGGCGACCCTGCCAGAACTTGGGAGGGGTGCAAAGCCCTGTCCCCAGCAGCCACCCTCAGCTGCTTCCCACAGAGCTCCCTGGGGGCTGCTCCAAGCAGACAGAGCAGGGAATGGCTCTGGAGCTGGGCATGGCCAGGGCTGGGCATGGCCCCATTGCTGGGCATGGCCCCACAGCTGGGCATGGCCCCACAGCTGGGCATGGCCCCACAGCTGGGCATGGCCCCACGGCTGGGCATGGCCCTGGAAGTGGGCATGGCCCCACAGCTGGGCATGGCCCCACAGCTGGGCATGGCCCCACTGCTGGGCATGGCCCCTCAGCTGGGCATGGCCCCATTGCTGGGCATGGCCCCACTGCTGGGCATGGCCCCACAGCTGGGCATGGCCCCACAGCTGGGCATGGCCCCATTGCTGGGCATGGCCCCATTGCTGGGCATGGCCCCGGGGCTGGGCATGGCCCCATTGCTGGGCATGGCCCCACAGCTGGGCATGGCCCCACAGCTGGGCATGGCTCCACTGCTGGGCATGGCCCCATTGCTGGGCATGGCTCCATTGCTGGGCATGGCTCCATTGCTGGGCATGGCCCCATTGCTGGGCATGGCCCCACAGCTGGGCATGGCCCTGGAAGTGGGCATGGCCCCATTGCTGGGCATGGCCCCACAGCTGGGCATGGCTCTGGAGCTGGGCATGGCCCCACAGCTGGGCATGGCCCCATTGCTGGGCATGGCCCCACAGCTGGGCATGGCCCCATTGCTGGGCATGGCCCCACAGCTGGGCAGGGCCCCATTGCTGGGCATGGCCCCATTGCTGGGCATGGCCCCATTGCTGGGCATGGCCCCACGGCTGGGCATGGCCCCACGGCTGGGCATGGCCCCAGAGCTGGGCATGGCCCCACAGCTGGGCATGGCCCCATTGCTGGGCATGGCCCCAGAGCTGGGCATGGCCCCACTGCTGGGCAGGGCCCCACAGCTGGGCATGGCCCCATTGCTGGGCATGGCCCCATTGCTTGGCATGGCTCCATTGCTGGGCATGGCCCCATTGCTGGGCAGGGCCCCACAGCTGGGCATGGCACCATTGCTGGGCATGGCTCCATTGCTGGGCATGGCCCCATTGCTGGGCACGGCTCCTCGCAGTGCTCTCACCCCAGCTGGGCAGCAGGGCTACCAGAGAACCCCAGGTGTCTATCACAGCCTGGCACACCTTGACAGCAAGCTGGGTCACTCCACAGAAATTCTGAGTGAGAGCCTCAAAGCAATGCCTCAAGGATTGCTCAGAATCACCCTGAGAGCCAGGACAAACAGACATGGCACATCTCATGTCCAGCAAAGCCTTTACCCACCAGGCCCCCTGATCTTCAGGCTGCTGTAGCTGCTCTCTGTGCTCCTTCACTGCAATGGCAAAATGTGGATTTTGCACAACTGAGGGAAACAGCCCAGGCAAAGGAGCATCAAAGCACACACTGCAGGTTGGTAACTGCAGAAAGAACCAAGAAAAGATGCTCTCCAGATGTGTCAGCTTGTCCTCTGTCACCATGAACAGAAACTCAGGAAAAACCCCATGCTGTGGATGCAGCACCCACAGCAGATGGCAATAAAAGAAGACTCAGATTAGTGGCATTCTGTATCACCAAACCTAAACTCCATCTCAGATCAACACTACCCATAATAGTGTTTAAGTAGTACAAGAAATTTACTCAAATGTGAAATAAACTATTACACATTCTTAGTTCTGATTCACAGTCTCAGACTGGCAGTGACAGTAACATTTTAATAAACATTAGAATGAAGACACCAATATGACCAAATGACACACTTAAAGTGAGAAAAGGAACAGGAGAAACCTTGGCATACCCACCCAAAACAGAACCAGAGCAAAAAAAAGGCAGAGGAACTGCTTCTGTGATCAAAACAGTAAATACTTTGTTATAATTTATTAGACAGACCGAGAGTGTAAATGAGAAACTGGGAAAGCCAATATTTTCTTTAACAGGCACTTGAGGCTCTTGCTGCATTGCTCAGGCAGGGGGGGTGTTTGCTCCCAGCCTGCCCAGGGATGGATGTGCCTGCCCCAGGGGCAGGGCTGCTCCAGGCTGCCCCAGCCCCTCTGTCCCCTCCCCACAAACTGCTGGGGATGGCCCCAGGCAGGGGTGCCCTGTGCTCACCCACCCTCCCAGGCAGTGCCATCCACCTGCCAAGCCAGTCTGCTGTCACAGGGGCTGCCTGAACAGCTTTTGAACTGTCAGGATGTGTCTTGCAAAGGGAAATCAAAGAAAACAATGTGCAAGTACAAAGCCTGGAAGACACAATAATATTGTACTGTGTTGGTATCATTAGCTGTGCTTACAAAAGGAAAAAAAACCTCCTGTATCTACAAAGTTTTCTATGGGGGAAAAACTCATTAAATGGAAATAAGACTATTTTGAAGTACTCTGTATTCAAATAATGCTAGGATGTATAATAATAATTAGAGCACGCAGTATAAAGCATTTTTTAATTTCAAAGCACCACCTAATTGATCTTCCTAAAGACTGTTTGCAGGTAGAAAGGTGATGGCATGCATTATGTTTTTCAGGAGCAAACCAAGGCACAAAGTTTTTAGCAACTCTCTGAAAGTCATTCTGCACTTTATGTGGTGTAGGAGGTTTTATTGCTGCCTCGGTGAAGTCACCAGCAGAACTGCTGCAGCAAGGCCAAGAATTTCCCCACTGACTTTTAACAGTAATACACGTTAAATAGATAATTAAGTCTGTGTTTGACCCAGTTGGAGACTAGGTAGGGTTTCAGCCAAGGGGACCCTTATGAATGAAGCAATTATTGATGTCATCCAGCTCATGGAGCACGAGCCCTGCCACAGCACAGCCTCTGTGACTTTGATGTAACAGCCCTGAGACAAGGGCTGAGCTGCAGCCCATGCATGAGCTAAGCACTGAGTCACCCCCAAGCATTTCCTGCAATGCTGTGCTTTTGCAGTAGGCTTTTTTAGCCAGAAAATGCTACAGTACAGATACAAAAATGAAGGTTTTTCACACTGAACAGGCTATTAACCAAGCCATCCTCAGAAAGAGTAAAATCCTACGAGTCCTAACTGCACCAAATCCAAAGAATACATGAAATTATCAGCAGTTCATGAAATAACTATCTTTTCTAGAGGGTTTTCTCACAGCATCATTCTCATCCCAGTGTCAACTATTTTTTCCTCACTCCTCGTGCCAGTTTTAACCTTGACATTTTAGAAATCTAAACCCAACAATAATTTGCTTGGTAAGGAAACCAGGAGAGTAAAACAGACAAGCCACCTAGTCTCTACTTTAAAGCAAACTAGTCTGTGTCATGCTCTCCCTAAACAAAAATCTAAAATTCCATTTATAACTTTATAACTGTAAAGAGGAGCATTCCCATTCGTGCTGCTGACCTCACCTGAAGTCCCACATGAAGCAGGGAGGGGCTGCTGTTTCCCTCAGGAAAAGCAGGCTGAGGAACACATCTAGCTGCTTGAGGGAAGCCCAGAATTTAACATCTCCTTCCTGCTGCTCCTAACAGCAATGTGAAATGTTCATGGCCAAGCAGGGGGACTGGCCTTTGAGCTCTGGACCTGCTGGGATGTGTGGGTCTGTGCTTGGGAACGTGTGCTACCTGCCCTGATGCTTCCCTGGTCAATACTGCAGAGTGCTTCACCAGGGGCTGGAACAGAACCTCTCAGGCCACTAAATCCTGCAGCTGTCAGGACAAAAACATCGGAAAACTGGCATTTTTCATTAAATATTTCAGCCACCTTTGCTACACAATGACTGCATCTTACAACTACCCACCTTGCTAAATTCAATTATTTCATCTTATTGCTGGGGCCAGTCAGCACAACGAGAGAAAACTTTCTGACTGCTTTTTACTTGGCAAGCCACAGGCACCAGAAAGAGAAACAAGGAAAGAAAGAAAAAGTGCACAATTCAAACTGATTTGCCTGCACCTAGAGATTTATGTAATGAATCTTCTGTCTGACAAGTAACAACCCATTGTGGGACAGCGAGATGCAAGGAAGGTCTTTATTTCAGCAGACAGACATTCTCAATCTTTTATGATGTCAGAGCAAGGTGGAGAATGAGTGAAACCAAATTATGAGCAATTTCCCTCTTTTGCCATTACTAGCCTCAAGAACTCATACTCTGTGGGGGAAAAGCAGCTCAGCTGCCCTGCACCAGCCCAGCACTCTGGTGTCTCCCAAGGCTGGAAAGAGGCTGTCACTGAGCCCTCTGGATTTGCTGTCAGGAAAAAGTTGTGGTACAGCAGACCACAAACCAAGCTTGGTGTTCAACCAGGTTGGCAGCTCACTGTCAAGGTTACAAAAGGAACAGACAACTTTGTTTGGACTGAGACTGTGTCTCAGAGGTTGCTCATTGTTTTACTGTCTAGACAAGACCTTAGATCCAGGCTAGGAAAACAGCACTTGCTGCTGGAATTTTATGCAGGAAAAAGAGTCAGAAGTGTGTGTGTGTGTGTTTGCTTTGTTGTGACAAACTGGCAGTTGCAGCTCAGTGACATTCAGCTCTATCAGGGAATTTTGGAACCATGGAGCACAGCTTTAGGACCCCTTTGTCAACCAACACTCTGAATAATTTTTAAATATCCAGGTTTGGCCCCCATATGTTCAAACAAAGTCACTGACATTTACAACCTCAATTAGTTCAATTTTATTCTATTATCTCTATCAATAATCACATCTTAAAAATAAAATTAGAACCTGACTTTCTGGGACCAAATTAAGCACCTTTATGTACAAAAACCCAGAACAACCTGAATTAGCTGCTTTGCCATAAAATAACATTTTTAGATGCTTTAAAAAAAGATTCCTCCAGCCCCATATACACAACCCTCAACTAACCTCCCATTCGAGGCCAAACAGGAGCAGCTCCACGCAGCCACCACCTCTCCCTCAGGCTCTGTGCTGGCTCAGCCAGCCCTGGCTGCCTCTCTGCAGCCCGAGGGCACCACACTGCCTTGTGATCAACCTGCCAAATTTCCTCCTGGAACTCAGGAGTGCCTGGGTGCAACTGGGCAGGATCCCATGCACCCCAGCACGTCTGGAATGTTAACAAAGGACTAAAGCTCCATTTGTCATTTGCTGTTATTAAACCCCTCAAAAAATTGAACACAGAGAGGAAGACACCAAGTAGGTTGCAACAAATACTGAATTTACCCTGGTTAAAAGCTGACAATCCAGCATAGCTTACCTGCTTCACTTATGACTCTCACCCTCCTTCTCTTGCCACTCCACTTACAACACCACTGACAGAAAAATAATGCAGAACATCCAGAGCTGACACAAGTTTGCAAACATTTCTGAACCGTTCATTTGCAAATGCAAAATTGACACATCTCCTGGGGATCTGTGCTGTATTAGTCAGAGGTTTAAACCCAGTGTATTCCCCATGAATAATCTTTCTCCCTTTCCCCCTCCTTCTCCCCGTCCACATGTAAATGCAGAATTTCTTGTCTTTAGTTTACAGATTATGTGATCCAAAGTGTCACTCACTGGATTACTGCACAGAACCTGAGCACTACCCAGAGCTTACTTGTCTTCAACTTGTGCAGCATTACTTAACTGGAATTATCCCTCACAATCCATACAGGAATCTGCACAGCTCACTTATCTCAAGATTCTGTGTGTCACCTACCAGATTATCCCTTTTAATCCATACATTGAATCTACATAACATATGTCTTTAATTCAGGGGCTCTGATGAGCTATAGTATCTCTGAATGGATTATTTCTCTTTAGCCATTATTGGCAGCCCTAAACCCCTTCCCTGCCGACTCTCTGTGCCCCATGCCCTGAGCACAGGGGCACAGGCAGAGCCTGCAGCCAGCACAGCTCCAGGTCACACCAAAGCCACCTGACAGCAGCTGCACTGGCACTGCCTGGCACCCGAGCCCAGCTCCCCACACAGAACAAAGTGTGAGCTGCAGAGCAGGGCTGCCAGGCTCATCTCACTTCCCATAGACGTGTGCTCACTCCAGCACAGCCTCCAGAGCCAGCCTGACTTCCACGGGCACAAGGAGGAGCTGATTTTAACCCACCAACAATCCCTTCCGCAGGGAGGGCAGAGAACTGCACCTGAGCTGTTTACAAACTAACCTGCACAACACAAAAGGTCTTTACAACAAAACCACGTCAGATTCAGACCTGCCCAGTCTTTCTTGAGAGATTCGGGCACAATCACTGTTAACAATGCCTTCAACAGAAAACCAGCTCAGGAAAGTCGGGAACAGAAGTCTGTTTAACCTTTTGTTCCACACACCTATTCAAAATTAGCTAGGAAATATGCATTACTGTGTCTTGCCAAGTTTCTGTAGAGAGATGGACAAGATTAGCAGCAAGGCTTTGTGCACACCGAGGAAGTTTTAGGAAGAGTTCTCATCGTGGTCAAGGCTGCCTCACTCACCCCAGTGTGAGCAAGGCTGGACAACCCAGGATACACCTGAGGCCCAGCAGCAGTGAAAGAGAAGCTTCATTTCAGATTTAATTAATAAGTTAATTTTAGACACAGGAATGATCACTGATAAATAAGAAATAAATGTATTTTGATACCTTTTCCTAGTGACACTGGAGGACAGCACCTACCTTCCTGCTGCAGGGCACAGCTAACAAGGCAGTTCCACTGGCAGCAGAAAAGGGGATGATTTTCCTTCCTGTACACCCCCAGTTTGAGGCCTGAAGATCTCTCTGCTCCACTGAATCCACTAAAATGCATTATCTAAGAGTAATCCAGAGGCCTTTTGAGCCCTGGTTTTGAATAGGATGGATATAAGTAGTTTGAACAGGCTTTAACCAAGGCAATATACAGCTTTACAGCTTCACTATAAATACTTAATTAAACAGCACTTCTGTAGGTTTTGTTATATAGCAACTTGTTTTGAGCACAGTAAAGATTCCATGGATATCAAAACAGAATTTCTTAAGAAACCTCTAGTGCCAAACTTGTAATTTAGCCCCAGACTATCTCTCTGAACAAGCACAGGTATTTGAGTTAGACTTTCTACAGACATGAGAGGTTCTAGATGCTGCCCCATTTCAAGAGCACTCCCTGGCAGGACCTTTGGGTCCAGCTGTGGAATAAAACATCCCATTTCCCTTTCAATTAGTAACTGGATAGATACAGACCCTTCAGAGTGTGATCTGCAATCTGCAGCTGCCTCTCTGCAGACACTCAGTGATGGCTCCTCTGTTTTATGGGTGTGCAGATGAAGAAAGGGGGGGTTAAACAGCAGCCAAAGGTGACAAAGCAACCAAGAGAAACCACTGAATACAGAACATGGGAGCCTGGTCACTTCCAACCACTCACCAATTTCCCTGTCTTCAATAAAATATTACTGCTCTCTAGCTTAAAGGAAATCACTCTAATAGAAAAGAAAGTCTTCCTCTTCATCTCCCTTTCTTTAATCTCTCCCAGATAATAAAGCTCAATGGTAATAACACAGACTTGGGCATTAGCAATATGTAGTCTGGTGCTGAGCCTTTTTGCACATGATGTACTAAAACTCCCCCAGACCTAATGAAAAACACAATGAAATCTTGAACAGTTAAATGGAAAAAACTGTTCAGCGTGTAAGACAGTTGGGCAGCACAGCTCCCAGTGCTGTCCACATTCCAGGGTGTATTAAACACACGACAGTGCTTAAATGGGGGTTTCCAAATATCACTAATGGAGAAATGAGGGGCGGGAGAAAACGCAGCTGCCAGGCCAAGTGCAGAGAAAGAAGTTAATTAAAAAATCACAACTGGAAAACTTCGTAACTAGAGAACGACAAAAGCATTCTGTGGCATAATATATGTGTGTTTGTACACGTGTGTGTGGGTACAGAGCAGCTCAACTCGCACACCTTTCCTGCTGCCTCACTAAATATAGCTGCAGTACAGCTGAGCCATTGTTTGTTGGCTGCTCAGGGCTGATGGTGCCATGAAAACCACATTCCTGGGCACTAAATAATCAGCCTGCCTGACCCCCCAAGAATCTGTAAGTCAAATTCATTTACCCCCAGAGGGCAATGCTCTATTGTATCCTCCCTCCTTTCTAGCCACCTAGGAACAATGGACAATAATTGCAACTGTCACGGCAGTCAGTAGGAAAAATAAACCAGTGCCTGTTTTCACAGCTTACTGCCAAACTTGATCCAAACACCTAATAACCATGCCCCCAACCACAGAACCACAGTCGCACTAAAAAGCCTCAGATGTGAGCCTTTTGAACAGAGCTACAGAACAATAACTCGACTTGTGTTCAAAATATAAAGCTAAAAACCAAAAATTAAAGCAAAGAAAAGTCTTCTTTGAGGCTGTGCTGCTGCTCCCCATCCTTTCCCCCAGGCACGACTGAAAGGACTGTTGAATTTCTCTGGTGGTAGCACATAGCTGGCTGCTGCTGCTTTCAAGTTCAGCTTGTGAAAGGGAAAAAGAAGAAGGGAGAAAAAAGATTGCCCTCCAAAAGAAAAAGATCATAGGCAGGGGGAACAGACCACCTTCTCAGTGCACAGCACTCTCCAGAGCAGCTCTACAGAGTGCAGAGGCACTGGAGAATCACTGGGAGTCCTTCTAGAGGTTCCAGTGTGTCCAGAATTGAAGAGGCTCCGCACACTGTGTGAGAGCTGCTGAGATACACACCCAAAAGTGGGCATCAAAGATGGCTCCCCATACTCTGACCCTGACACGCCTCAAAGATGCACCAGATCATGGCCAAGGGTGATGCCATTTTGAAACAAAGAGCTTTTAAAAACCAGAACTCCCAGGTAAGCCCTGGGGCTGCCCTTCCTCTTTGAGACCTGTTGCTTTACACACATGGAGCAGGAATGAAGAACCCAGGTTTGGCCTCTGGAGCCATAATAATCACCATCACCATCACCACCATCATCATCACCATCATCACAACAACATCTCAGCCTGTGGGGGGCTGGAGCACTGCATTCTGCTATAAAGTTATTCCCCAGATGTAATGAATGCACATCTCTGAATTGCAGCCTCCTGGGGACAAGCCTGGGGGAACCAGGGGAATACTTTCCCCTTTGGGGAAGTCACTGGAACAGCACAGGCTGATGCTGGTGGCTTATCAGTGACAGGCTGGAAGGCCCAAAGAATTAAAACAACACTTTCTCTGCATCTGCACCAAGCCCCAAAGCTGTGAGAGCATCTTGTGCTGCGTGCCTTGGTGAATACTGCACACCTCTTGTGCACAGGGTCCTTAAACCTGCCAGCATAGTCTGGGAGCCTGCCTGAGTGAGCCCCTCTGGACCAGGGACAGCAAACATTCCAAAGCAATGGACAGAAACTGAGCCCTGCTCACAAGCACAGGAGGAGAAGGGCTTAATTGTCATTTCATTCTACTTTCACATTTCCAAAACAACGTTGGCTTGGGTTTTGCTACTCCAGATGCACACTGCTATAAACGGGAGAAGAACCAGAGTCACTGTTTCTTTTCACAGCGATAATGGCTGCTCTGAAAACTTGTAATTTTTGACACGTGTGTTTTGAGTGAGTTCCTCATCATAAGCACTGCAGAGGAATTATAAAAATATTAAATTACATGAAAACAAACAACCACAGGTTCCCTAAAACGACCTCAGATATATAAAATGGGGAAATATCTTGGCAAAGCAGAAACTACTGCTGCTGGAGAGTGGTCAAATTTTGTCATTTTCCTTCTGGAGTACGGCTTTAAAAGAACATGCTCTAGTGCACAGATGTTGTACGCTGTCTTTTAAAATCTGCACTGGCTAATTTCAGTACCTAGAGGTACCATTACACAAACTTTGCTCTTTTTATTCTTCCCTACATGCAAAAAAAAGTAAAAAAAAAAAAAATCTACATCATCAAATCTGTCTGAAAATAAACAAGGAAATCAGATCACCCTCAAATTTCAGAAACTGAGGTCTGCTATGCTCTGATACCACATGTTTGACACTGACTTTTTTTTCCCCTATCCAGCAATAGGATGTGCTCGTTTATACCAGAGAACGATATATGCAACAAAAGCTTAATGTAAATTCATTCACTTAGGGCAATACAGCATTTCATTGATTTATATGCTCACAGATGGGAGTGCATACATTTCATTTAAACCCCAAATTACCGTGTTTGAAGGGGAGGGGAAGAGGAGCAGACAAAGTTCCACAAAGCCAGCGGTATCTGTATATTCATTCTTAATTTCCTTTAGCAGAGAAACAGCGTTACCTTTTATTTCTCCAAAGTTCCCTGATCCCATGGCAAGAAGCTTGTCTTTCCAGTCCTTTGATAGTAGCTTTTCAATACTGGGAGTTTCTGAGTGAAGGGGGGGAAAAAAAACGTAAGCAAATCAACATGACTGTCTCCACAATAGAACTCATTAAAAGTCTATCTGCTAAAAATAAGGCCAACCCTATTCTGGGCCCCAGTTCGTAATGACTTCATCAACAAACTGATAAGAGGGGAGGGAAGAGAAGAAGAAAAAAAAAAGGGAACAAAAAAGAAAAAAACTGAATGTGTTTTGTCACCTGCTGTTTCAAAACCATTAGCTTTTTCCTCTAGTGGAACAAAGCTCCGGTAATTCTGTATTACAATAGGCACATATAAACCTGCAGTTCATTGTTTTTCAATTTGGTGAACAAGTCGCTGCCTATAATGGATGCCTGTCAGTTTCTGGGTGTTAGTCTGCAGTCAGAAAATAATTATGTTGATAAAATGCGGAGTAAAGAGAGAGAGAGAGAAAGAGAGAGAGAAGCAAAGAATTAGCTCCTAAATCTGCTACATGTAATTATATCCCTCTGAGTCTTTACAATTACATCCACTTTATAATGTGTGTTTAAACATCGTGTGGTGGTAAGCACACTGTGGAAAGATTTTCCGGTAACACACGCATTATAAATAATAATAAAAAGTTGGGTATGGAAAAAAGCTTTAAAAGACTGCAAAATCCAGAGGGAGAGAAGGCATCGCTTAGAATGGAAACCCATTATTTGCTCATTTCAGATTCTATCACTTCCTTTAAAAATAAAATAAAATATAGTTGTTCAGTATTTCCAGGAAAAATGCAGCGAGGGTGTGGATGGGTCTGATATTTATGTCTGCAACTCTTGTGTTCTGACCTCTTTTTGTGTAGAATTTTAATGCATAAGTAAATATAAATGCTAATAAAATTCAGAGAACATTAAACTCAATTCCAAACAATGTAATTGTATATTCTTGTCAGCATTTAGATGGGTACACAATTACAATGGCTTTCAATCCCACGATTAGCACTGCATTCAGTTAGAAAATGGAGTGTACTAAAAGATAAGTGTCCCAGTATGTGCCATCTAAATAACAATACCCACACTTATTATCTGGATCTAAGACATATACCGCTATTCTCCGCATTGGTGTTTATGTGTATTTGTATTTGTTCAGGCATTTGTTTACCCCCTGCCAGGAGCATAAAGGAAGCACACGTTAACTTATCAAAGGGACCGTCTGGCCTAGAGACCGTACAATTATTAGCAACTGGTTAACTTTCCCCACAGTAAAAACCATTACGAGCCGCCTTCATTATCTCGTTTGGCTAATTGCACCTCAGTCCCCAGCCGCCGCTCGGAGCTCGGAGGCGCTGCGGCTCCTCGGGGCGGCTCTGCCGGGGGCAGCTCGGCGATCCCGGCCGCCCTCGGAGCGCGGGGCAGCCCCGGTGCCCAGGCAAACACCGTGCCAGGGATGCTCTCCTGCATCTCCCATCAGCCAGGCTGTGCGCAGGCAGGCAGAGGGACAGACAGACAGACAGCCGGGGGCAGCCCCGCGTCTGGCCGGGAGAGCAGCGACAACCTCCGGATGCCACCGAGAGCACAGGAGGGGCTGGGTCCGCTCCGGGCGCGTTCACCTGGCAGCGCCCCGAGCTCCTCCTGCGCAGCCGGGCTGATCGCGGGCTGCCCCCGGGCTGCCCGGGGGACATTTCTCCGCCAGGATCCCCGGAGGTGCCCCTAACCCCGCGGAACCCCGGGGATGCCGGCGGAGCCCGCTCCGAGCGCGGCCGCTGAGCCGGGGGCGCCGCCGGGCTCCGGCCGCTGCCGAACTTCGCCCGTCCCCTCGAAGCAGCCACGAAGGAAACCATTTCCCACAGCGTGAATAGGTCAGACACACAGTGCCCCTTTCCCTTGTTTCTTTTTTTAATATGGTTTTTAAGTATTATTGCTCCGTGCTTTTCTGGAAACTCCGGAACGGCGTGTAAGCAGGCCGGAGCAAACGCGGCATTTGCGGCGGAGAGCCGACAGCCGCTAAAAGCCAACAAACCTTTGCAAAGCAGGAATGCGGCAACAGGGATCCATTGTGAGCTGACAATGGGCTCCGGAGCCTCCAGGCACCAAAAGCAGCCCGCCTTACTTTTAAGTCCATTGTCAGCAAAGTCCGCGACACAGCTTTTCCCCCGCGGCTGGACAAAACCCTCGCCGGGCTACGCTCGTGAAGAAGCTCAGGTCTCCTGCCTAACTTGCTGCCTTAAAGCTACAGGAGCCGCTCAGGAGCCGGGGCTGCCAGAGCCCCGCTGCGCTGCCCGCTGCCTGCCGGCGTCCCTGCTTGCCTTGAATCCCAGTCTGCCGGCATCCCGGTTTGCCCGAATCCCTATTTGCCTGAAGCCCTGTTTGCCAGCATCCCTGCTTGCCTGAATCCCACTTTGCCGGCGTCCCTGCTTGCCTGAATCCCACTTTGCCGGCATCCCTGCTTGCCTGAATCCCAGTTTGCCGGCATCCCTGTTTGCCAGCATCCCTGCCTACCGGCATCCCTCCTTGCCCGAACCCCAGTTTGCCGGCATCCCCACCTGCCCGAATCCCAGTTTGCCGGCATCCCCGCCTGCCCGAATCCCAGTTTGCCGGCATCCCTGCCTGCCTGAATCCCAGTTTGCCGGCATCCCTGCCTGCCCGAACCCCAGTTTGCCGGCATCCCCGCCTGCCCGAATCCCTGTTTGCCGGCATCCCTGCCTGCCCGAACCCCAGTTTGCCGGCATCCCCGCCTGCCCGAACCCCAGTTTGCCGGCATCCCTGCCTGCCCGAACCCCAGTTTGCCGGCATCCCTGCCTGCCCGAACCCCAGTTTGCCGGCATCCCTGCCTGCCCGAATCCCTGTTTGCCGGCATCCCCGCCTGCCCCGGCTGCCGTGCCCCGGCAGGGCTCGGGGAGCGGCCGGTGTCGGTGTCACTGCCCGGGGCTCTCGGAGCTCTGCCCCGCCGCAGGGCTCCTGTTCCAGCCCAGCACGGCGAGCGACGCCGCGCACGAATAAGGGGGGAGTAATGAATGCCGAGGACGGCCATGTATCAATGACTGAATTTCTGCGAGAACGGTAAAGATCTCAGTAGGAAATCACGATTAGAGATGTGAAAGGCCAAATGGCAAAATCCCAATAGTAACAATGCATCTGTTCATTAATGTGTGAATATGAGTAATATGAAAATTTAACACAATTATAAGCCCCCTCAGCAATCCTGATGGCATAAAATAGATTGTGGTGATCTAATCAGTGCTTCCCCTGTTGAAATACTGTATGTTAACTATTCAAAATAATATTATATAGATTTTTTTTCCTTTAAAAACCCCCAAGCCATCATATTAAATTGATGTCCTAACTTAGTCTGAAACCTCTCTGGATCTGAACTGCCGTTTTTACATATGACACTTCAACACAATTTTGACACAGAATCAGCAAATAATCATCCTTCTGCTAATACTTAAAAAGAAGTTTAATTCCAAAAGACAATAGCTTCCCCACCCCTATAGCTTCACAGAGCCAAAGACCTAGATTAGATTACAGCCTGTTTAATTCTATTATATACCATGTTACCATCTTGTACTTACATAAAATATGCTATTCATATACTCAGCCTATCACATTTCAGTAACTGCTTGTGAAATACCTTATGCACCATGTCTTGGAAAGAAACATTTATTATGTCATTTACGTACCCCATTAAAAAAAGATCTGAAATTTACACATCTTAAACAAAAATAACTGTTTAAAAGGTTACGACAGTAGAGGTTCCCTGAGTTATACAGAAACAAAGTCATCCTTTGTTCAGCTTTTTTTAGACCTGATTGGGAAGATGATGCTCTCAAGTTAAGAGAAGAAATAAACACCGTCTCTTGTTTGCAAGGCAGGCATTCTCTGGATTCACTGGAAACTCAGTAAAACTTTTAGTGCTTGCACATATGATGTGCAGCTTGAAACTGGGAAAGGTGGCCTGCACACAGGAACTGCTACTCCTGATCCCTGCTCCAACTGCTCCTCTCCTCTTAGATTCCCCAAAATCATGTTTTCTACATGCAAAATCGGAGCTATATCGTGACAGGTTCTGGATGTGTGTCAGGACAGCTGTGTGTTACAGTGCTCCCAGCAAGCTGCTCATGGTGTTCTGAGTATTCACAACACCTCCTAATTCACCCTTTGAGAAGAACCCAGAATTGCCCTTTCCTTCTTCCAAGCCCCACCAGGGCTGAGAGTCCTCCCTGTACCCATCTGCAGGGCTCCTATGGCACACAGGAAAGCAGCCCCAGGTCACAGCACAGGAGGAGTTCAGCTGCAAGACTCGTTCACAGGCTGTTTGTGAACAGTAGCTCAGGGATGTCTGACGTGTTTGCTCCAGACATGAGGAGTGTTACATGTTGCTGCAGAAGAGGATTCCTGAGAGGGCACCAAAGAGAAGGACTGAGATGGAAAGAAGAACAGGAATCAGCAGCTAAACACTGGCCAAGAGGCACCTGACTGAATCAACAGAGATACAAATTAATCCACAAAAATGATTTCTGCTGCCTCCACTCAAGGCTTTTATCAGTCATTAGCTCTTTCTAGAGATGCTTAGGGCACCTTGGGGTCTCCTTCTTTCCCCCTGCCTTTGTTGCTTACATATGCTTGTCTGCAGCACTGCATATGGCAGTGCCCACTGGTGAATTGTGCCAGCAGCTCTCAGTGCCCCTGCCCACTGGTGAATTGTGCCAGCAGCTCCTGGTGCCCCTGCCCACTGGTGAATTGTGCCAGGAGCTCCTGGTGCCCCTGCCCACTGGTGAATTGTGCCAGCAGCTCTTGGTGCCCCTGCCCACTGGTGAATTGTGCCAGCAGCTC
>JAYDZK010000056.1:71067363-71105680 GCA_034509185.1 Euphonia xanthogaster | reverse complement strand
GCCATTTTGGTTCATCTTGGGGGCAGCCCTGGCTGGGCTCTTGTGCTGCCCAAGGTGCATCCATGGAGGAGATCCTTTGAATAAATCCCTACTTTATTCTTTAAATCCAGCCTCTGCTCCAGGGCAGCCTTCCCAAGGCTTTAGAGGAGCAATGGTGTCCCCCAGGAAGGGCTCTGGGAGCAGCACAGGATCTCACACAAAGCACAGCTCCTGTCACTGCAACCCGCTGGGATTGGGTGCTTTGGATCCCCAAAGGCACTCAGGAGCACAGATCCCATTCTGGAAAGGAATCAGGGTCCTTTGGAGACCCAGGCCAGGGAGTTGGCCCAAAGAGCACATTCTGCCAAGCAAGGTATTTCACTGGCTCAAGCCTGGCTGGAACATCATTTGCTGCACACACACAATATTTAGGATGATTCCAGCTCCCTGCTAGCACTATCTTCTTCACACCTAATTAAATTAACATGCAAGAATCAAGTAAGTTTCTGAACCTTATCAAACTTTAAATAAAGCAAAAGTGAAATTTTTTAAGTGTGCCCAGTTCTTTCCTGATGAACAAAAAATAAATACATGAAACAGAGTAACTCACTTTCAAACACCTGAGCAGCAACCCCTTCCTTTTTAATTGAAGCTCCACCAGTAGGAATCCTTATGAAAAGAAGGGCAGCAGTGAAATTAAAAAAAACCCCTCTCCTACACATGAAAAAAGAAGAATTCTATCTTATTCTGTGTTCTTCAGCTTTCTAATGCCCCTTTAATTCCTGGCATCTCTAAATGAAAGAAGGAATTGATTTTCTCAGGAGTGGTCCACCCAGCAATAAAAGTGTGTCAGATGACAGAAGGAGGTAGTATTCTGAGCTTCACTGAAATCCTGAAACCACAAAGATATTTTAATATTTCCAGGGACTATTTCAAGAGTAACAGCATAAAAACAAAGACATCTATAATTAAGTAACATTAAATTTCACTTCAGCTTTGTTTTTCTGTCTCAGTTGGACAGAGATACTCCACCAGAATACATATTCCCCTGAAATACATTTTTGTATCAGTGCTACCAACTGAGCCAGTCTCTAATTAAAGGGCCATAATATCTTGTTAATATTAACAGAGGGCCATGGTTTGGGTCTGCTAATTTTTCACATCTTCAGCACACCCTCGATAAGTAAGAGGAATTTAAAAAAGGCATTCAGTAAGATGACTGTACACTAACTTTTTTATAGGTATTGACACACCAATAAGATGTTCTAGGGAGATTCCATGGTTTACCCTTTGACCAAAAAGATCTTTATGCTGATCTGTCACTTTTAAAGTAATTAAATGCATTCTCAAACAAACCCTAAAACAAAGCAGCAAGAGCCCCCAGAAGTATGTAATCTAAATAACCATAAAACATAAATTGAGAGCTACAGTGTTTGGCTAGAATTCCAGGGAAATCCTTGCAAAGCTCAACCACTCCACCTCTGAAACCCTAAATTCAACAGCAGCAATGTAACCCTTCACACACAGTTACCACAGCGCTCTCACCTGAAAATCTCAGAGCAACTTACTTAAAAATGCAAAAAAAAAATCGAGCCCTGAAGTGCTGGTAATTTTCTTCCAAATGAAAAAGGCGAGGATTACGGTGCTGAAGCTGGGGAGGCAATTTGCTAAAGAGCCCATCTTTCAGCCCTGGCCACTGCTGTCACTTGCCCCCCGCAGGAAGGCAGCCCTGGGCTCCTTCAGGGAGGAGGGGCTGCCCAGGGAGCTGCTGGTGCCCGGGGATCCTCACCCTTCCTCGGGTGTCCTGGCCAAGGGTCTGATTTGGCAACGCCCCAGAGCAACCCAGAGCAACACAGGGGAAAAGGGAAGCAAAGCAAGCACCTCATCAGGAAGCTGCAAGCTGCACTCCCGAGGGTTTGGGGCTATCCTGGGATGGGGGACAGAGCCACCAGCTCCCACGGGGCACCCCTGGCTCCCTGTGCCCACCCCAGGGAGCAGCCAGGGGCAGAGCTGCTTTCCCAATGGGAGCAGGGATATCCTGCTGCAGCTGCGCTGCTTACTGGCATAACCATCAGCTCCCACCCTCCTCCCCCACCCTGTTTTTCCTTTTTTTTATTTTTTTTTTGACAGCTGTCTCCCTATCTTCCCAACAGGTGCTATTAGGCCCTGAACAATGGCGAAGGCTTTTAAGCCACTGCTGTTGACAAGTGAAAGGGAACAACAAATGGCTCAGTAGTGCTCTTCTCCCAGGGTCACTCAAGCAGTGGTAATAGTGATTATTTTTATTTATTAGCTCTGTGGCACTGTCCCCAGTGTACCTCCTCCAGCCTCCCCTTTCCGTGCCAGCAAGGAGCGTTTTCCCTTTTCCTACAAACGGGCGAGCGCTCGCTCCCGAGCTGGCCCTTCCTGCAAAGTGCACAGCTAATGAACGCTGTCCATTTGGGTCTGGGTAATTTATGGTGGCAGCCAGCAGAGGTGGGGAGGGCTGGACCCAGATGTGGCCATTACTCACTCTGCCAGAGTGACAACAGGAGCACGGGGAGCTGCAGGGCTGACAGAACGGACAGGGGCTCTCACCCCATGTTTGGGGCTTTTTCCCAGCATAATTACAAGATTAGCAGATAAATATAACAGCCCCTCTCTTGAGGTTGATGTAATTTTTCTTTTCCCTCCTTAGCATTTTGCTGACTGCATCATAATCCTCTTCAGAGAACAATGGCAGGTGGAAGAAAAGTTAATTTTCCCTTAATTGAAAATGACTGCACCCATTTAAACAATGGACTCAGAAGTGTTACTGCCAGGAGAAAAAATTGTGCCAAAATGTTTTCTGATCCACATATATTTCTGATCCACATATATTTACTAGATGAGGTTACTCAATTAATAAATGGTATGCAACAGATAAACCCTATCAAATGTGCTGTCACTGCCCTGGAAAGCCAGGTAAACATGAATAAAAATCAGGCAATTCCATGTCCAAATGAAATCAGTAAACCAGCAAGTGACCTGGAAACACAAATACACCTGAAAGTTGAGAATGGAAAGCTAAAACCCATCAAAGTATTGACACGTTGTGGAACTGGTTGGTCTGGAGTCATGTGTTATCTATCAAACTGAGGTAAGAGTAGGCACATCTTTGATCATCTGGACCTGTTTATTCAATTCTAAGTTGACACGATGGTGTAGTGAAAGGGCTACAGACATCAGATTATGGATGCCCAGAGAAAATGTGGGCTATTATAATTTGAACCTAATATAACATTGAAAGAAGCAGAAAACACTCCTTTGGGATGTTAATAAAACCATTGAAGGAATTTTAAAAATTGAGAAGAGAAAACTGGAAAGCATATCCCCCTGAAACAACAAAAGCCCACACATTAGGCCCAGGTTTCTATTCTTTCTCAAAGCATGACAGACTGTTTTACCCCTGGAAGTGAGAATTAAAGCACATACGCCTGATGCTAAACAACTACACATCCTGAATGCCTCTTGCACAACATATGTGACCACAAAATCTCACCCATCCACTGCCAGATGCCAGAAAGACAGGGACAACAATATTATTAACAACATTCAAAAGGTACACTATAAATCAAAGCTTCTGAAGCACAGGTAGTTTCAGAGTAAATCTGAAACTACATCACACTACAGCTGTGGTGTAAATGATATTTGCATGAAATCATTATGCCAAATCAGGTAGAAATTATTAAGGCTAATGCCATCCTTGGACTTGCCTAAAATAACCTCCCAGGACTTGCACACAGGTTTCTCCACTGAAGCACAGCACTCCATCTGCCTTGCCAACTTGCTCTGTTTGCTCTCACTCGTCTCCATTCACGGATTTTTTGGACTCTGTTATTTTCAGCATAAATAGGGTGAGGAATACACTGGGTTTCCTTTTGATCAAGCATTTTTCTTTCCGAGTTAGGGAATAACATCCAGACACATGGGTGGTTCAGCCATGTAGCAGCTGTGACAGGTAATCCCCAAATACCCAAAGAGAAATCAGAGGAAGTCTATTATGCACAGCTCTTGCACATAATAGTTCTAGACAAGGGGAAAGGAAAGTCAGAAAGTAAAAGCAGAAAAGTCAAAGTGGAAAAAAGAGAAGGGAGATGAAGAAAACAATGCTGAGAACAAGGAAAGAGCAAGACCAAGAAAGGGGCCTCATCTGTCAAATCCAAAATTACCTTTATTGCACAGTGCTCTGAAGGAGAGGAGAGCCAGGGCCACTGTGCAGCCCCTCCCTGGCTACTGGAAACTGTCCCCAGCACGGAGCCAGCCCCAGCCAGCTAACAGAGAGCTGCAGCAGCCCAGGCAAAGGGAAACAACTGGGAAACTCAGCAGAAAACACCCCAGGATTTGGGCTGGAGCATCAACTATGCCTTCAAATCACTGCCAGCATGCCAAAGAGAAAATATCTTTTTCACAATAGAGGAATCTCACTCAGACCCTGCAGCAGAACTTCTGCAGACTGCTTTACAAGATTTCCTTCATTCACCTTAGGATGATAACATTGCCTCTGTGGATTGTCCAGATGCACAAGAAGATTCAGCTGCATTTAGGATGGCTTCAGGAATCACCAGGGTGAACACAGGGCAGGAACAGAACCCCTTCCCCAGAGCTAGGGTCATTCACTGGGCAGCTCTTTGCACAACCAAGAGGCACTACACTCCCCCTGACAAAGAGAACACAGAGCCCAGACAGACAGAGAATGTCAGCATTCCCTCTGATGAAGCCTGAAACAAGAAACAATTCTCTCACTCCTGCACTGCCAACCTCACCAAGGGCCACCCAGCCTCAGCCTTCCCCCTCTTCAGCCAGCAAAGCTGTCCATGCCACTGTGGACCTGATCTGCTTCAGCAGGAACACAACAGGACCAGGTGTGCTCCTCCTCACAGACTCCTCACTGCCCATCTGAGAGGGCCTGCTCTAGTGCCTGCTCCCTAGCACTTTAATTAGGAATCAACTCCTTCCTGCAGCTCCTTTAATTAGGAATCAACTCCTTCCTGGACTCTGAATAGTAATGCCATTATCCAACTGTTATGTGGAATCATTTCTTTTGTGATTTAGTTCTGTGACTAACACTGATATCTCAGTATGGCACCTACCTTTTTTTCAGACACAATGCTCACCAATATGCAGTTTACACAGACATTTATTTCACATCTAGCAAGAGATGCTCAGAAAAACAACTACATGCAATTCAACTTTTCTTTTTCAATGCTGAGATAAACCTAGGGCTGAGACTGAAATAGTTTCTCTTAAACCCAGCTCTGAGTAAGACAGAGAAGTCTTTGAATAAATGTATATAAATGTCCCTCTGGTATGCAGATATGGAGGAGAGCCATACCAGGTACGTGCCAGTGGCCAGAAAAGGACCCAGAGTCAGTATCACAAGTGCTGGAGGGAAGCAGAGGGATGTGGGCTCCTGTGGAGGGAGGCAGATGTCAAGGGTAAATTCCCAGATTGCCTGAGAACAGGGTGCCTGGGAAGGTGGGGTGTGCAGTAATTGCAGAATGGAGTAACAGGGAATTTAATAGATCAGAAAAGGCTGAATAGGGGAGCAGGCCCATTGTTCAGAAAGTTCTCTTTTGTGGCCAGGCTTTAAGAGAATGCCAGAGAAACAAATGCCTTAATCCTGGGGGGATGCTATGGCATAAATGGAAGCAGTCCATTCCACCTTGAAAGCCAGTGGAATAAATTCCTGTATCACATAAGCACACTGAGGACTGCAGCTTTCAGCAGAGCCTGAAGACTCTGCAACTGGCAAGCCCTGACCATCATGCCCTCCCCTGTCCCCCCTGTCCCTTCAGCAGCATTTCCACTGTCCTCTGTGGGCTGACAGTGACCCAGAGCCACAGGAACGTGGTCAAATGCCACGGACAGCACGATGGGGACAGGGCAGAGCAGAGGGGAGGGATTCCTCAGGGCTGGCTTTGCCTTCTCTGCCATGTTCTAACCACTGAGCTCCTCCTGGAGCTTCCTGGCTCTGGGAGCACTGAGCATCAACTGCAGCATCAATTTACAGCAAGCAAAGGCATGGAAGTGCTGCAAGGGACACTGGTGCAACCTGCAGGTGAACCTCGCAAGGCTCTCCTGAGCATCACCTGTCCCGGGGAGCTTCCCCATTCCCTAAGCCCTGTTCCAGCAGATGATGGACATGGAGGGTCCTGGGACATCACAGACAGCATTTTCCCAGCTACTTTAACACAAGCTGAATCAAGAATACAGAAAGGACAGCCTAATTATAAAAGTAAAGGTCACACTCTGGGGCACAATATAGAATATAAGATACATTTTCCAGAACATGTTCTACCCTTCCAGAACACGTTATGTTATTTGTTCTACCTTTCCAGAATGTGCTGTACCTTTCCTGGCAGGATGGCAGAGTTAAAGGTGGCACCATCAGCTTTGGCTGTATAAATAACAGAAGAGCCAGGATATCATGTATTATATGGTTCAAGGATCAAGGAGAACAAAAAACAACTGGGGTTTTTTAATAGGAAAAAGGGCAGAAATACACATCTCTCAGTTACCCATAATTTATTAATGCAAGTAACAGATTCTTAATTAAGAAAAAAAATAATCTTGAGCTCATTCTAACTCAGGCAGAAAAGGGAAATGTAGAAATGTAATGCAGAAATCCCCAAAGCAAACTTCTTCCAGATCTTTATGAAAATCTCAGCTTCCAGTGCTTCAATTCCTACTACACCCAGATGAAAGCTATCAGTTGGCTCTAAATTTGACTACAGAAGTTCTACAATTCTCTGTGAGTCTTCTGAATGAAATTCCATTCTATAACAATTAGCAGAGAAAAATTAATTCGCTTTCCAAGTATTCAGGGTTGGAGATGTGTAGCTCAGCTGTGACTTGTGGTTTACTTGGTAGGCAGTGTGTTGCACTTTTTATTCCTCTTCCCTCTCCTTTTGCCAGAGGGAAAAAAAAAATAAAAAAGATCACCATAGGTACACATTTCTTGAGAGCTGTGCACTAAAGACAGGCTTCTGCAAAGCCCTGACCTGACTTTAATTGAAACACTTGTTTCCATACAAATTACAGATACCTTTTGGTGAGAGTTTAAAACATATAAAAGCTGCTTTGAACATTCCTAACTCAGAAAAAGAAAAAAATCAAGGCACAAATAGTTTCCTCCATCCTATTTAAATTACATTTGGGTAGCTCTCTGTGGGGCTACCACAAATTCCTTTAACCCCACCAGTCTCTTAGCTCCATTAAATTAACGATGCATCTCAAGCACTCACCCTTCTGCAGGAGAGTGTGGGATCTCCTGTCAGCCACCTCCAACTCCCTAAACTGGAAACAGTGACCTCAGGGAGACAGCAGTGCCTTATCCCTGCAGCCAGTGTTGCACTGTAATGCAAAACACAGAGAACACTTGGAGGAGCTAAGAAAATGAGGTGTATTTTGAGTGGATTTTTCCCTGTCAGTGGGGAGAGGCTTCCCAGCCCTTCAGAGCAGTTCTCCTGACCACTAAACCACTCCAGGCTCACCAGCACACTGCCCTAGTACAGCTACTGCACCCCTCTTCATGGGAGCCCCAAACACCCCAGTGGCTCCAGCAGCTCCTGCTGCTCCACACAATGCTTCACTTAGGGCTGGGCGACATTAACTATGATTATCAAAAAGAAATGCATTTCCACAGTGGCCTTTTTTGTCCAGGGCTGTAACTCCCTGCTCCCAGAGCTGTGTTTATAGTGCAACGTGTGGTGTATTTTCCATTAAGAACCTTGGCAGGAGTTTCTGTAGTTTTTCTCATGTATCACAAGTTCAATACTCTTTCTGCATTTGCTTCACAATAACCAGTCCATTTCCAAGTGATTAATTTTCTATTCTAAAACAATGCATTCCTTTCCCCTCTCATTTTGCTGGTATGGGGTTTTGTCTTTTTTTTTTTTTTTCCTTTTCTTACCAAGAGAAAAAAAAATTCTTTTTCAATGACATCACGGTATAAAATGTTCAAAGCAGGTTTTAGCGGGAGATATGCAGATTGCTTTGAAAAGTTACCCTCATAAATAACAACAAAGTACTGAATTATCAAGGCTGTAACTCAGTCAAGAGGTGCTGTAACTATTTAAATTATATGACCTCAGCAGAACCTCTTGATTGAATTGCAGCCTTTCATTAAACCGGGCACTCTGTATTATTTTCTCTGAACTAGGGTAAATCAGCACGGTAAAGAGATTAGCCCCCAAGCCCATCTCTTTGCAATCTAGAGGCATATAATTTTTAACCATTACCTCAATTTTATAACTTAAAAAGCCTGTGCATAAGCTACTGTGTCAAAAATTCTCTTCCCTGTATAGGGAATGAGGATACCACAAAAATACTGCTGTATAACCAGGTACCCTGAGAAACTGAAAGCCTTGTGAGGGAGCAGGATCCCACTACTGAAAGCTAGAGAAAAGTGGGGGGAAAAAGGAGGGAGAAGAGAAAACTGTGGATTCACAGCACTGCTGCTTCATTCACAAAAAGCTGCAATCCAGAAGGGACCATTAGCTCATACAAGCTCATCTTCTATATATATTACTGAATATTCATTATTTCATCAACCAAAATCAAACCTTCCTCTGATTTATTTCTAAGTACCATTTTACTAGAAGAGAAACAGCTGGCCTCTGAGTCAGGACATTCCATAAATATCTCCTTGCTTTTACTGGAAAGTTGTGTGTGTAGGGATGAGGGTGGAGGGAACCAGGGTGCTTAAAACACTCTCCCTGTTCATCTCCAGCTGGCTGATATGATGCTGCCTCCATATTTGGAGAGAGACAACCTCCACACCAGTGGTTCCCAAACAAACCCACGGCAACAGCATCGACCTCGGGGAGCTTTTACGGAGTGGGTCCCTGCAGGAGCTGCCCTGCTCGTGCAAGAGGCCACTGCAGCGGGCAGGCAGGGATCCCTTGTCCAAAGAGAGCTCCCCAGGCTGCCCAGCAGGGCTTGGGGCATGGTTTAGGAGGGACAAGCTCGCCCACAGTTCCTACCATACCCTGGAAGGCGACGGCGCTTTCCTGACGCGGCCGCGGCGCGCTTCAGCTTTCCTTACTGCTCGGGCTCTGCCTCCTTCCCAAAGCCCCCACGCTTAACTCGCTGGGAGAAAAGCTACAGTAAGTCCCTTTTGCCATTTTCCTCTATTTGTGTAGCTGTGAGACGTTTTGCAAAGGAGGGGAGCCGCAGCCAGCCCCTGACAACAAAAGGGCCACTGTGGGCGCGCCAGGGGCAGACGCGGTGGAAGGCAGCCCACAGGAAAAGGGCTGGCTCCAGCCAGGGGCTCCGGCCGAGCACAGGCTCTGCATTCACTCAAATTGGCAACAGGTCCCACTGTTCCTGGCTTGGAGCTGTGAACAAGGCTTGGGATTGAATAACCAATTATACAACCGCTGACTGAGTTTATCCAAGGTTTGCAAACTGCTATAATAGCCCAGTATTCACGGACTGTTTTATCCTTTTCCAGATATAGTGTCATATCTCCCCTTGTGCTCCATTTACATGTCACTTTATTACATACATCCATTAAAAAGGTTAATACAATGTCACAGTCAATGCCTAAATGTTGCCATTCAGCATCCTCGCCTTGCTCCCCGCTACATTTCACATTCACACGTTTCTTTCTCTGCCCCTCTCCTGCGGGCTTTGCACACTCTTTCCTGCTGCAAGTGAAATCAATTTGCTGTCAGGAATACAGAGCAGAGCACGAACAAAACGGTAGCCAAGAGTCAATAGAGTAAAAACTGCATGCCGCCTGAAGTTGCCAGTCATGGGGAGCGCTCCGTGCCGCCAGTGACGGGAATAACCTTTCCATCTCCCAAAGTTCAGGGATTCGCTTCAACCTGCAGACATCGTCCAGACTCCCTGAATCACCTGGGCCTCTTAAATTATCAGCAAAGTTCACTTGCTAAGAAAGTCTTCTAAGTGGCTTTTCTTACTTTTAGATAAACTTTAAACATACCACTAACTGTTCTTCTCTGATTTTTAACACTTCCCAGCGTGACCCCACCTACAACCCAGACGCGTAGGAGGCTGGAAAAGACTGGAAAAAAAAACAGAGCCAAAATTTTCCACATCTTCCTGTGAATTACTGATAGAGATCTGGCTTAAATTTGCTTGGTATTTTTCTCTTTTACTAAAGATTATTTTCTCCGATCAAATTGATCATCTCTGCACGGAATTTTGTTTCTGAAAACAGTAAGAAAATAAAATTACTCAAAATCTTCTACGGGTTCACTTTTTGAGAGAAAGCGATTTGTGGCACTTGTTAATTTTTTTTTCTACTGCCCTATTAACAAAAAAATAGGGCAAGAAATCAAAGCCAAAATTTTCCATTTTGGTTTTGTGCAATACAACTGACTGCTGATTGCAGGCATGGTACCACTGGCAGGAAGGTCCAACGTGTGAGTACGGGGCAGCTTCTGAGATGATCAGCTCAGCAGGAGATCTCCAGTGGTAACACAGCAAAGCTGCATTTATGTAACAAGGCCCAGCTTCATTCCTGATCATAAACACCGATTTTCACTTAACTTTCTGGCTTTTTACAGTTACAAGTAGGGCAGTTCAGAAAAAAGAATTTGATCCTGATAAGTAAAGAACCTGAGGATATTTTTAATTCTCCCTCAATTTCCTGGGGCTTGAGACTTCACCTTTTTGGTGTCTGACCGTGAAAGCCACGAACACAGAAAAAAATGTCTTTAAAAAAACTACTTTTGTAGAACCTAATTGTTTATTTACTGATTATCAGTCGAGAAAGTGCACAAATATATGAAAATCATCTAAGCTGGGGGTGTTATCAACTCATCACCAGTATGTGAAGCTTGACTGCAGAAATGGAAAACAGAGCATCTCTCCCAGTATGGCCCCTGCAAAGGAACATGAAACACACTGCTGGTGTGAACTGTACACTGCTCCCTCTCAGACAAGACAAGGTCATCCACTGGGGTAAGATTTTCAGCATATGTTCTGGTTTACTTGGAAAAAAGCCTTCACACAGGTTCTGGATGATATTTATTTCCCTTCTGAGGAGTGCTCAGGCTTCTTACACCAGCCCCTGGCACTCCCAGAGACCACCTCGTGTATGGTTCCAAACTGCTGCAGGGAGCCTAAACCACCTCACTGCTCACCCTTTAGCCTGGGAAAAGGAGGGATCTGAGAAGCACTGGGATGCAGGGCTGGACACGCCAATGGGAGAGACACCCAAACTTCACAAAATTTCTCTGACTGCCAGTACCACAACCAAATCCTTCAACAACTCCCATTACTCACTTTAGGATTCCAAACAACAAAATTACAGCAAAAATCTATTTCCAGTGAATCACTTCCCTATCTAAGGCCTGTATGTAAAGTCCTTTCTTTTGTTCTTTTTTTGCAAATAATGCCTTTTGAGGGAGTCACAATGCAACTGGCCACTTTTGCACCATAAAGGACCTGCAGGCACCACATTGTTCAGCTATCAGCAATAGACTCCTGATTGAGCTGGACCCTGAATGACACACGCAGCAGCAAGTGATAAAAAGAGTGGGGAAAAGCCCTCCCCTCAATTTACTCCCAAACCAATTATTTGCAAGCTTTGTGCACCATGAAATTCTATCAGAAACAAATGATATTAGCACTGCTTATGAATGCTATGGCAAGTTGTGCTCCAAAAATGGGAATTACCTCTGACAGAAGAGAGGAAGGTGATAATTCTTTTGGCAAGTGGAGAGGCTTCTGTTTCCTTCTCTTGTCTAATTGTACTAAAGAAAAAAAATTGACACTTAATTTTGCTACCACAGTTTCTTACAACTTCTTAAACTTTGATGACCTGACTTGGTACTAATCCAACTATGCCTAAAGCAAGGAGCTTCAAAATTGTTTAAGGAAGAACAACTCCTTTGGAAATAGACTCTCTCCTAACTCTGACTTCTTTTTCCCGCTAGTTCAAACACAAAAAGGAGAAAATGGGGCTGGAATTCCTATGGCCAAAACCAAAACAGGACATGAAATACCTTTTCACAGGCTTTCAGGCAGAGAAGGATGCAAAACTGCCTATTTTGGACAGACTCAATGAAGGAAGGTCTAACTTGAAAATAAAGTTATGAAAGTGCTCTTTTTTTCTGCAAGGGAACTCTGAAAGGGAAAATTCCTCCCTATCACTCCTTCTGATTCACAGGTCAGCACCTTGCAAGTGTCTGCAGCTCTGGACACCACCAGGCCATTCCCAGGCAGCTCAGGGCTCTGCAGGAGGATGCTGGCCCTGGGACATCCCACAGTACTCTGGCTGCACTGGGATCCCTCGCATACAGGAGAACATGGAATTCTAGAGCCCTGCAGTGTTCCTAAATCAGTCTGTGCTTCTCTGTTTGGAGGCAACTGATATTCCCTGAAAAATGCTGCCCCTCCCACGGAAAACCATCGGATTATGGATCTGTGGAGTGGTGCTTTCATCCCACTTCTTGGTGGCTTTCTGCAAACACTTCTGTCATGCATAACCTAGAAACAGAACACAGTGCAATACTTCCTGATTGCTAACTAACACTTCTGTCTCAGACCTCAAGCTCTCTTGAACAATGAATAAGCACAACTGAGAACTCATGGATTTGAGCGCTACCCACAGGTGTGACAAGCCCTGTCTGTGCCACAGCTCACAGAGCCTGAGATGGCAAACACTCCAGAGAGTGATCAAACTGTTTTGTTATGTTATTTAAAAAAATCATAAAAACAACAGCTTTACTTCCTTCTAAGTTTAAGGACAAAATCTGACTGGTTAGTTTCCAACCTTCTCATCTCTTTTCCTTCCAAGACCGCCTTATTGTGAGCACACAAATAATTTCCATTGACATTCTAAGTGAAATAGTAATTAATACCTAGCTATTCTATCCTGGACAGGAAAAGAAGAATAAAAGCAGAGTTTGATTCACTGACTCCTTGAAACAGATCCTTAGGGGAACTGAAGACATTCAGAGAGCAGAACAAATTACATCTTAAGGAACTCATTCTTATGGTCACTCTGGAACTCTCCCTATTCACAATTGTATCTTCTGGCATTCCTGCTACTTCCCTGCCCTCACCAAAAGAGAAGGACAAAGCAGGAAATGCGAGGGCAGATGCTTTTCCTCCATCAGTTCTCGTGGCTAGATGCCACATTGAGGCACACTCTTATTTCTGTTTCAGTTCACTTCTGAGCCTGGTGCTAGCACTAGCCAGCTTTAAGGCAGGTACAGTAATTGCAGCTTGCTAATTGGTTATTTCAGAACCGTATTATTACTCTACTCAAGAATCAGAATGCTACTGCTTTCATCAGGCTTTGTTTAAAAAAACAAAGATATGAATTTCCACCTCTTCAATTTTGTGACTGCAGCGCAGTGCTGGATTGCCAGTGGTTGGTAGATAGCTTCTATTTCAAACACATATTTATCTGAGTTAGCTGCAAAATGATAGGGCTGTGCAGAGGGAAGGAGTCCCTCGTTTCATGTTCCTAATCTTCTGCTGAATAGCCCTTCACAACTTCACTAGAAAGGGATGGATTTATTTGAATTTCATTTGTGATGTCACGTGCATTTAAGAGCATTCCTAAATATATGTGAAGTCCAAAAAACCTTTGCAAACTTTTCTCTCTGAGCACGCCATAGAGAAATGTAGCTTAAAATATATCAGGCTATTAACATTTTAACCACCCCGAAGTCATATTCGTGTTGCTACATTTTCAAATTATTTTCCACTTTACAAGAAACATAAACATAAGTTCCTTTGATATTTTAAACCCTGACTTAGAGACTGTTTCAGCCTCCCTCTGTCCAAGTGTTAACTGACTAATAGCTCTGCAGCTGTGGAAGGAAACATCTCTCATCTCCCCCATGGTCCGGCACCTTCCATTTATGGCTGCAATGATTTCATGAGGTTTTACCACTGCTGGCTCCCATTTTTTCCCTCTCACTCTCTCCCCGGCCCACTGCTAGCTGCTCTGAACCTTGGGAAGGATTTGGGAAGCTCTCCCAATCGCCAAGGCAAGGGAAGCCTTCTTACCTAAACAAACCATTATCGGCTCATCTCGTGTCTTTGTACTCTTTTTTTGCTATTACCTCACGGGATTAACTTTTATCTCTAATCTCTGCTCCGGCCAACTGTCAGGGAGCCTAAAAGCTGCCTGTCTTTTAATCTGTGTGTAATAATACTGCTGGTACTAACAGATAACTGTGAAACAACACCGAGGGAAGGAAAACACACAAACACACAAGGGCTGATTGTTAAAAACTGCTGGGCTCGTTCCTGCCTGAAAGGAGGGCAAGATCATGCCTGATGTCCATACTGCACCTCCTTCTTGTCCTCTTCCACGTTCTTCTTTTCCATCCAATGCCACCGAAGTGTTTCACTTTGGGGGATCTGTTCATATTAACCAGTTTATCTCCTGAAATGGCCAGGTTTCTAGGAGCGTGCAAGAAACCTCAGCTACCTGTAACTTTCCCTTCAACAAAAAAATCAGGATGGGGAACATAACAGAAAAAAAAACAAAAAGAAAACAAATGATCCTACTGTAAAGGGAAATAGCCAGAGCTTCAAAACAGTCAACATTTTAAAGCTTGCCCTGAAATGAGTAAGTCTCTTACTGGGTGGCACATTTACCAGGCAGCCGGGCTTTCCTTCACTTTAAGTTAATACTTTTATAAGCTCTCCCCAATACCACATTACACCATGTTTTGTAAAACAAGAGTAAGACTGAAAGAAAAACAAAGAGCACTTAATTATGGCCAGGTGTGCAGGGCAGCAGCCCTTACAGAATACGGGCTCTTGAGGGGTTGGAGCAGGGAGGCAAAGCCTTGTAAAAACTGCTCCTCCAGGGGTCTTGGTGGCATTTTTTTCAGATTTTATTAAAAGCTTATGAAAGTCAAAGACAAGCCCTTTCATTTAAACCTAGTCCTTTGAGTATGGAAATCAAGAGGGGAGAGGAATAAAGGAGCCCTTCCAAAAAATATCAGCAGGAGAGCTACGGACACAGTGTTGTAAGGAATAGTTCTGCAAGGACAGAAAGGATCCAAGTCCTGCATGGAACAGCAACAGCAATGAAACCAGGAGGGTCAGTGATAAATGCATTTGAACCAGGTCACCTCTAGGATTCTGGCTCAGTATCTTCTGTACCTCTCAATACCCAGAAGCAGACTCACACGCTCTGAGCACTCTCCAGTCAGGAAAACTTCAGGATGAGGCACCTTGCCTTGGGTAACCAGCACATCTGGGGAGCTGGAGCTGTACAGCAGCACAGGACAACATCTTCTCCTGGCAGGTCCAAGACAATTCCATTCAATCTCTGAGGATTCTGGACATCTTAACAGTTGTATAATTTTCCAGCTTCAGTTGAAAAGGCATCGTTATTCCCAAGTGGGAAAAATAAGGCAGGAAAAGAAATGCCTGGCTCAAAGCCACCCAGGAGGGTCCAGAGGCAGAGGCAAGGTCACACAGAGCCAGTCAGGGTGGAAAAGACCCCAGGGTCATCAAGTCCAAGCTCTGACTAATCAAGTAGAGCACAGCACTCAGGGGCACGTCCAGCTGCCTCCTGAGCCCCTCCAGGGAGGGTGACTGCACCACCCTGGGCAGCTGTTCCAGCACCCAACAACCCTGCCTGGGCATCAGCCCCTCCCAAAAGCAGGGCAGGAGCAGCCTGAAGGGAGAATCCTGGCTGCCTTAGCAGAGGGGTGGCCAGGACACGGCCCCCTGCTCCCCAGATGCCCTGCTGGGGACACACCCAGCTGCAGGTGCTCTCCCCAAGGCCTCTCTGCTCTTCACAGCTTCCCAAAGCCCATCCCTGACAGACATATCCCAACTCCTGCCCAGACTGCCACAACACACTCCCCCCTCCAAGGCAGGGGCAGGGAAGCCAGCAGTGTCACAGGCAGGTGTCCAGAGGAGGGCCAGCGTGCCCCCGTGGCCAATGCCATCCCTGAGGAACCTGAAACACTCTCAGGAGTGATGGTCTCTGCAGAGCCCAAAGCTCACCCCGGGCAGGCTGTGCTGCAATGATTTCAGTCACCCACCACAGTGCCAAGGGCTACAGGTGCAGGGTCCAGCACCAAGGGCAAGGCTGCAAGCCTTCAGCCAAAAAGGCAAAGGCAGCTTTTAACCAAAGCCACCTGAAACTCCAGAAAGAGACAAGCACCTGAGACATCTCAAGGGTGAGCTTCCTGGCAAAGGAGAGAAAAAGGCCATCCTGAAAGAGGAAGGGGATGGCAGCACCCCGAGGGTGACAGCGGGCGTGGTGGGGCACTGGCACGGGCTGCCCAGAGCAGCTGTGGGTGCCCAGGCCCTGCAGGTGTCCCCACCCATGGCAGGGAGGTCAGAATAATAATAATAAAGGTGATCTTTAAGGTGCCTGCCAACCCAAATTGGCATTCAAATTCTGTGATTCACCAAACCTAAATCCTTTCCTTCACTGCTCTCTCATCAGAGCTGGTACTGGGGGTTTGTTCTCAACTCCACGCACTCCCTGACCACAGACACAGATGTCCTGGCAGCCAGAGCTGGACATCCTTGCACTGCAACTCAAACTCTCTCTGACACAAGTCATCATCCCTGACAATATCTTGAACCCCAATGAAGAAAAACAAGAAAATCATAATGAATTCCACTATCCACCAGCATCATAATTGATAACCTCAGTCTGCATGCCATGGTGTTTATCACATCCTATCTACCTCCAAATGGTTTTCCAGGAATTCTGAGATAACAGCAAGGAAATTCAAGACACCTCTTGCCAAAAGAACCCATGACCACAACTGTCTGGGATTATTCAGAATCCAGAAACAGAGAAGCACCCAGAAGCAACGCCATCCACCCTGCACTGGGATTACTGGTGGTTTAACATTGTTTGCTGTTCAAGTATCAAAGGCTGCTGCTCCATGTAAACACGGACTATGCTGGTAGAAAGATATTCAGAGAGCAAAGCAGCAGTGTTAACTCTTATTAGGATTTTGACACTGAACTAAAAGGGACAAAAATTCAGGAAACCAAATTGTGCAAAACTTTGTCTCTCCCACCTGTTTCACCTGAAACATGAAGTCTTTAGACTTGCCCATCTCACCCTAAGATGCTTATACTCAGCTCCAGAATATCTCTGCAAACATTACAGTATTTATTGCTCAGCTCAGATCTGAAAACAAAAACAAAACCCTGGATCTTCTCACTGCCACCTCTGAAACCCTTCTTCATGCCACTGTCAGCGCTGGTCCCTCATTTCATTCCATCAGAGTAGAAATCTACATCTGCTCCACATTTGAGACAACATTCACAGTTTTTCAGACTGCCAGCACCAGAAGCTAAGAACCAAGTTCTAATCAGTGACAGAGCTGCGCCCACACCCGCAGCCCACTCCCCCTAAAATAAGGAATCGGGGCCACGAGCACCAGCTCTGACCCAAGAGCCCAGATTAGCAACCTCCCACCTGCCCCCCTCAGAAATCAATACACTGCTGCAGTTAAAAATGCCTCCCTGAAAACTTCTCAGGAGCAGCCTGCTGGGGTGATTATCTGAGGATCTCAAGTGAGGCTTTAATAAGGTTCTACTGTATACAGTACATCTAAAAAAGAGCCCACTAAAAATAACAAGGAGAGAAGATGATTGTAGAGGATCTCACTCTCTCAGCATCATTTCTAGCCCGTGCCCACAACACTCCAGTGAAATATCTTGTCAGGCCAGGAGGGCTCGACAGGCCTAATCAATAGCTGTTATTTTTTTCACAAGTGCCAACAAAGGAAAAACTTAATTTATGCCACACAAGATGCTGAAAATAATTCATACTAATTGGGCTGCCGAAAATTCCCCTTCTGTCCTTCTGTTTTTGATTGCTTTTAACTTCTCAAACTTCGACTGTCCACACTGAAATGCTTAGCCTCTGAGCTAGGGAAAAAAACAAAAACACAGGAGTAACAAGGGCAACGTTACTCTCTTGCTATCTGACAGTTTAAGCTGCCATTTTTAAGCAAAATTAGCACTGGATTTTAGTGTCTAACTTCCTTCAAGTGCTTTGTAAAAGACAGCTACACTGCTTCAGAATGCCAGATTTTGTCAAGTGAAGATTGGATGAGCACAGACTGGCTCAGTATTGTCTTCAGAGACATTAGAAGACTGCAGATAGCTTTAATCCTTGCAATACATATTCTAATATTCTGCATTGTTATTGATCCCTAGGACTTGGAAAAGCCCTTTGGAAGTACAAGGAGTATCTCTTGTAACTTGTGGAGGTTCTTCCTCTTCATGCCCACACATGGACATTGCATAGTCCTACAGCACTTTGTGGGGCCTCCAGGCCATCAGGTTGCTATCCCTAACACTGGTAACATCTGAAAACAGCTAGCAGAGCCAGTGAAGGTTACTGATGATGACTGGGAAGATTCTGATGAGCAATGAAGTGGTTCAGAGAAGTGCCATCCACTGCCATTTGTCTGCAAAGCCACAAGAAGCCCTTCCATGAACTGTGTATTTCAACAAAAAACCCAAAACAAACCAGGAATCACCACCAAGAGCTGCCATGCACAGAATCACAGGAAAAGATCTCCAGCCTCTGTCCTGTTTGGAGAACTGTGGATGTGGAGCACAGCTATCTAACAAAGCAGCGCGGAGCACTTGGTTCTCCTGCTGCTTTTAACTGTGGGAACACAAAGAAAAGGTTGGATGCTTTCCCCAAACAAATGGAGATGCATTCCCAACCCTAAACCACGAGGCACGAGCTCCAAAAGAAGCACACCAGGCTGTCAGGGCAAAGCTGCTGCTGGGGACCCAGACAGGTGTGAGGAGTTAGCTGTGGGAAGCTGAGCCAAGCAGGGAAATGTTCTGCACACAAGGACCAAGGAGAAGCAGAACAGGGAGCACCCAACTGCAGATGGAAGGAAGGGGGCACTGGGGTTTTATGGAAGGTCCCTATTTCTTTAGCCTTCTTCCATAATTCCACAGCAATCAAGCAGGAACATGTCCAGTAAATACTGCAGCAACTGAGACTGCTCTTTCCTCAGTGATCCAGTCTGACTCAGGCCTTGCAGTTTTAGACACAGCTGATGTGAGATCCCCAAAGAAACAGTATTTGCCCTACCCTTGACATGTCAGCCTGCTCAGAGGAGAATGAAATGGAGAAACACAATCAGAAATACAGAGAACTGCAGAGTTTGGCTCCAGATTATCTCAAGCCTTGAGCTAACCTGACAGGATACATGCACATCAGAATCTGAATTTAATTAGACCAAATGTCTGATGACCAACCTGTGATAGCACAGAAGGGCTCAGCTCTAACGTGCATGTGGAGACACCTGAGGGACAGAAATAAATGTTCACATAGGAAATGTTAAATGCTACTTCACTCTGACACGTGGCTGTGCTGCTAGAATAGGAGCAGCACAAAAGCAATGCATGGTATAATGCAGAAGCTTTTTCACCATTCACTCCTACCTTTATTAACTTCCAAAAAGGTTCATGCTGTTATTCTGTCCAAAGTTTGCATACATGCTTCCAATAATCATTAATATTTACCACCAACAATAAGGGAGGTGTGACAGATAAAGCTAACATGTACTCCTGTTCCAACATGAAGGGTTAACTATGACACATCCTGCCCTTGCACTGCAGTAACAGCCACCCCATGTGAACAAGAGGGGATGATGTGGGTTTTTTTGTGAGAGAAGCATGTTTTACATAGTTTTCTTTATACATTGAGACTTCCAAGTGCATCACTCTATGTGTTTGTATGTGGAAAAAACTTTCTGTTCTTACAACACCTTCAGAAGTCCAGCAGGGCAATACCGCTCCTTACACTGAACAAGGAAACATTTTACAGGAAAAAAGAAAAAGACTGAAAATATTCTTTTGTGGCTTTGTGGAATTATTCTCCCTGACTTCATACCAGAGCAAAAAACTCCTAGGGCTAGACAGGCAGGTGATCATCAAAGCATCAGGACTGAGTTAGTGTTCATTCAGTGCCCACCCAAACACCGACTCCTCTGCCAGAATCTCTCCTAGCAAAGCCAAGCTTGCCCTTTGTCAGTCCCTGAGCACAACCAGCTCAGGGACAGGGAGCAGAGGGTCTGCAGGTATTGCTGCAGAGGTCTGAAGAGCCCTTAAATCCACACCCCACCGGGCTGGTTTTGCCACAGCCACTGTTAGAATCACAGAGCCATTTACCTGTGGAGAAAATCAACTTTCAAAAGATCCAAGGAAGAAGATCATATTTACATATGCCAGCTTCCATTTCAAGGTCTACAAGGTTGCAGGAAAATAAAATAAAACAGAGCATCAGTTCTGCTTGTCTTCCAACTTCTGCAGCAAATCAAATCTTCCAGATCCAGACAATGTATCTCAGATATGTATGAGAATGAAAAGAAGAAGGATAACCACAGACACTGAAGAAGACTCATCAAATGCATCACCACAGTTTTGAACGACCACAAAAATGGCACTTGAGTGAGATATTACCCTGCAGCTTCATCACACCCAATGACACATTTAATGCCAGACTCAAATTGATAGGATATTAAAGCTAACAAAACCATGTTTAAAGCAATGTTAATGCTACTTTGGTGTTTACACCCAAACCACTAAGTTTGCAAATTCAAACTTGACATGCAGGCCTTCATCTGCTCCAGAGGGACAAATGGCAAAGCCTGCACCCAGTGCCCTGACCTGGGGGCAGCTCTGGCTGTCACACATGGATTTCAACCCAGCTCTCACTGCCCTGTCCAGCAGGGACCTGGCTGCTCCTCAGGGGACACTGCACATGAAATATTGAAGCTGCAAGGCTGCCCAAGGGCCCCAGGAACCTTCAAGGCCAAGGCTGATCTCGGGGGGCATGCAGGCTATGGCAGAAGTGATGGGGTGATGTTTCAGACGTGGAGGGATTCCTTCCAAAACCAGCCTGGACCTCCTCCCACTCACACAGACCAGTGGATCTCTGCCCATGCAGGTCACTAAGCATCCATCTCATCTCCTTTTCCCTGCAGTTTTCTTCTTTGACAGTTCTCTGCTCATCTCCAGTTACTGGCCATTACCAGAGGCAAAAGCCAGCAGGTAAAAAATAACCAACCTGAACATGGCAAATCTATTGTTTTCAAAATTTAAATAAATCCAAAAAAGTCCTACTTTTAGTGTGGCCACTGAAAAATGTCTATTGCATATTGCAGTAGGACAGTTCAGTTTTTAACTCTTCAGCATTCTCTACACCATGAGAAAACAGCTACCACCACCCTTCTGAATGCTGAGTATTTCGTGGCCCAAATTCAAGAAGTTGTTCAGGATGTGCTAAATTTAACACATGGCCCTAAATCCACCTTGGTAAAGCATGGTCTGAGTCCAGTTTGAGTGAGTTTTATACTGCACTAATATTGTCATAATATTTTTTTTTTTTTTAACTAAAACCACTGATCTAATCTGGTTGTTACAAAAGCACCATTCTAGTAGTTTAAGGAGAACCTCTCCTAAAACTGTTGTACATTTGTGAAGAAAGATTTGGGGGATTTAAGTGAACTGTCTTTAAAAACCCTAAATTTTAGTTTACAGAAATAAAATGAAAAAGAGAGAGAAATTATATGGACAGATTTTCCAGTCCATCATATTAGAAACTGGGTAAATTATGCTCTTTTTTGTTAAATACTTCCTCCTGATGACTCCAAATGAGACTACCAGAGCAAAGAAGAGCAGAACTGCTATGTGCTGTTTTCACAGGGTCACTGCAGTATCCTGTTACTGGCTAAAAAATGAGGGGACAGAACCACATTTCTAGAATGGTGCTGACTTAAAACAGGATTTTTTTTTTTAAATAGACATTTAACAATATTACTTTTGTTTCTTTTTCTAGTGTAAGCTAAATACAAAGTTGCACTTTGCGTGAAAGAAATACCGAAGAGCTATTAGAATGCAACTTTAGAATATTTAAATAATGTGGGAAACCAAGTCCAGTTTTAAGGTAAAGTACAGGACTCCTTGCCCTGAGTTGCACTGAAAGTTGACATTGCTTCAATAGGCCCATTATCCTCATCTGAAAACTGGACACAGACTTTAGAAGCGTTACCTCCTTCCAAAAAACTTAACAAAACTTTCAAAAAACTTAACACACTTACACATTTTTATTAATTTGAGGTTCTAGGTGCCTTTTGTTTTTTTTTTCTTTAGTTTCTTTTCTCTGAGGGTGAACAGAAGTTATTTGCATCACACCCTTTGTGCTTTCAGGTGGAAATGGGGCTGCTGCACAGTGGTGATGATGATGATGATGATGATGATGGTGGGTGTTTCTGTGCCTGCAGCAGGAGCACTGTGTCCAGCCCCAGCTCCCAGGGCAAGGTGGGCTCTGGAGGCTGTTCTGGGAGCTGCAGGGAACAGCCCCTCAGGAAAGCAGGGCTGCCCAGCTCTCCCCCAGCACTGCAGAGGAAGCCCTGGGGTCCCTGCCTGCAGCACGAGGGATCAGATCTGCAGGGCAGACCCAACACCCACACTGGGGGGCTTCTGCACTGCACAGAGACCAAACAGAACAAAAACGCTCAGGAAAAACCCAAAATGAAACCCTGATCTACCACGGGACTGAATTCTCCTTCTTCCCAAAATCATTCTGGAGGAAGGTTCCTGTTGGCTTCTGAATTGCTGAGATGGTGTTTAACTAATACACAAACAGAAAGGAAAATATTCTAAAAGCTGAGAAGTGAGTGCTAGCAAGGAGAGTGTAATTTAATAGCCTGAAGCTGTCTGAGATACAGTCTGAGCATAACCACGTTAAAAGAAGCCTTGCAAACCTCCAAACTGTTAGCTATCAGTTGCCAGTGGCACACCAAATCCCTTCAACTCAACTTATTCTGGCTGAATTCTGTCAAGGCAAAATTAGCCCGAGTTGTTTTCAACTGAAATTACACACTGCCACTTCCACTCAAGGCAAGGCTCAAGGGCCTGCCTCCCTCATTATTTGCATTTGAAGACATCCAGAAATTTCCTCAGAACTCCACTGGATCAGATTTGAAGATTTATGCACTGAATTGTTTTTAGGACCGAGTGCAGTGCCTTAGCTGCACCCCTCAAGTGTGTCCATGCCAGCTCACCAGAGCTTTTGCACAGCAGGCTTCACACAGGTGAAATAAAATCATTCCAGGAGCTTGCACTGCTGAAGGCTCCACCCCAGCCTCAGAGAAAACAGAAAACTCCACCAAAGAGGGGAAAAGCTTCCCAGCTGCCAGGGCACTGCAGCCCTGCACGCAGCACGAGGGGATGCCAGCAGGAGACCCCCAGGCTGCTGATCCAAAGCTCACTGGCACCCACTGACCTGGCCAGGCTCACACAACCACTGAACAGGATCACTGGTACAAATCTGGGGTTTGCTGGCCTCTTGCAAGCGTTAAAAGAAATAAACTCCTCATTTGGTCCTTGAAGAAAAACCTAACCCCGGTGTGATGCTGGGCAGCAAGTACAGAGAGCAGCCAAGGGGAGGACACACCACAGCAGCTCTAGGTCATTTTCTTCCCTTTTCTCACTGAGTCTGCCAACAAGTGTGCCAAACAGGCTGGATGGTTCATGTTTTATTTATTTACTTAGTGCCACAAGGCAGCATGGTGCTGCCATTCCATGCAATACAGCCTGTGGTTTCTCTGCTTCTTTGCCACCAATGACTGCATGAAAAATACAAAAGAAAAATACAAAAAGTACCCCAAAAAACCAAAACAAAACACAAAAATCCCTCCTGAAGTATTCACTGTTCTAAAATAATTAAGAGGATCCACAGAATGTCAATACAACCAACTGCCTGTGCCCCCTGGTAGCTCATGGACTTATTTAATCTTTTGGAGTTCTTTTAATGCCATGAATAGTCAGCAATCACCTATTACAGAAGATAAATGACAATAAGGTTCATATTCACACACTGAAACCAAAGAAGATGTCTGGATTCTGAAGCAGCACTTCTCTATCACACGGTCTCCACACATCCCTCAAATATTGAGTTCCCATCTCCATCTCCATGGAGAGGCAGGGCTGGGACAGAAGAAAGCCCAGGAATCCTGGCTGGGAGGGAGATGCTCCAGCTCTGCCAGCTGGGATGTGAGCACCAGCATGCAGGGGAAATGCAAAGTCCAGAGTTACAGGTACCACTCACAACACTCAGCTGAAGGGGGAAGGATGCTCAGGCTGCTCCTGCAGACTCCTCTGTGCACCTCAGCTGCCACCAAGGAATTCCTGCCCGGCTGTTTAAGGGCTAAACCTCACACAGACTCCAGCAAGCAGGGCAGGCGTTGCCAGGATCCAACCTAGCCCCCTTCTCAAAGTATGGGAGAGCAATGTGGGGCAAAATGTCAGAGTTTTCCCTGTGAAGTGCCTTCATCTTGCCATAAAGGTTTTTATGCTCAATGGAAAGGGTTAAACAGCTTCTCCTAAACCACAGAAACCATTCCCAGTACTTTGTTCCAATGCAATGGAAGCAGGGGGAAAGAGAGAAGGACAGGGCAGGGGCAGTTCTGCAGGAAGGAGCTGAGGTCTAGAAAGGGGCTTGTAAGGGATGTTTTTATTTACCATTAAATTTCTTTCAGCTAAGTCCAAAAGAGCAGTGAGAGGGTTCTGACTAGACAGTTTGCAAACTGTTGTGCAGTAATGGGAAAGGGATCAAAGGAAAATTCCTACATTTTACTGTTTGTATTTCCTGTATTTCACAGTTTCACATCAACCTTCTTGTTTGCATGAGCCTTCCTTCCACTGACACTCAGGAGCCCTGCTGCAGATCCCTTAGCAGGGCAACCAACCAAGCCTCCCAAAACTGCTCCAGCCCCACTCCCTGCAGCTGTAAGGATATCAAAATGCTCTCAGAATGCCCAACAGCATGCTGGTCCCTCAAAACCAAAACTGACAACTGTAAACCATACCAATGAAAGGGAATATTTTACACACCAGAACTAAACTGACCAACTGCTTCTCCAGCAGGAAAAAAATGAACTGAGAAGAGTGTATTAGAGAGGAGCAGCATTAATCCTGAAAGGGTCACGTGGCTGGCTTGCTAGGATAACAGCTTGACTTGGTATCTCACAGCAACCTCAGAGGGAAAGACCCCTGAACAGCCACGGATGCTGTCCAAAGAAAAACAGAATGCAGAACAGAGCCCGTGAGTGCTGCACACCCCTGTGATCCAGAGCCCTCCTGAGACCCCTGAGAGGAGACAACGCTCCAGCAGCCTGCACCAGGACAGGCAAAGCTGCAGGGAAGCACCAGAGAGAGCTGACAAGCTGCAAATGTTTCTGTTTACTCCATCTCACGGTTACTTCTTCATAACCATACCCTGAAACTGAAAAAAAAATGCAGTAATACACTGAACTTGCTCTAAAGGGATTCTTCTCACCAGGGAAAAAGCTGCACTGACTCTCCTATCTTAGCATGAAACTGTCTGCTCTGTCTTGAGGTGAAATATTTATAAGCATTTCTCTTATTGAAAAATATTTTATGGGTAAGTCCAAAGTTTTTGGCTGTGGAAAAAGGCAGACAGAAATGGACTGGGAGAAAAGTCACTTGGAATTAAGTCCTTTGTGGCTTCTTCACAATTTGAAAATAAAATCCACTTTAAAAGATAATATTCAAGGTAAAATGCCAGCAGTTCTTTCTTACATCAACTGTTCAGAAAATGCTACGATTTTGGAAATTTTGAAGGAAAATTTTGAAGGAAATCATAGTGAAGCATTACAGTTACTGAGACACAGTATATGAGGTAAGCTATTTTTTAACTAACATTATAGTTACTGGTAAAGAAAACACAAAGTAAGCATCCCCTCTGCCTCAGTGAGTTTGTAGCATAACACATTTTTTAAAGAATAATGTAAATGTGGGGCTTTGTCTTTCCTGTCCTCCACAGAAAAGCAGAAATAGGCATGTGCTTCCATCAGCTTCTCAGAGGAACACACACACATGTAGGGACACGGAGAAATCCAGAGTCCTGATCCTCCCTCTGTTGACTTTGCTTGGGACAGCCCAGCAGTGCCACGTAAATAAATGTGCTTATCTCCTGTGTTCTTCCAAAAGTGCTGAAAAATGTCACCTTCCCTGACAGAGCTGGAATCCCAAAAATCACACACACGACCACAGATGAGCAGCCCCTGGAGAGGACAAAAATTCTGAACTGTATTGGCAGGAACACCCAACGGCAGCACATAAAGGAGGTTTTGTCCAAAGGTACCAAATCTGCTTTATCATGGAAAGTGAAAAACCTCCCCTGTTCTCATGCTGGAAGCAAACCTAACCAAGAAGTTGTTCTGAGTGAAACCATGCAGTGAAACCATGCAGTGAAACCATGCAGTGAAACCATGCAGCTACTCTGAGGTGTACCTATCAAAGATTGCTGGCAACAGCTGGCAGGACAGAGAATTTCCTGCTCGTTTACTTGGGGAAGTTTTCTCAACTTGAGCAGTACATTTACCATTTCAGCCTTGAATGCAAAGGAGGATTTCTTCAGCTTAACTCCTAGACAACGAATGAAAATGTCACTGTTCCTCCAGAATAAGAACAACCACACCGTGGGTCATGGCAAAATACTGATAATTTAGAATTTGCCCTCCTGGCTTTGTGGACACAGGAAGTTGAGAAGCACAGCTTATTGTATCTTGGGGTTAGAGAGCTCTAAGAGCAGTCAGGAGCTGCATTTAATATCTCATCTAACAGGAACACTGCTCAATTAAAAGCCTATCAATATCCTACACTCTACTGACATTGCAGGGCACTTCACACAGCCGTGTCCCGTGGATAGCAAATCTTCAGGACCATTTTTGCTGTTTCTGTTGCTTTCCTTGCCTGTCCATGCTCCTCAAATCCAGTTAAGAGATGCTAATGAGCTCCTCCAAGAATACAAGTGGAAAGACTGGACAAGTGAGTAGGAAGAAAGGAAAAATAAGACATGGAACTGAAAGAGGAGGACTCAAACAGAAAGGAATAAATAAACAGAGTCTGGCTCTGCTGGTGTTAGGGATCTTTTCAGCCAATGGTGAAAAGCAATGGAGCAATCTTCCCTCTCCTCTCAAATGCCACACTCCAGGTAAATCCTCCCCTACTCAGTCCACCCGCACAGGAAAGGGACAAAAGGATGAGAAAATGTTCCTGCCTCCCAGTCCCTGGGGCTCTGGCCCACGGAAGGGCTTCCCTGGTCCCCAGGGATGGGAAGAGGTTTCCTGAATTCAGCAGCACCAACACCTGAGTGCCTGCAGACTGCTCCTCAGCCAGGCCAGGGCATTCCCGAGCCCCCAGCCTCTGGATGTGTGCTCTGCCTATCTTCTGGGAGATTATGGCTTCTGGGGATATCTCCTACACCTTTGGATTGTCAAACACAAAGCAGCTGGCCAAAACTGTGCCGTGCAGAGCCACGGAAATTTAAATATTGACCTGAGTTGCAAAATGCACATTTTGAATACCCCTAAATTTAGATGTGTTGGGTCAAGAGTTTAGGTTCAGGCCCTCACCCACGGGAAAGCCAGCTGAAAAATGTGCTTACCTGTTCACTCCCAGAGCCATCAGTGTCAATTGACAGGGTTTTACTGCACACAGATAAGATATACGGAATCTTTCCCATTGCACAAAGCCCCAAAGGTTTGCAAGTGCAGTTTAATTTGAGCAAGCAAAGCAGACACACATCTTGGATGGTGAAGACACCGTTCAGTGTCACTTGAATTTTACACACAGGTAATTCCACTGATGTCACTGGAATTACCTGACTTCTACAAGGGTGCCATGCCAAAGGAGGTGGAAGCTGTGTCTGCAAGGAATGAAAGGTGCAGAAGAGACAAGCTGCCAAGGAAAACATGTGCAAATTAGACTTTGCAGCATGAAGTTAACACCACCTGATCCTAAAAGATGCTGTACCTTTAACAGCATTTGGCACTGAGGAATGGCCACAGCTTGTTGCACAAGCACGAGTCCAACACAGCTGAGCTTGTGGTGGGGCTGAGACGGGCAGGGAAAGCAGCAAGGAAGCTGCACCCACCTCAGAGACCACGAGTGGGTCTGCCCTCAAAATCCAGCTGCTTTCCACACAGCTGGGGGCTCCCTGCAAAGCAGAAACTAAAGCTGCACTGAGAAATGCCTGTCAGCAGGAACATCTGGAAATGCATCCTCCAGAAGGGCTTGGTGCAGGTTTAAACAAAGTGTTACACACTCCAAATGAACCTGCACCAGGGCCTGAACTCTTTAGCCTCCCTAAAACAAAGGGCTTGTGATTCTGGGGAGGTCCATCACAGTCTCTCTTTCCTTGGTTTGAGTTTTCAGCCATTCCAGCCTGGTTTTTTTTTCAAATAAGCAGTATTTCTTACGGGAAGTACTTGCTTTGATCTAACAACACTCCTGCCCAGCAGCAGCTCCTGTGAAACCAGAACTTCACATTAACATATTATTGATCAAATTCTGGCATTAAGGAAATGTTAAACCATTCAGAAAAAGGTTTGGTGCACCACTGCAACTCCAGTATTTAGCCATGCAATACGAGCAGAATTCAAGACAAGCAACCCCAGCTCTTGCCACCAGTAGCAATGGCAGTTTATGATGTCTGTCTGTCTGTCATTTGGTCCCACCTATCCACACTGTGCACTCCACAGCTGCCTCCCAGATTTCAGTACTAAGAGGGACACAAAACATTTCACATCTCACTGAAAAATGTGCAGTTGTTCACTAAGAAATGGGCAACTTGAGGAAGTTGCTTCATGTTCTACTGAAATGGCACCAGAGCAGGAGAAGAAAGATAATGATGGTGTACCCAAAGACTGGAGCATGTGGATCCAGTTATTCTATAATTCCTTATTTTAATTCTTTATTTATTATAAAGAATTAAATCTTCCTAGGAAGGCATTAATGTGAGCGTCTTCAGAACTGGGCTGGAATTTGAGATGTTGCTCATTTTGTATTACAGAACATGCCAAAAAGCAGAGAGTCATTTTAAGGTGGGAATTAGATCAGCACCTGCCCTGATGAATTAGATGGTACTTCAGAATAGTTTTCTTTTTATTTTTCACATTATTGGAAAAGTTTTTGGGTTTTTTTTTTCTTCCTTCCTAAAATATTTTTTTTTGTCTAAGCACAAGAATAAAAAGTGAGGAAAATAATTATTCTGGTAATATTTGGGGAGCGTCCCCTATTTTAGCAGAATTTTTGTGAAGAAATTCAAAAGTAAAATATAATGAAAAGGGTAAGAAAGGAGATTTGAAATAGGAAGTCTTTATTTTACTAAAAGATATGGAAACACTGCCCTTATTTATGTAGGAGACTATATAAAACATGGGGTTTTTTTTAAAGATTGCCATTTATTTGGCTACTTGGTCTGCTGAGGAAAAGATTACCTGTAGCCACTTCTTAAGCACACCCTTTTCTTAGCAATGGGCAAAAACACCTGAATAATCCTTGAGGTTTATTGTTCAGGCAAAACCCACCTGAATAATCCTTCAGGTTTATTGTTCAGGCAAAACCCACCTGAATAATCCTGCCCAGTGCCTTCAGGACAGCTTGCACTGTAACTCCAGGGAGCAGCCTCAGTTCTGCACCAGCTGAAAACGTGGCCAGACAACTGCAGAGAGCAGAAACCTTAAAGGCACAGAGAGCCCATCCTGGCAGGACTCAGGTCAGGGAATCCACAAGTGCTCCTGGGTGAAGCTCTGCTCTGAACTATAGATCCTGGCCACACAGGGAAAAGCCACACTAGGGGGTGCCCACAGAAACCAGTAACGTGCATCCAGTGCCACTGTAGTTCTTTTCTCCCACAGTTTTTACACACACCATGTGCGTGTCATTAACCTGGCAACTGAAAGGAATTTAAAATGTTTCCAGTTCAAGGTACGTCCTGTAAATTCAGTCATGAAAATTAAATGCACACCGAGACAAAAGGGAAAAGAGAGACCAGTGCTTCTGAAATGAAAGCTCTATTTTTGGCAATAAAAATTTAGAGCCCCTTCTCTTCCTCCCTCCCAAACTCTCAGGTTGATTCATCTCTCATTCAAATTTAAAATGCACAGAGAGGCTGCAGCAAGCCCACAGAAGATTGATATGCACCACACTCCACACATGGCTTAGCTCTTTATTCCAAAGTCTGGCATGATGATGGTGGGCTTTGTGATGATATTATTCCAATATGTAATAAACAGGGTTCTCTGTAAAAGCAGGGCAATGCAAGTCCCCTTTAAAAACCTCCAAATTGTTACTATAGAGAGAAAGGCAGCGAGAGATTCACAATGCAGGCTCAGAACTTGGCAACCTGCAAAAGTGCCCAGTTGAAAATTACTAACAGCTGGAGATGACAGTTGTTTTAACAGCTGAGCTGACAGGATTAATTTAAATGCACTGAAATCAAAAGTAGAGAACACCTGTTTAGTCTTCCAGGGCCGTTGAGGAAGGTAGGGCAGGGGAAGGAGCAGAGCCAGGGCTGCCTGTGCGGGCTGCGGGCACGTGTGAGCCCTGGGTGAGCCCTCCCTGCCCTGAGCAGGGGTTCTGGGGAGCAAGGACACACTCCAGGCTGCAGGGGAGATGGCTGCCTTGTCACTCAGCAGCAGAGGGGCCAAAGCCCCGCCAGCTGCAAACATCTGGTTCCCATTGTGCCACCCTCCTGCTCAGCCCTCTGCCCCGATGCAAGGTCTGTGACCCAAACCCAGCCACGGCTAAAGATCACTGGGTTTAAAGCTGCAGCTCCTCACTCCTGCATCCCAAGGATCCCCCTGGGTTAATTAATGCATTCTCTTTGAGCTCCCAGTCACTGGAGCTCCCCCATGCTCCCTCCCACCCTCCTTAGCTCCTTCCCCACACTAAAAACAAAACAAAGAATTCCTCACCTTCCTGCCATGCCACAGCTCCCAACTCCATGTCCACAAAACAAATAAATTCATTCTGCAAGGCCTGTCAGGAGAAGCATGTGAGACAGCAAGAAATGTTTTATGTGGCAGCAAGGAGGGGCTGATTTTCTCTCTGCTTTTCAGGCTATCATCCTGCAGTGCCCTGCAGCAGGAGGGCTGCCCGGCCCCAGCACCACGGCTGGATGTCCCAGCACAGCCCCTGCCCTGGGTAGGAGCTCCAAGAGATCCAGCAAGAAGAACTGTCTGCTCCAAGAAAGGAGAATCTGGGCAACCTATGGAAGCCACATCTTCTGGCTGTGCAAGCAGCACACAAGGCCAGGGTGCTGACCTGCTCTGGGCACAAGAGCCCCCGAGCCTGGCTCTGCAGCTGCCCCACGGAGGCAGAAGTGAGCTCTGCCACTGAGCCTGGCTGCCCAGCTCAGCCTGCAGCTCCTGTCTGGCTCTGCAAGCATCTCCAGGGAGCTTCCTTCCTCAGCTCTGTGTCTGGGCCCTTCCTGAGAAGCAGGAGCTCTCAGGCTGTGCCTCCCCAGCAGCAATTAAGCTGTGCCCTGGGAAGAGGCACACAGCTACTGCCCACCAGACCTGGAAACCAGGGAAACTGGACACACAGGGTGAAGTTCATGGGGAAACCTGGGAGAAAGCACCACAGAGGAAAAAGCCCTGAAGAAATGGTGTTTCCTGAGCCTGCTCTGTGCTCTCAGCACGGGACTGATCTGTGCCTGTATTCCTCCAGGATGAAAGAACCCCAGCCCCACAACTGGCTCAGTGCTGCTGGGGCTGCACACTTGTTACAACAAAGCCTTCAGCTCTTCCCTACATTCCAGAGCCCTCCAGCAGGGTGAACTGAACTGCTCAGGGCTCCCTGAGCCACTGCACACCAAGCACCCAAGCCTGGGCAGCACCCTGTGCCTGGCAGCTCGAGGGAAAAGGAACAGATCAGGAAATCGAAATAGAACAGCTCAGAAAATGTTTGATTCATTGATATCAAAAGCTGCAGAATCACAGATGCCCTCAGTCCCAGCAAGAAGCAGTGCAAAAAGAGAACCAGCCGTGGTGGCTGTCCCTCAGCTGCAGGTTTCAGCCTACTCAGCCTGGATTCTCTCTACATTTCCAGCCACCAAAGCTCCCACACACTCCCTCCCACCTTCCTCTTCCCCAAACAGCACAAAGCTTCATATAGGCCAAATCACAGTGCCAAAAAAACCAGAACAACCCCTCACTAAGCTGCATTTATTTACTTATTTCAGAATTTCAAGTCCTTTTTTAGCATTTGTTGTCCAGGAAAAAACTGCTTACCTGGACAAATGTAAATATTAATGGCAATTCTGAGAGAAGAAATGAGACCCAAACTCTCCTCATGTGCGTGAGCCTTGCATGCAACAAGCTGAAGTAAAACCACAACAAACACCAATTTACACAGACAAGTTTCAAGCCTGGGTGTAAAGCTGCCTTGATGTTTCACAAGGAACTACAGGACACCTTCACACTCGAGCCACGTGAGCCTTTCTCTGGAGGGGATGCCCTGGCCACTGAATTAATTTTATGAAGCTGGGCAGTGCTGTGTGAGGGGCTGTAGCTGAGTTTCACTGCTGCACCCCACTCTGTGTGAGAGGATTGAATGCTCACCTTGCCAGCTTTGTACCCAGGGCAGGAGAGAGCTGCTGAAGGACAGACACCAGCACCAGCCCTCAGCCACTCCTGGCTAAGAAAGGGAAAAACTTCAGTGCAGTGAGATAGAGAAGTTCCTCCCTTGCTGAAGCTTTGAACTTTTCCAGCAAATGAACCCAGGGATTCCCAATATGTTCCTAAAATATTGGGCTAATACCAGAGGGCACTTTCCCTGTTATTTTTCATGTCCATGAACCTCTGCATGCCTGGATTCTGCCCAAGTCTGGAAGCAGAAGTGCCAAGGAACATGTGAGGGGCTGTTCTCCTGACAATTCTGATTTGGCTGGTTGCTGGAAAAGACAGAAACCCCCAGAGAAAACCAGCAAGAGCTCATCTCCTGAAAGGCAGCACAAGATCCCTACTGCCTACCACAAATACACCAGGAAATGTTACAGAAATGGGGGGAAAATGAAATAATATCGAGAGAACATGCATTTAAAAAAATAAATAAACCCTCTATTCCCTATAAACACGCATCAAAGTACAGCAGTGGTAGTGGCAGCAGCAGTAATAATGATGAAGTCAGGAAGGGCTGATTACCCTTGCTTACATCCATGCTTTATTCTTACAAATTTTATAAAGCCTATCCGCACATCTAAATCATTAATTCCCATTAATATTTCCAGAGGGAAAAAAAAAAAAAGTCGCTTTTTAAAGGGCTTTTCCAAAGTTTTCAGTCTGCTGGGCACGCAATGCTAATTGCTGCTCTGTTCTGCTTAATGACAGAGCCCTTTCCCAGCACAAAATAAGAAGCAGTTTCTTCCCCACTTTCTGTTTCTTTACCCAACTCAGAGGCTCGAAGAATAATTACAAACAATGCCTGAAGAATGGTTCAGTTAATGTTAATTTATACAACAAACTAATTACTACCAAATGGTAAAAAATCACATGTGGAAGTTCCTGTCTCCCACGCACACAGCTCAGGCAGCAGCCATCTGTCTCAGCCTGGGAGCTCTGGCTGGCAAGGAGGGAGGCAAGGCAGGGATGGATCACAGGGAGCTGCTCCCTCTGACCAGCCCAGGGCACTCAAACACCACTGTCCCTACACGGTGAGCTCACAAGGGGCACTTCCACCCCTTCCATCTATAAAACAAACAAACAACTTGCACCAGGAACTGCCTTGCTGTCTAAATTCCACCTCGACCCCAAGAATTGAGGGTGAGGTCTAAAACAGCAGCTGCAATCCTCCCTCCCTGTGTTTTCTCTACAATAGGCTTTGCAGCATCCCTAGCTACCAGAAAGCAAGATGTGAGACAGCCTTTGAATCTGCTTCCACTATGTCAGACAACACCATGAGAAAATGTGCTTGTTTTGTTTCAACATTTTTTTTTTCTCAACCTGAGAAAGCAATTTTCTCCCAAACCCTGAAAAAAAATCAAAGTCAGTACAATTGTTAAACACTTTTATGGGATGCTCATTAAAAACTGACAGGGACAAAAAAGCTGGGGACAAATCCTGAAGCATTTGCTCAGTTTCAAGTCTCGCTGAATCCAACGTGAGTGTTACTTTATTGAGGACTTCAATACCAGATCCTTCACATGAACGAGGACCTTGGCATTTTGACTGTTAATTATTCCCTGATTAGCTTGCATCTAGTGAAACAAACTAAACACAACATTATCCCCTAAGCTGTGCTCAGGAAATCTGAACTCCAATATTCTCTGCTCCCTGTGAGATCAGAACTCCAGCAGTCATCAAAGAAAGTGCTGCACATGAACAGGAGCAAAATATCAGAGTTTAGATTCACAGGACAGATTTCAGAGAAGTGTTTTCCCCCTAACATTAAAAACTTACACATATTTCTTTGTTTGAATATAAGGCAAAATTCTCACATTGCAGAATTATCTCCATGTATGTCACTTGAATGAGGCCCCCTCGTGTTCCTGTGAGTCCCACAGAAGTGCCAAAGTGCAGCCTTCACTCCATCAGGGAGAGACAAGCCAGAAGAAGGTGAACACTGAAGATGTTTAGTCAAGATGAAATGTCTATGAACTTGTGCTTCTGAGTGTTGCTCTACTCAAAAAGAAGGGATTTGTTTCAGATAGCCTGAAATAATCACAGAGGAGGGATGAGTGGCACAGCAATCCCAAACAGGGTCCCTGCAATCTCATATTCATGAGGTTACACGTCATTATTTCTACACAGCCAGAACAGTACCCACGGCTTGAGTGAAGTAAACAAGAGAGAATCACAAGAGAATCCACAGAACCAAACAATAATGCCTAATTGCCTTCATTCACAGGCCTTAACAGAATTATGAGATATAAAAGAAATTACAGGGAAATGATTCTCCTAAAATTTCACATAACAAAATACACCCAATGAAGTGGAGGAGGAAGAAACTATTTTTCTGTTGCTCAGCCCTATTTGGCCTCATCTTTTTTTTTTTTTTTTTACATCATCAGGAGCTGCTTTCCATGAATGAAAACTTAGAATCCCTCACAGGAATTTCACTTTGTTTCACATTCCACAATGTTTCCACTCTTTAAAAGTGCATTATACAGAGGATTGGCTATTATTTAAGGGGGGAGGTGGGAAGAGGGAGGGCATGGGAATTACAACCCCAGCTCAGCCAAGTCCGGTTCTTGGTTTAACAAGTGAACTAAGACAGCTTTCACCATGGATCTGGAGTGTGAAATGAACCACCGAGTGCAGCACCAGGGAGTGGGATAAACAGGAAAAGGAAGGGCCATTCACCACGGGCTGTGTTGCAGAAAAACCTGCAGAAAAACTGCTTTTGGGGGATGCTCTGGACACCCCACAGCCCCTGGACCGTGACTGACATCAGGTCTCTTCCCTCCTCTGTCACCCCAAGTAGCCTCAAGCAGCTCTCACAGCCAAAAGTCTGCCTCTAATTTTAGTTCCCACTCCTGGCACATGTTGTGTCCTAGATCACTGAAAGCCTTGAATTAATACATTAAGACCCAGTATTAAGCTACAGAAGTGACAGCTTTATGGACTGCATTCAGCCTGGGAGGAAAGCTACCTAGCACTGCTTAACAATCCCACTGCCCTCTCCAAGTAGGAGCAAGATCAAAAAAAATAAACAAATAAAAATGAAAAAAAATCAAAACCAAATCTCCACCAGTGTTTTGCCCATCCCAGATATATCAGATTGCAAAGGTGTATTTTCCAAGGGAGAAGGGAAGGTCTGAAGAATGTTAAAGCACATCTTTTAACCTCCTTATACTGAAAAGCTTGGAGGAATTGTCTCCCTGTTCCATTTCCCCCAGTGCTAACTGATCATGTAACTGCAGCAAGCATCTCCACTCCTCCTCTTGGTGCTTTCTCACCTGCCTGTCTGTCTGCAGGGACTTGTGTGCTGACACAGCCGAGGCAGGTGAGCTAGAAACAGGCACAGGGCACCTCGTGTGCCCCTGAGAGCACCCAGGGGTGGGTGCTCCCTCCTTTCTGGTGGACATTCACAGTGCCCAGTAGCAGCAGATCACCTGTCAGCACCAAGCTGTGAGAGCCAAGGATGAGATGGAGCTGGCAGCTGAACTCCCCCCAGCACTCCAGTGGCACTTTGATCCATGCTGTATCTATGGCACGAGGCCAGAACAACAGCAACAGCCAACAAAAGGAGTTTACAGAGACCTATCAGGAAAATTCTGCAGCCTGGCAGGGTGAGAAAGCACCTCTCATTGCTTTGCCTCTGGGAGCCCCATTTCTTTAAAATCCTGGGTCATGCGTGCTGTGCAGCACCCACTGGGCTCTGTGTTCTCCCAGCCAGTAACCTAACAATAAAATAAAAGTAACAAAAAGCCCCATTATTGGCTCGAAAAGACTGCATCTTCTTTCAGCAGAAAGAACCAGGTCCTAAACTGCTATGTTATGTATGTTATTCATCTAATAACTTCATACTTAGTTATGGAATGACTACCAGGGAAATCTCCCTAATTCATCTGAACTCAGGACTGACTTGGCCAGACCAGCATGAGAAGAATGCATTTTGCTTGGAGAGGCAGCCCAGACGTGCCATACCCAAAAGCTTCATGGGAGCTGTGAATCAATTAGATGACACAGCAAGAGGAAATGCACAAAAAAAAACAAACCAACAAACAAACAAAGACTTAAAATAAAATATTCTTCAGTGAAATGTCTCCATATTTAGTTAAACACCACTGCTGATTAAAGCTGTACATGAGTTCAGTGTGGAATCCAGAGTTTTTGCAGCTGACAATCATTAGCAAGAGCCTGCTGTCCTCTGGTTTCATCTTCATCTATTAATTTCATATACATGGAAATATAACTGTTTGGAAATACGTGGCTTTATTTAGGTCTTGTATATAGATATCTCAGCAAAAATGCACTAACATGCTTCACACTTTGCAACAAGCCAGCAAACCTACAGGATCAAATGAATACACAGTAATCACCTCAGCTGAAACCATTTTCTGGTTAGCTGTTGACTTTTTTGCTTTTTCTTTTTTTCTTTTCCCCTGATGCCTGACTCTGTGGGAGATAAGATGCTCAGTTACTGAAATGGGAGACGCATTGTGGGCAAAACAGAAAAGGAAAAGAAGTTTAGCATAAAAACATCAGAGTGCATAAAAAACCAAGAGGATTTCTTCTGCCATGTGATCTTTGTCTCTAGACTATTTACCTTCAGATTGTGTGGGCTAATCTACAGTACAAGACTGGTGGCACATTCCAAACTGCACTGCAAAAACAGGACACTGGGATAACCACTTCCAAGGCAGGAGAGCACTTTCCTTTCTGATAAAGCACTTGGACACTGTTCCCAACGTTGAGGCTTTTGTATCTCTGGCTGCTGTCACTCTTGTTTACTGGCAGTGCAGTACAATAATTATTTGGGGGTTTTTTTTGAGATGGAAATCGTATTTTCCTTTGGGCATATGGGCTGGCCTTTGCAACTGCAATTCCTGGATATTTAGGAAAACAATTCTAATTAGTAGCCAAGTAGCATGTCCCATACACAGCCAACAGCCCTTGCTGGACTCCACATCCACAGAGCTCATCTCCTGTGTGTCTATTATTTATCTGCAGATCCAATAATTCAATAAATTACAGCTCAGATGAACAATGGAGGTTGCTTGCACGTTGCAGGGTAGGAAATGGCTTTTTCTCCCTGACAGGAAGGATCTGGCTCCCTGTGTCCCACATCTCTGCTTCTCCTTCCTGCTGCTGCCTAAGCCAGTACTTTCTGCTCTGCTGGGCTTAGACACAAGCACCTTACCAGCCAGGCAATAACATTTTCCACCAATTAGTGACCCCACGGACTTGGCTGTTGTTGTTGTTGTTACCTTTCAGTTCTTTCATTCCTGCTCCTTCTAGGAACAGGCCTAATCCCTGTCTGTAGAGGGATAGAAAAACAAGGCACGTTGGGTTCTTGACCAATCCTGGAGCTGGTCAAATGCTGCCTTCCCAAAGCTCTTGCATGGTCAGGGGGAGTGATGGACTCCCATCTGAGGGCAGAACTGGGCCCACATCCCCCTGAAGTGTCCATTAACTCTCCCACACTCAGAGATAAATCAAGATGGGATTCCCCTCAAGCACAATGAGCCTAAAATACAAACCCTGCTGCTCACAACAGTGAGGCCAGGAATTCAACCTGAGTCCCATGGCTTTGTCCCCCTCCCTGCAACAGTGAGAAGAGGGCAGGATGCTCCTCCAGTGCCAGGACGTGCCCTGCAAAGGCTCCTCCAGAGCACAGCTCAGCAGGACCCACCAAAGGTGCACACACCCCATCACACCAAACTTCTGTGGTGCCTCAGGTTCAGCTTTTCTATTTTTCAGATTCTCTGCTGCTTTAGTGGGCAGTTCTGAGCTTCACATCAGGGCATGCTGAGCTCTGTGCACAGAGCAGGGAGACAAAACAATTCCTGCTCCAGCTGGGCACCAAGGACAAATGATCCAAA
>JAYDZK010000056.1:71048782-71061674 GCA_034509185.1 Euphonia xanthogaster | reverse complement strand
TATTATACTTAGTGTGTGTGTGCAGGTATGCACGTGGGTACATCTGTGTATGTGTTTTCATGGAAAATGCAAAGCATTCACTGAAATGGCCCAAGTGAATTGAGTTTCAGAGCTCCTGACCAAAGAAGAGCCGAGCAGCTGCATGACTGCACCCACACAAGCTCACCAGGCAGGGGTTCATAGGCTCCTTCTCTCTGCAGAATTCCTACAGATTCCATACAACAGGTCAGGCCTCAGAAAACCCACTCTGAGGGTTTTAAAGATGAACAGATACATAACCTGTTAAAACTGCCAAAATGGAAAAAGAGGATTGATTCTTAATGAAAAGTTAGGAGATGTAAAGAGCCAAAGAATACTGCAGCTTATTCTAAAAATAGGAAGGAATTTACTTGTTTGCCTCTTTCCTTTCCAGAAGCCCAGCCGTAAGTTTAGGGGAAAGGCTACAGAGATTTCAGAGATTTAATTTTCCACAAGCACAGGCCATAAATTAAAATACAGCAATCCAATCACATTAATAGTGCAAGGAAAAGCTAAGTGGTTGCTTTGGTCTTTTCTTTCACAAACTTGTGTCAAGCTCAGTGACTTCAAAGAGATTTCCATTTCATTTCTACAAATGAGGAGAACAGACAGACAGAGAGTCTCTGCCATCCTCTGATGCCTGAAGAAAACAGAAGAAAAACATGCCTGTATCTCATTCTCCTAATGATTTTAGCTGCAAAAGGAATCCCATGGTCGGCAGACGACCCTCAGGGCAAGGGCTTGAGGTCTGTCACAGTGCATAAGGCTTCTCCAAACCCACTCCATTATCTTCATTATTGTGCACCAGGAATAAAAGGGGACTGACTCCTCTTCTGAAGCCCAAGTTAGAAAGGACAGAATGTTTCATGTAAAATAACATTGTGTGACTTCAGTAATAGGTTTATGCCTTTGGGGGCCTCATACTAAAGCTGCATATAAGGATTTTCCACAGAATTTGAGAGAAGAAAAATGAGCACTGTATTAGTAATGAGTAAAATTCAGCGAGTTTCAGATCCACTGGAACACTTCTGCCTCTGTGTCAGCATGACTCATTGTCAATCACACACTTCCATCCAGCAGCAGGAAAATGGCAAAATTAGGGGGAAAAGAAAAGGAGCAAGGAGCTTTGGAGCTCAGTGTAAAGCCCCATAAAAACACCCCCCAGTCCCCCCAGCTCACACCCAAGGGGGAAGAGGCCGTGCTGAGCTTTTGGAAGAGCAGGCAGCGTGGGCCCCTGCTGGGCACATGAACCAAGGGCACCTACACGACCAATCTGCATGAAAACCATTTCTGGGAAGAGTCATGCCTCCCTCATCAGCTCCTGTCTGAGCACAGGGAGGTGTTCACGTATGTGCACTGCTGCACTCTGAGCACTGTGTTTAAAAAGTAACAATTCTTGTCCCTTACAAAAAAAATTGACTAATTTTCACTTCTATTTTCCAACAAACAAAATTTTAGAAATCCGTTTCCCTTGTATCAATGAAGTTTCCTAGAAAGAGTCAAGCCAAAAAATCAATTATTTGGAATATCTCCCCTGTCCTTAAAGCCCATTTCAGAAAAGAGAAGCCCTTTCCCTGACTGATACAAGGTTTGAATTGAGACCTACAGTTGTCTATGAGCCCTTCCCTTTTTTCTGATTTGGAGGAAAACAGGCCATTTGAGAGAATGCTTGAAAAGCACGTTTCCCACAGCAATTCAGAGGATATTTCAAACAATAAAAAGAGAGCAAACACAGCCCATTGTACAAGTTAAATAATATATAAACTTTTGAGTACATAGAGAAATGGCAATCTGGCTCGTATCTGGTCTTTGAAAGATTCACAGGAAATTGATTTAATTAAACCTCAACTACTGGTGCAAATGTTTCCCTTTCTTCCCAAAGGGAAATAAAGTATTATATTATTCTTGTTGACATAATGCTGCAAAGCTTAACCAAGATTCTTGATCTTCATCCCACAAAGCTTTACAAACTAGCAAGACTAAAAATCATTAGTGAAATATGCATTTATCACAAATTGCTGCGTTTTTACCTACATGTACTATCAAAGATTCCCACTTGTAACACCTCATTCACAGGGAAATTCATTAATATGCTAATTACCTGACTAGCAACCAGTGACGACTGACAATTTTACTTTAGCACTACATGAAGAAGACATGACAATAATTTTCTGCTGGAGTTCAAACAGAGAAGACACTGTGTTGTATGAGAATATATCTCATTTAGGGAAAAAGACTCATGTTTGCAGAGGACCTCTAAGAACAGTCTAGCCATCTGCACCCAGAAATATATATTTTTTAATTAGCCACTCTAAAAACAACCATGTTGGCTGAAGGGAAGGGGGAGGGAGGCTTGTCAAAATGATGTATTTGTCCCTCACCACCTTTCAATGCTCTTATGCAAGTCTAATTTTCTTCCTAGCCACCTCACCTCTCTGGCCTCCTTTTGTTTCATGTCCCATTTCCCATTCTCTTCTAACTTCTGAACTTTTGTTAGTTCGCTTTTAAGGAGAAAGGGAAAAAAAGCTCAACTCTTTCCTATTCATTTTTTCCTGGATGGGGAGTAAGCAGAGACATGAATATGGCACCCTCATAATGATTTAACTAGGGCTTAATGAAATTTTCATCACAACCTGCTGTTCAATTTAATGGCCTTTGAAAGACAATAGAACAATGGCTAGAGGGAAGAAAAGGTTTTTTGTCGCACGCATTTGCAAAGCCCAACATTCAGTTGCTCCCCCTCCTCTCTCTCCCAATCTCTTCACAAAGCTGTAGATCTTTTGTTTGTACTGTATATTTTCATTTTAGTAGAGCTGAGATAATGCACGAGCTCTGTAACCACTCTCAGGTCTATCTGTGGCCTTTCCTTAATGGAGTCTGTGCAGCTTGTACAACCTCATACTCAGCAGAGTATTCATGCACTGCCCAGAGCTCCCTGCTCTCCCAGATAAAAGCCTGCTCTCCTTCCCACCCATTCCCCTCTTCCATCCAAAGGCACAAGGTGTGCTATGGCACTGACCATTACATCCACCTAAACGCAAAAGAAATCTTGTCAGTAATGGTAAAAAAATGCTCAGACAAAGAACTGGTTTCCCAGCTGACCCTTACTGCGTGCTCCAGTCAAGAAAAGCCAAATTTGCAATCCTGCCATGCTCCTGCATGTGCCAGCGTGTTTGTGTCCACACTCCCACTCCAGTATGCAGGAAATTGTCCTGAATTTTTCTTGTGGGTGCTGTCAGTTCATGCTTCAGCACTGAGGCAGGCCCTGAGAGCCCTGCTATTAAACATTTGGAGTAGATTTCTGTGACAGGATAGGTGAGTGCAAATGAGAATAGTCTCCTCACTGTGCCCTAGGAAACAAGGCTCAGAATGCTCTCACAGCTGGCTCTCAGTGCCCCAAAAAGGCAGCTGTAAATGCACACGCAGATACCTACAGAGAGCACAACCAGAGCTTCATCTTCCACTCAGGGCCTGGACTCTGCCCCAAACAGGCAAAAATTAAAAATCTTCATCTCTGGTCTTAGTCCCAGCCCACAGGGCACAAGTCCTACACCAGCAGCTAGAGAGAGAGGGTCTCAGGAAGACACCTGTTCTCCAGAAGTGACACCTAGGAGCCACAGGTGAGACTTGCTGGCACACATAATGCAGGGAACACCTGCACTCCCTGCCCTACACAAACACACCACGGCGTGTCCCACACAAATGCTGTCACTGACTCCCCATTTACCTTCTTACCTTTCAAGCAATGACCTGCACGCCAGATCATTGCAGAAAACCACTGACACTGAGGACAAATAATACTTCTTGTAGTTCTAGACACGGGGAGAGGGGAGCAGTGGTGTAAAAGCCCCCAGGTGATTAAAACTGGCTTACTGCAGGCACGCCGAGGAGGTTGCCACTGTAACAAAACCACCACCAGACTCTCGTTTTTGGGAACAGCTAAAACCGTTAGCTGTGATGGGACACTGATAAAATTTACCTCTAATGCAGAAAAGAACTGTAAGATCTTTAATTCTGCTGGCAAGGAAAAGCCGGCAGAGCAGAAAACGGCACGATTAAAAAGTACACGCATCCAAAGGATCTGGAGGAAAGAAAAGAACACAGGGAATTTTGGCCAGCTTCCCAGGCCTTACCTTCTGGCTCGTTTTTGATGAGCTCTTCCATCTTCCTTTGCTTGAGGGTGTCCACGACATCTGCCAGGCTGCCCTTGCGCCGCTCGGGGGTGCCCAGCGCCGCGCCGGACAGCGACTCCCCGCCCTGGCGCCCACCTTCTTCTGCCTTCAGGGGTGAGGTAGATGAGTTGTGCGGGGCAAACGAAGACATCACTTTATTGCCATCAACTTCCTGAAAGGGGAGGAAAAAACAAGATGAAACGTTCCTTGCTTTTCTTGAAGAAATGGTGGGGGGGGGGGATCGGTGGAAAGAAAGGAAGAACGATCCTTTGTTCTTTGAGTTCATTGCTATTTGTTCTTCTGTTGAAACCTTTAAAAAAGGCAAGCAACGTTTCAAAAACAGCCAGAACAAAGCCTATCCATAAAGCATAAACCAAGATTACAGGCTGGAGTGAACAAAGATCAGCTTGCAAGAGAGAAACATAAAATACAGTTTTTCCCTAATTGAGAAGAAGTGTTGTTCTCATAGGTTTCCTAATAACAATGGTATTGATTACCTGTAATTGTTTGTTCTTTTACAGCTCTCTTTTTAAAAACCTTCAATTTTTACAAGGACCATTAATTTCCTGACTTTATAAAGTACTTAATGCCTTGATTGGCTAGTTGTTTTAAGAAATAAAATAGCAACTAAACATTAAATGTCCTTCACCATATGCCATATTTTTACTCAGTTCAAGCAGTTCTCCCACCTATAAAGGATGAAGCAATTGCTTTCTGTTTTCTAATTCTACTCTCTTCTGTCTTAAACCTTCACTTCTTGTAGAAACAGTATTTTTCACAAAGGTGGTCCTAATGATTCTCTCTGGCAGTACAATGGCAAAACTCAGTGACTTCCTGGAACGTGCACACAACCCTCCTCACGTGAGAGTCCACACAGGTCTACTCATTAATTTTAATGGAAAGCAAAACTGGCTCCAGCATCTCCAAACCTGCCTTCATTAAGGCAAGAGCCTTCTCCTGCTCATCTCCTCCAGCTTAAAGCAACGTTCTCTGCACAATTCCTCCTCCTTTCATGTCTGTTGTACCCCACCCATCTGTACACAGCTCCCAAACCCATTTTTCCCTCTGCTGATATATGCCATCTCTACCCGAAAAACTTGGGTCAATGTCTCCAAACAGATAGCAGCAGGGTAATACTCTGCATAAAATATAATGCTGCAAACATGAGTAGTATTTATTTTGATGTCATTTCCCAGTTTTTTTTTCCACTATTTTTGTACTCTAGCTGGTTAATGAATATTGTTTTTTAAATAACCCACTGGATGATCATGTTATAGGAGTTACAGACTTGGCTGAAAAAGTCTGAAATTTTTTATTTTCATTTTTGCACTTCGTTTCAGAGGGTATGAAGGTGCTACATATGTCTATAAATATGCACACACACTGTGTTTAGTGATTTTTCTTACAATTTTATATTTTTTGGAGTAATTTTGATGTCTGCTCTAATAAATCACAGTATTTAAAAAATCACAGAAAAAACCCCACTTTTATAAAAGAACATAAGTGGCCACAAATTATTTTAATAAAATCTGAGTAAAGCTACATGGAAAACATGCAATAAAGAAAACAGATTTGTTTTCACAGGCTACTTTGTTGTGGCAAAAAGATTACCTATGGTTAAGAAAACTTTTAATGCAAACAGTTAGGAGCAGCTTGAATGTGTTATACTAGAGAATAAATTCCCTAACGGAATCGGATTTAACTGAGATTACAATCTGGGCCATCATATGCCCCAAAAACCAAACCCAGTGCTGTTAATGAGAGACTTTCTACTGACGTCAATGAGCTTCTGACCAAGCCCTAAAACATTTTCCAACTCCAATCGACAGAAATGCTCCTTTTTTTCTTTCCTTCCAACCCCCTCCATTTTTGTTCTTCACTTGAAAATTCCTAGTTGCTAACACTGGACTTCAAAACTTACTTGAAGCCAAATGCAGGTTTTTTCACCTACAGACTTGAGTAAAGTGATTTTTAACACCAATCTAAACAAGCAAAATGGTTAACTTTAGCATCATTTCAGACTTTATCTAAAATTCAAAACCATTATCACCAAGTGGCAATTTTTTTTTCCTACACGCAAGGCTAAAAGAGGAAATATCTTGAAAGCTGCTTTCTTATTCACACTTTGAGACAGATAAGCCAAATATCATCATCCTTAGTTACAGTTCTGAAATCTACCTATGCCACCAGTCATGTGTAGAACAGTGTGTTTCTTCATTTCACCAGGGACTAGTTCCTTGTTTTAATCCAAAGCAGGTCCCAAAGACTTCCACTCCCATTTCTGTGTGTCACACACTGAGTATTACCAATACACAAAGTATTTGTACAAGCTGCCTAAACCTCAGGAATCACCACTGCTGTCTCCATGCACATTTGGGGAACATGCAGGTGGGGTTTTACATCTAAAATATATTCTCAGTATAAAGCCAGTTTGTTAGAAGAAGCACAAGAACACAAGGATTGAATGATTATGTAAAGTAATAGAAGATGGTTTTCAGAATCACAAATTGCTTGGCTTTCAAATGAAGCTCACAAGTATTTTTAAAACTCTGCCTTGGTTTCTGGGGAAAAGGAATTGTGAGGGGGACAATGCAGTAGTCTGTGAACCAAGCATCACGAAGGACTCTGAATACTCAATTCCTGGTTCTTTCAAATGCACTGTGGAACCACGGAAAATAAAACTTTTTTTTCCCTGCATTTCAGTTTCCTACCTGTAGAACAGGCACAAGCAATCTCTTATACTGTAAAGGTCTTGGAATGATAAATTCATTAATGAGAGAGATAACCTCCTATTACACTGTTGGCTGAGAGCATTTATAATACCACAGTCAGACTTCACAGCTGGCTGAGAAAGGAAAGTGTTCTGCACAGATCTCTTTAAAAAGGTAAATTATACACTGAAATACACAATCAAGAAACCATCCCCTGCAGGAAGTTTCTCTGGAGCTCCTGGTTAGGTGCGCGTGTACGCGGTGTTTGCATATCACATACGTGGCTATTTATACACTTGTGGGATTTAAGCCTCAATCAAAACACACATACAGCAGGGGAACAGCTGCAATCACATCTCGGTGGGCTCAATCACAGCACACCAGTGAATTATTCATTCAGAGGGATCCGTGGCAATCACACATCCACTGCGTGATTCGCAATCCGAGAGGAATCCTCTGCTCCCCGTGCTGCTGGAGGAGAGCTCAGCCCAGCTTCTGCTGCTGAGGACACTGCAGCAGCAATCCTCCAGCTCACAGCTCCAGAACCTGCCTCCCCACAAGCCCAGCATCCTTTTATTCTGCCATTCACAACAACAAAGTGTGCAACAGTTACCTTGGCTTTCACTTCATGCCCCTCTCTTTTATTTTGTTCTTTTTTATGCCATCACATGGAGACGTCAAAGAGCTCTCAATGGGTCTGGATTTTTACTACTGGCACACAAAAAGAAAGGACACTTCCACCACATAAAACCTGCTTGTGTCAATGGCTGCATAAAGCCAAAAAACTCTGAAGAAAAGCCTCTGATATTGCACACAGAAGTTCAACTGTCCCCCTGAAAACGCTCTGAGAAATCCTCAATGGCAAGAAAGGCATGTCAGCAACAGTTTAAACTCAATCCCCTGAGAAGTTCCCTCCCAACAAGTGAGATTCGGCAGGTTGTGTTTTTAAAAGGACAAATTGACATGACTTTCTCCAGTTTCACTGAGAGAACAGCAACAGCACTGTGAAGTGGAATTAAGAAACATCAATATCTACTTCTGACAATGTACAATTAAGTCCATCAAGCCACACACAGGACCCATCTCTGAGCCAGCAGAGCAATGGACAAACACTTTTCCTGGAGACCAGCCTCTCCCAGCTGCATAACCATTTCACCTGCTCGAGTTTGATTACATTCCAGCCCTGGCACTGCTAATCCTGGTAGCAGTTTTATGCAGGCAGCAGCTGCTCGGAGGACAGGGCTCTGCTGTTCACCTGCACTGCCAACTGCTCTGCTGATGTGTGCTGGCCAACACCTCCTGCAGCCCTGAGCTGGGGTGGTACTCACCAAACACCTGAGGCTGCTGCTTCTCGAATTCCCCCTCCAGGAAGGCAGACAAGGACTGCACGGATCCTGCTGAGGCAAACACTCCAGCCCCTTCTCTCCCTCCCAAGCAACAGCAGCACCAAAGGGACCAGCCCACGTTTTGTGTCTTCTGCTCCTGTTCCAAGCCAGAATCCACAGGAAGACTTGCTCATTTACAAGAAAGTTGTCTGGATATTGCCAAACAGCTTTCCACCTATGGAGGAAATACCTCTTCCAAGGTTTAATGATAAAACAGGCTTCTGCCCTTTCAGGATGAGGTCAATAATCTTCCTTTGTTAATCTTGGGCAAGCTTTACTTAATCTAGCCCCCTTGTCACCTTTGTGATTGACAGGAAAAGTCATGTCACTGGACAATGGACTTGTCCTCACTGAGCAATATCTTTTTTAAAGATTACACAATGTTACCCTTGCTCTCATAAAAAGTGCAAACATTCTGCTGTTAAAAGAAACTCTTCATTCCAGCTGTATCTTTCAAATGGTCTCCCTGTGTTTCCAGGGTCCAAGGGAGGCATATTTCAGTTCTACAGAGGAGCATTTAAAGGCTTAATGAAAAGAAACAGGTTGTACTCGGTGAGATCTCCAAAATATCTCTTAGTGCTCTAAATAGAGCTCATCTTCTCCTTCCTCATCTAGAGATGCACATTATTCCTGTCTGCAATTAAACTCAGACACTCTGCTTCTGTGACATTAAAATTTTGTCCCAAACCAACCAAGAATCGAAGCAGAAGAAAACTGAGAACTAAGTCTGAAACTGTTAATTACCACCATATGGTATGCATGAAGTCTGCATCTGCAGGGAAAAAAAATATATATATCATGAGAATCAAGCTGCTGGTTTTGCAGCCAAAAACACCTGGAATAAAATACTTGTGTCTTTAAAACAAGCACAGATATTGTCTGATTTTAAGAAGCCTGTGATCCTAAAAGCAACCAAAAAGGTTCTTTTTTCAAAGCTGGAATTTTGCCCATGCTTCACTCTTTCAGAATGTGTAAAGAAGACCAAAGGCAGGGTTTTTCTCTGCTTTCCACATTAGATGTGCAGGCCTATCTATTTTATAGTCTCCATAGTGACCAGGAAGCTGATAACAGTATGACATAAGAGATAATCAGAAAACAGAATACTTCACTCTTCTGAAGACAAATGATTCTCCAGCAATTTAGTACCATTTCCTATTTTTTAAAATTTACTTTCTCCAACAATATTTTAGGAACTGAGTATCTATGTGTAAGATTCAGCAGCACAGCTACTTCAAGTGAAAATCTGGAAGCTGTAGAAATACTTCCATTGCCCACAGGAGGCCCACCAGCAATTACAAGAAAACTCAACTTGACATTTCCAGTATTTGTTAATGTTTAAAAGAAACAAAACAGACACACAATATTCACAAAGCAAGAATTATTTTAATTTTTGCTTAAAAAAAAAAGCACTCCATTTACAATCTTTGCCTCAATTAATGCAATTAACTTACTTCAGGAGCTTGAGTGCCATTGTCTTTCCATGGGAATCCTATTTTCAGATCACTTAAGTGGTTTGGAAAACTGTCCCCTTCTAAAAGCTGTGTCACAGGGGCTGCAGAGCAGGGATTACCACAGCCCCTGGCTTATGGGGGCTGCCTACCTGGCACCCTCAGGAAGGGGAAACAAGCCCATATTCTGTAAAGCTTCCCAGGGCACACTGTGCCTTCCACATGTAGGAATCTCCTTCCTTCTATCTGGTACCTAAATAGTCTTTGGTCTGTAAGCCTCCTCCATGCAGTGAAGCTGCTCATCAGTGGTGGAGAGGAATGATCCCAAGGAGATTGAAAAGGGAACAGTGGAAGACACCATAAGCAAGGAGGAGACCACAGAAGGGAAAAACAGGCGGAAGAGGATAAATACACTGTTAGGAACTAAGAACTGACACACACCCCAAAGAGGGATAAAAGGGTCAAGGGCATCATATAAAGATCCAAAGGTCCTGGGTCTGCAATCAGATCCATGAAAAACAACTGTCCTCATTCTGATTATTTCTTCCCCTAGGACTGTGGTTTTACTGATGACAAGGAAATCAAACATGGCAGAGAAGTAAGGGAATGGATCAGAAGAGTCAGCTGAGGAGGCCACGGTGGCAGAGAACTTTTACCCTAATTAGGTGAACCAAACACAGTGAGCAGAGATGCACTTTTTGTTTTCTTTTTACTGTGACCATGCTACTACCACCAAGAGAAATACATTCAGGTAAAATACTGATTTGGCTTTACTGACACAACGTATTTGGAACTCCATGATCCATATCCTGGAGGTACTACCAAGACTCACACAATCCTGATGACACCTTGTTCTCCCTCTAAAATGTTAAAATTTCACTTTGTAATGGAAGATTACGTGTTTTTAGCAATCATTACTAGCTCTTGTCCTTCAGCTTGTATTTATTTGACATAAAGGGCTGTATCTAATTAATGACCTCCTCTTGATGAAGCAGAAGATCGACTGGCAGAGGTTTCAGTGGGAAGGCTAACAGGTATTTTCAGTGCTTGGCCTCCATGAACCTGGCTGAAAATGGTTCAAAGCTCCAAAAGACAACCAGCTGCCATATGAACTGCTACATCAGACACTTTCCTCTCTTTTACCTTTTTCCTCCATATGTAAACTGAGATATTAATGAATAGCTCCTGCAGCTTGAGGCATTTCATAGAATTGATATAAAAAGCCCAGAGATTGTTGGCTGAAAGCCCCACAGTGGTTGTGTTTTCATTTTTATTGATGCAATAAAGACTCAGCCCCTGTGTCACTCTTCCATGACTCCGTGGGGCACCACAGCCCAAGCACCCGAATCCAGAAATTGGGAACTCTCATACATCAGGTGCCACCCCACAAGATCTGACAGGAACACTGAAATGCACCTTGGCTTTTTCCAAACACCACAATGCTCAGGCTGCTGCCACAACTGCACCAGCAAGAGAAAATCTCAAACATTTACAAGGTTTAGAGATGAGCTGCAAGAGACTGGTTGGTTGCATTTACACAAAAAGGAATAGCTTTTAACCCCTTTTGCCCTGATTTCTAACTTTATCCTCTGAGATTTAGAGAGCACAGGAACAGATTTTTCAAGGATTTAAGTATCTACAGATAGAAGGAGGTGCCTAGTGGGATTTCTGAAAGTGCACAGTAACACACATATTCAGTTAATTTTCTCTGACTTCACTTGAAGTGTCTGAAAATGAAGAGGTGGAAGCAGCACAGGAGGCTGGGTGACTCCGTGTGCCTCTTCACCAGACCATTATCAGCCTATCTGATAACCCAGGCCTTAAAACAAACATTTCTCCTCTGGCTGTTCTGCATTCCAGCCCATCCCCAAGCATACAGCACAAGTGCAGTATTTCTTACTGCTTATTCCATCATTTCTACTTGATTTATTACAAGTCAAGGAACTATATGCAAACGGTGGATCTGTTTGTAGTAAAAATATATGAGAAAATGTTCTGAGTGAAATTTTAGAACTGTTTTATATTGAATGCCAAGCATGGGTTTGTTAAATTATTTTCTTCTGTGGTCTATACTTTGGTTTTATTTTTAGCCCAACTCTTTGTCCCATTCCTTTCAATGAAGCGGTCCCCATATATAAAAGTAATTTGCAAATCTTTAGATATTAAATACAGTAAAATTGTAAGAACTACTTTGAAATGAGGAAATGTGGTTAGTGACATGATTCCTGACACCCATACTCAGACCAGACCTCTCCTACTGCTTCTTTCTCTGGCTAAACTCATTTCAAGAAAGTAATGCAATACAGGATTACATCTACTTGCTCTCAAAACACTTAACAAACAAAACTGGCATTCTGAGAACTCCTAATATGTTAGCTATAACCTGCAAAAACAAAGAACATGTTGTACTACAAGAGCCTTGTTATCTTTGTGCTAGTAATCTTCATGCTTAAAAATAATAAATAAAGCTCTGCAAAAGCACTTTTAAGACTTTTATGAGCTCTTCCCTGAGGGACTAAAGATCGCCCGTAAGACCTTGCTAAACAAAAAATAAGACTGCTTATCAAAACAGCTTGGTAGAGGCTTCAGCATACATTAAATCCTTCTAATAGTTTGGAAATCACGCAGTATAAAACGATTATCTTTGTAAAAATACAAGCTTACTAACCAGATACAACAACTCTGGCTTGTGAGTGTAACAAAACCTATGCTGAGTGTCAAAGCCAGTTTGATCAGCAGCTTTGTTACTGTGAAACAAACCCATTGTCTGTGCTAATTCCTTGGAAGGAGGGGAGAGGACTATCAGAACAGAACTCGGGATAAAAGGAACGCCATGGGCCAGCAGTGGCTCCTGGACTGCTCCCAGCTTTCACACTTCAGCTCCCTGCAGATGGAAAGGGATGGCAGATTCCTTCATCTGCTCTCTGGTAGCCCACAAAAACTTGTACCAGGCAGATGATTCCACTCCATTCCTTTGGCTGGGTAAAGAAAAGCCACACATGAAATAGTTATGATGCCTCAGGTTTGGCTTTTCTATTTTCAGGTTCTGTGCTGCTTTAGTGTGTGGGTCTGGGCTTCATGTCAGGGGATGCTGAGCTCTGTGCACAGAGCAGGGAGACAAAACAATTCCTGCTCCAGCTGGGCACCAAGGACAAATG
>JAYDZK010000056.1:71003809-71043569 GCA_034509185.1 Euphonia xanthogaster | reverse complement strand
TCACCTGTCCTGCACAGCTGGAGCCCAGCAGGGATGATTGGGCACAACCCCAGCCCAGTCACCACTGACTCTGTGCCCACACCACCTACACCTCTGCACTTCTGGTTACAGCCCAAGGATGGCACCTGCTCCCAAAATTCCTGCTTGCTGAGGTGTCTGTCCATCCTTTTCCCACCACTGTGTGAACTTTCTTTCTTTTATTACAGGACGTGTGCTGGTTGTCAACTCTGCAAAATGTCTGGACCATCTTCCTGCAGTGACTTTCTACCCAAGCTCTGCACTGAAGCAGGGGGTTGAGCTGCTCATCAGCAGCTGCCATCTGCCAGCAACCACTTGGACTTTCTGACTGCAGAAGCACTTTGCACTTCCAAAGATTGGGAGGTTTCTTCCAAATCCCATAGCAGGAAGGGTCAGTAGGGAGAGTGAAAGGAAAACAGCTCTACCTGATGAGGATTCTGTCATGATCTACTGGGAATGCTGCCCCTCACTGCCATCTTGCACAGGGGTTTTCCTTTGGCACTACACACCCCTCGACTGCACCACACCCTGGACTCACCTCCAGCCTCTCTCAGATGCACAGGTGGGAACAATCCCCAGGTGCTCACCCCTGGAGCCGCAGTTATCACAGCAGAGCTCCAAAAAGAGCAGTGGTGGGCAGCAAATGAACCACCTTCCTTGGCTCTCCCCTTTGGATTGGTCCCTACTTGGGAAAAATGCATCCAGTCCATGAGCACAAAGGCTCACCCAGCTGCCTCAGACCTTCTTTCTGGTGGTCACAAGGCAAGAACCCCAAAGTGCAAAAATCAAGAGAGAAGGGAAAGAAAAATCATTTAGACAAGGGAGAGAAAAATCATTTGAAGGGGAAGAGGCTTTTCTCTTATCAAGCAGCCCAAAACACAGTAAAAGGAACAGGAAGTGCTGACTGACATCAAGGTCAATTTCTACTAAATGTCATCTAATAAAGGGGAAAGACTGACTTGATAATGCCTTTTTAACAGAGGATTTATTGCATTCATAACATACAGAAAAGCATAATCCTCATTATATTAGTTACCTTATTTCAGCTAGTGCAAACAGTTTATTCCTTAAAGATAATAAAAGGAAATGGATTATGATTTTAAACCTTGTGCACACTTTACCTTACACATATTAACATAATCATGTTTAGGGGACTGAGTACTTTTTAAACCCAACTCATAAAATTGATATCCTGAGGTCTAATGTTTATTTTTTCCCATTGACTTCCAGATGAAATGCCTTAAATTGCAAATACTTGCCCCTTGCCAACTCCTTGTCTTGGAAACTCAACGTTTCTTTTTTCTCCTCCCACTAAGAAAGGATTCTGTCCTCAGACCTTACTGACAATTCTTGGGATGTGCAGGAGGCACTATAAATCCATTTTGCTATTTGAGAGCTCTGCACTCAGAGCCCAGCAAAGCTAAGCAGCCCCAGAACCTGACCTCTGCCAGGTACCCAAAGCCTTCCTTCCACCAGAAAATGCACGAGAGAGGATTTAACTGCGAGTTAATTGCACAAATCTCCACAGCCCCGTTTATGAAATGGTGTCTGAGGCACCCAGAGCATCTTTCCACTTGGGATTAGAGCTTTTCAGCAGCATCTCAGATGCACCTGCTGCAGACACCACTGTCCTTAATGGAAAAGCACCTGGTTTTAAGCAGGAGACACAGCTGTTAAAGTGTGAATGATTCTGCTCGAAGCAGTTCCAGAGAAGCAACAAAACAGCAAAAAATGTTTAGAAAAACATGGTGGAGACAAGAGTCCCACATAGTGAAAGGACAGTTTGAGACATGGGAATGTGGTATCACACTTCAAATGCAAAACCATTTGCTGCAGGAAAGAGCATATTTGCTTCTGCTGCAGTGGCTGGGACAAGAACTAATGAGAGAAAACTGATGCAGGAAAGATCACCCAGGAGTGATTTTCTAAAGGCAGAGACAGCAACACCCTGGGCCAGACAGACTGGGAGGTTCTGAGCCTCCTGCCTTGAGTAACTTCAAGAAGCCAGACTATTATCTGAAGGAAATGACATTGGTGCAGCTGATCCCGGGATTGAAGCTGGGTCTGGGTGACCTCTCCAATCCCCCTTGGCCCTACAGTTCCATCAAGTGCAGGGCTGACAAATGGTGAGAAATGGATGTGCTCATGCACTAGGAGCTCTATAGATCTGCAAGGGACTTACTCACTAAGCTGGATCAGGGTTTTTTAGTTGTGTTTTGCTCTGGATTTTTTTTTTTTTTCAGATAAATCAATAGGCTTGGGCCATTTTCCAAAGATGTGATTTGGTAAGTTCCAAGCCAAACCTCTCAAGCTTTACTCATGAGATAAGTGCTAAACAATGAGCCAGATTCATCAAAGCTTTATAGACTTACTTAAAAGAAAAAGAAACTGATTCAGCCAACTCATTTCAAGCCAAATCAGGCAGTTGAAAATCTATTCCTGAGATTCGGAAAATCTGTCTTTTTTTTAAATATTTTAAAAATATGTTTTGAGAGTCCCTCTTTTGCAAGAGCCTCAGGCAACTCTGTCAAGAAACTGTTTTTTGGGATTTTTCAGTCTGATTAGTAGTGGTGTATTCCTCATGTCTAAAGGAGAGAGCTGAAATACATGTGTTTGTACATATACACCTAAATATTTTTACATATACAAGCAACATAAGGATTCAAGAACACTTTATCAGAAGTTTGGTAATTAAAGCAGGGGGTTTACTTGGCAAAAAGGCTAAAAATGAATTTGCTTCTTTACCACAAGAAAAAAACCCAACAGTAGTGCTGGACACCAGGACACTCTACTAAAGCACAAAGCTAAAGCCAGTTCCCTGCTCCCAGGCATGTTCATGAGCATTAGCACATAAAATCTACCAAACCCCTCAGTACTGACCTTAGAGTATTTCCCCAAAGAAGGTTCATTTCCATGTTCTTTCAGTGCTGGCTATCTCTACCAAGAAGGGTAACAACTGAGCTAAACAAGCCCGTTTTTGGGTATATCCACAAAAAAGCCTCCCAGAAGCACCAAAGCACTTCAAACGAGGCATCAAACGTTACCAGGAGAGGGGAAGACACAGCCTGGTGTTCTCTGACCAGGATGGGTCACAGTGGTGACTGGGGATGGAGGAAAGAACACCCTGCCTGCTGGCTGGCATCCCACACATGGCTTCTGAGCTGGGGGAAATCTGGATGGGAAATGCTGAGCTGGTGATGCAGAGACTTCTGGGCAGAAACAGGGGAAAGGTCCCTACCCTCTTCCCATAGCCACTGCTAACTCCCCAGTAAACTCATTTTCAGAGGCAGAAAGGTGACGTCCCTGCAGTGAGGGACCACTGGATGGCTGCCCCTCCAGCCCAGCATTTGCTGTAAACATTTATGCCAAAGCAAGGAGAAAACGCTCAGAACCTTGCCAGGCTTTCTTTTTGTGCTTCTGTTCTTTGCAAGGAAACTGCTCCTTCCGAGGACACGGCAGAAGCATGGGACTTTGAACTGGAAGCCCAGAAGATCAGTGAGCCTACCTGCTAATGAGCAACCTGCTATTGAAAGGAGCTCGTTAGCTTTGGTTTCTGCTGGCTGCTGATCGATTCATGAGCCGCTTACGTGGCCTCTGTAAGCTGTACATAAATTATCAAACACATCGATTCCCCCAAATAATAAATCAGGAAGCCAGTCCTTCCCATATCTCTAGTATAACTGCTTAGCTCAATGGCCTTCAAAATTCAACCAAAGGAAACAAGGACAACATCAGTGTTCACAGATACACTGCATCTGAAATGGCAAATATTCTGCTGCAAAAATAAGCTGTGCTGGCATCCCAGGGAAGCGAATAAAAACTTGCCTCTGAAAATGTTACATACAAAACGCACAGAATTTTGCATCAATCCTTGTGTAGGTGGCAGCTCAAGAAATTCACAGTAAGGAACAATTGTCTCCAGCAGGGAAAAATCCAAGCTAGATCACCATCTTTTTCTATCTCATATAATTAAATTTCTACAGCCATCTTCATCTGACTGGGGTGGTCAAAGCCCTGTGGCATCCCAGGGTCAGCGCTGAGTTTTGGAGGTGAAAGCATTTTCTCTTGTCCACTGGCAGCCCCAAGAGCACAGGAAGAGAACCTGATAAACACTCATCAGCCAGCAGAGGAGGAGGAAGGGAAAGCCTCCTCAGCCCAAACCTGCAGCCATGACATTCCCACTTCCAGCACTTATGGATACCTCCAAGGCCAAGCTGGCCAATCTGATTTCACCTGGCCTCCCAAGCGTTTCCTAAAGTACATCAAAAAGTAATGCTTTGGACATGTATGCTTGCAAATTCCCAAGCACTTCATAACAGTGATTTGCAATAATTTGCCTAAGGTCATGTGGGCCTTGATCCAAAGCCTATTAAAGACAAAGCAGTCTTTATAGTGACTTCAAAGAGCTTTGGATTGGACCCACGGTGAAGCACTGCATAGTAAACAGAAAAACCAGGAAAAGAAAACCTGCTCTAAACAAGAAATGTCATCCTCTCCTCAACTGACTCAGTTTACTGAACAAGATGGAACGTGGGATTTAATTCTCCTGTTCTGCACCGCACTGCCAGCCCAATGAAATGGCTCCTTCCCTTTTCCCACACACCTGCACTGCTCCATCCTAAACCACAGCCCAGCCCAGGAGCTGGAGCTCGCTGCAGAGGCATTTCCATCCCCTTGACCCTGAGAAGCAGCAGCCCCAGAGCAGCTCCCTGGCATGTCCCTGGAGAGCTGTGCCAGTCCATGCCAGCCCAGGATGGTGCCAGGATGGAACGCTCGCTCCAAAAGAGCAGCAAGCTTGGGACTAAACGCAGTAACAACAAGGAGTTAAAATGTGCAGACCAGAGAACATCGCTTAATCCCAGTTTACTGAAAGGACATGTCATTTTTAGAAAGTTGTCCAAACAACTGTCTTAATATTCTACACCAAAGTGGCTATTAATCAAACAACAAAGGCCCAATTAACACATAGCTGTTGTCACCTTGATGTTAAAAGCCTCTCCCTTCCCCCTTCTTTCTTTGTTTTTGTCTTTAATGTTACAACCTAACCCAAAAATGCCTCAGGGCCCTACAGCAAAAAAAAAAAAAAATAAAGAAAAAAAGACAAGATACAGAGAGGGAGACAGGGAGGAAGGGAAGAGGATGGAGAAAAGTGGGGAGGGGAGAAAAGGAGAGAGAGGGAGAGAGAGAGAGTCTTAAATACCATCTCTCCTCTAGGCAGCAATTTCCACAGATGAAGAGGTCACCACTGTTTAACAGTGTGCTGCCACGTTAATTTAGTATGACAAGATAAAGCAGTAATCTCTGCTTGAAGAGGCTGTAAACCGCCTGCTATCCAGGGACATGCTCGAGTCGATTTGCACTGTATATCACTTTATACAATTGCCGTGACAAAGCCCCCTGAGTTCCCTCGTGTAAATCTCCCTCTCTGCCTCTCTGCTTGCCTGCCAGTCAGGCACAGAGCATCCCTGTAAGCCCTGCAAACTCGGAGCTTCACGCACGCCAGCGGACCCCGAGCTCCCCGCCTCCCCCCGCCCAAGAAAAGATGTTTAGGACTTTGATAATCCATTGATCCCACTTCCATATCGGCTTGTATTTTTCAATCTGTCGTGTTAAGTTGTCAGGGAGGGCGATTAAACCGATGTTTCATGTTCCCAGATTTGCGTTCCTGGGAATGATAGTTTTCAAAGCCTTTCTTGCTAGGTTCTGCTTAAAGATTATCCCTAAGAAAGCTGATGTGAATATTATTACTGGCATAAACCTGGTAATAAAACCATAAAGTGTTTTAGGTAAAGACATTTTAGAGATATTCAGGGTTATAAACATAAGAGTTTAAAGCTGGATAGAATTTGGAGTGCTTAAAAAAAAAAAAAAAGAAAAAAAAGGGAAAGAAAAAAAAGCACCCTGTCAGGCTGTGGAGTTTTCTCAGCACGAAGGAAAACAACATATGTAAAAGGGAAAAGGGAACTCGGTGTCTGTGTGAAGTAAATAGAATTATGGAGCCTGAGAGCAGGGCAGAGCAGGGCACGACCTGTGCAGCCAGAGAGGAGCAGGGAGGAGGCAGAGCGTGGTCATGGCTGGAGCCCGGGAGGAGGCACAGCCCCAGGGATGCTGCAGAGCCTGCACAGCTGCAAACACCCCCTTGGTGTTGGGCAAATAGGGGGGATTCTCTGCAATATGCTGCAACTCTCAGATGCCATGCTGCATCTCTGGAAGATGCAAGTTTTAAATGATGCCTCCCTCTATTTCACATTTAATTTGTGTCATTTTCCTATGGCCTGCAGGCACGATACAAGTCACAGCACACAAGATAGCAAGCACGGTGCCAAAATGTGAAGCTGTGCACATGTACATATCCCCATTTTCTGGATTAAACACAGAGGAGGACATAAGCAGAATTAAAACACACGCAGCAGACAGGTTTCTACAGAGTCAGGCTGGAATTTTACTACAGTTTCTTAACCAATAATTTGCTGTGCCTGTGCATAGCATTTGGACTTGCAAAAATGACCAAGCAAGGCTAAACCAAATCTTTAACAGGTTACATATGTTCTCTGCAATCAATTAAGCTGAACAATAAAATCTGATGCTCTTTGCAGCTGATACTAAGACAGAAAAATGCTTTATTAAGCATCTGAATTTCTAATAACATTTGATAATTCTCTAAATTTTAAAAGGGAATTGATAGAATTAATGGCACTAGAATTAATGCCATTTTTCAATACTAAGAGAACCTTCCCAAAGAGCCTTTTTAAGGTGTTCTGTTTCTTTATCCTCTGATACATGTTGCTAACCAACACATTATTTATTATTTGAACTTAACACTACTTAATAGATACACAACAAAAGGTTTGCTTCTGGGGAATACCCAATGCTTAAAACCTCACTAAACCCCATCAGTACTGGTTAAAAAAGAATTCTGATAGAATATTCACACACAACACCCCCAGCCCCTCCCTAAAAAAAGGATGACCAAGAACATGGCTACTTCTCCAGAAAAAGGAGAGAATTTTTGCACAGTAACATGTGCTACTCCTTTAACACCACGTACTGTGAATGGGATTACTCTCGCCTAATTTTAGCCCCAAAATTTGACACCCAGTCTAAACCAGTCACCGAGGCTCCCTCCACAGTCAGTAGACAAGCACTTTCAGAGGGTAATTCATCTTTCTTGTCCTGGGTGCTTATTTTAAGATTGGAAATGTTGTTCTGGGAGGGTGGTTATGTTTTTACACAAACTGTGAAGACAGCCCTAACTTTTATGTGCCTAAACGTTGGTGAACTGAACCCCAATCTCATTGAATGGCACCAATAATCTCTGTGAGTGTGGAAACCCTGAGAGATCACAGACCATCACAGACGAAGGGCAAGGACAATTTCCATTGTACTGGCACAGCCATGGATGACAGCAGTGAATTGCCCGTGATAAATTAGCAACCTGGAAGCTGGAAATGACATCTAATTTCACCCAGGAAACAATAAACTTGCCATCTTTGTTAATATTTTCCAAATTACAAGTCCAACGACTCCGTGATATTTTACCAAGCAATACAAAGACACAGGTCCTAAATATAAAAGTAAGTATTTCAGTCAAATCAGTTTATTCACAAGGAAAGCTCAGGAATTCACTGTGGCCCTGTGTCAATATATTACCCAATGCTCATGTTGACAACTTCAAAACTGAAGCTATGGTCACTGCCCAAAAGCTACGTTTACACTGGCCACAAGCAAACAGGAAAAGTACATCATCTGCCACAGATGGATTCTTTGCAGGACTGAAGGACTCTACTTGCAGCTCTGCTGGTAGATCTGTGAAACTCTGAAAGCTGTTTTCCAGAGGAGTTTGTCCAATAGATGTAAAGAGAATTTAAACAAGTCTCACACACGTAACTATTCTGCTCTCCCCCACGCTCTGCTACTGTCTCTGACAAACAATATGAATTTAAGAATTTGGAAAAAAAAAAGAAGTGGGGGGATTGCAGGTTTAATATTTACAGAAGTAAAGAATATACCATGGACTCACTCTCTGTCATTCCTCAGATGCAGGCCACAAACTCAGGTGAGCTGAGTGAACTCTGAGGTGCAGAATGTTTTCCATTCCCACAGAGCTAAGCACTGTATAGCAAACCTTCACTCATGAACAACGAATTATTACATGCTCTGGCCAGGCGATTACCTCTCACTCAAAGCTTTTTTGGTTGAAGTTATCTAACCACAGATTTATAAACTATAGGGATCAACAGCTGAGCTTAACACCCTAAGCTCCAGCTGTAACCTCTGAAGAAAAACAGGCACTTCCAGGGTGTGAGTTCCCTGACCTACTTACAGGATCTGTTAGGACAAAATGAATCACACTCCACTATTCCCTACTCACTTCCATTAACTATAAAGTTAAAGCTGAATTTACTAGCTCACTTCTGAACATGCACTTTTTAAACAGACAGTCTGAGGAGACTTCACCCTTGAATCTCCACCCCTAAAGTGACATTCAGATTTACATGGCTTTCTTTGATGTGCTAGTGGCCAACTCTGTTCTGTGAGATGAAAAAACTTTTCTCTAAGAGAAAAGCCCAATGTCCTCATGCTGCACCAAGGCTCCAATAATCACCAGAAATTTATCACTGAGACTCCATAAATTTAACTGAAAACTGTGCAAGAAAGTGACTTGCTCCTAGCCGAGCCCCAGATCCTCAGTGCTAAGCTCTGCACTTGTACCTGGGTGTTTTCTGGGATCCAAAGCTGAGCAGGTCTCCTGACTGCACCTGCAGCAGTCCAAAGTGAAAGCAAAGAGGAAGGTTTCACTCCCAGTTCCACAGATGAAAGGCACACTTTAAATTCAATCTGAAAATCAGCACAGAGGCTGAAGCTGGGATGTTCTGCATTATTTCTGGCTAGCAGCATTAACAAGCAATGCAAGCTTCCACCTCTGACATGACTTAGTGGAGAGATACGCACACAATCCACCCCAGTAATTCAGACTTGAGATGTCAGAAGGATTTTACCTTTTTGCTATAATATTTCTTATTTTCTGTCATCAAAATCCAATCCCACAGAAAGCTATGTGCAGAAGGAGTTATAGTCAGTGACCTCTCCTTCCCTCCCTCTTGCTACCATCAGCATTAGGTTCCAATCAACCAGATTATTTTGCAGGAACAGGGTCATAAGCTAAGCATTCTGGGGCAGGAATGTTTCTTTTTTCTGTCTCTATAAAAATAAATCATGCTCTTGGTACAATATAAATAAAGATAATAACAGTCTGATATTAGATTTTACTGGTCTATGCTCTAGACAAGCTGTGTAATTTGCTTGCTGCCTGTACAAACCACAGAAAGTTAATCTTTAGAGCTCTCATTTTTTCCTTGGGGGGGGGTTCAGTTTAAAAGCACAGAAAGAGGATGCTGAAGCAGACTGTTTCCATGTATGACTACAGCCTTGTTTGCACTGCCCTGGCAAAAGCCATCCCGAGTTCCATGGGGCATAACTCCACTCAGTGACTTCTGCTGGTTTATCTAGTGATGCTGAATGGATGGGATTCTCAAGCCTCCTTCTCCCTTGCAAAGAGCCAAAATGCCTTAACTGATCCCACAACTGCAACAAAGAACTCGAGGGTGTTAGAGAGAACCTGGGAATGAGGCTGGCCAAACCCCTCAGACACGCTTGCTCCCCCAGGCAGACAGGACTCTTTACTTCAGAAAGTTTGTTTCCTCCATCCCATTGTCTTTTAAACACCTTGGAACACTGGCTGGTTCAGAGATGCTGCAGCACATCAAGCTCCTCCTGCAGGGAGGTCTCTGAGCACATCTCAGGAGCTGACCCACCAACAGAGATGCCCATTCCTAAGCAAACACAAAATGAAATCTGCAGGCTGAGTTGCCAAAGGTCCTTCTTCAGCCAGGAATTTCCAGGGAAAAGTACTAACTGTTTTATTCCAGCAGAAAAGGAGGTGGTGTTTCACTGATGTACTGAAGACAAGAGGATGCAGCTAGCTCCATGGAAGGGAAAAAACATCACTGGATGACATGGCACTCTAAATGCCATTTTCATTCCCACTACAACCACCACTACTTTTGGTGAGTCTGAAAAAGCACCAGCAGTGGGAAGAAAAATTACAGAAAGCAAGCTGGCCTTGGCACAGCCTAACCCACCTGAATTTTGCATGACCTGAAAAATCACACTTAAAGAGACAGTGCAAAAGCCATGAGCACATCACCTGTCCATTGAAAGGACAGAAAAGGAAGAAATGCTCCAAAAATCCCAACTGCAGTGGGTAACTCCCATGGACACAAACCTCTGACTGAGAGAAGAGACTGCACAGCACAGCTGGGAGCACTGAGGGGGGCAGAAGCTTCTGGCACTGCTCTGAGCCAGAGTTTATAACCACAGGGATTCCCTGCAGCCTGAAATTCAAGAAGCCACGACCAACACTTCACAATGCCTTTCAGGTTTGGTATATCTGTGCTAAGCAGAGCTGCACATCACAAACCAACCATCCCCTACTTTATTGACATTCTGTCCAAGCAAACAGCTCAACACTCATTCTCACTGCTCAACATCTTCATATGAGCTATTTACTAAAAGGCTTTAGAATGGATTAAATAATAAAAATGACTAAGCTAAATATGACTACAAGCAGAGGAAGAAAGTGGGCAAAGCAGAAAAAGGCTTTCAGAGGACAACTGAAAGCAGGCAGGAACTGATAGAGTAAAGCTGCCTCTTACAAGGCTGGAAACAGAGAGGTCTGCACCTGCAGTGAACAGAAAGGGAGAAAGCCACACCAGCTGCTCAGAAGAAGGACCATGGCTGTGAAAAGTGTGTGGAGCAAACACAAAGCACGTGGGGAAGCTGGTCTGCAAGTCCTAAAACGAATTAACAACTACTGAAGCAAAAATGAGTCAAGGTGGTGTCCAAAAGGAGGAGTTGGTGCTATGCAGGGGGCAAAACATAATCAACTCAGGATTGCCCAGCCTTGCCTTGGGAACATGTCAGGTAAGAGCAGGAAGCCTGCTGTGCTGCTCTCTACTCTGATAATAGTTACACTGAGCCTGAGGCCAAAGCTTCTCATGAGCACAGCACCTTGGCCAAAGGACACACAGACACTGAAGGAAAAGCACAAACATTTCCAACTACATTTCTCTGGACTTCTGTGTTCAGAACCATGGAGCATTAGGTGTTTAAGTGGCAGCAGTTTGTGTCTCACTGCAGCCCCAGAAAGACTCACTGTCACCAAAAAAGGTGGAGTTTCAGAATAAATTTGGGCAGAGTGCCACAGGGGATGGACCTGGACTGCAGGAAGCACACCAAGTCCACAGCTACTGTTTGACTTCCAGCTGGATGGAGACAGACCCTACCGGTCTGTTGGAAGCAAAAGATGCATCAAGAGGTAGGAACATTCAAATGTAGTCTCTTTGGATTGCTGCTATAAGCTGGTCTTGCAGTCCTAGTGGGGATTTCTCCATACCCCAGACATCAGCAGTGCTCCTCAAATTGATAGCACAGATTTGAAAGAAAAATTTGAAGTTATCTCAACTTTGAAGTTGCTTAGAAAGATGACCACGTTTTTGCTTACATAGTTTTTTGATAGGGCATTTAATAGTTCTTTTCTTTTCCTCATAAGAGAAATATTCTGGTTTGAATATTCCTACCAAATGCGGGCTTTACAGTTCTACCTATCTCTTTTTACTGCAGAATTTTTCAGCTACTCACTTGAATTACATTTTACAGGTATTTATGCAGTAAGTTTAAATGAAGACATTTTCCAGTATGAAGTCAATGAATTGATGCCTAGGCACATAATCACTTGCAAACAATGGACACATACAGTTCCCAGCACTTCCATAAAACAAAGGTGTTTACTTTTCTGTTGATTATTTTCTGCTTAACTGAATTCAAATGAATCCATTAAAAACATGACTGCTTCACAGTAAGATGGTCTTCAGCAAAAACAAACAACTGCTGTTTCCACTTCTCTTCATGGCCTTTAAAAACTACAGTCATCTGCTCCCTGTATTCCAGGCAATATATGTTAGAAGTCTGGTCTTGATTTGTCAGGTTATTGGTTTAAACGTAGTTTTAACCCTCCTGCTTGGGGATGGGGGGGAAAAAAAAAAAAGAAATAAGTTTTCTTACTTCATCACTTATTTATTGTCCCTTTGGACCTTTCAAAGTCTGATCAAAACATCAAAGGGTCACCTCAAACTTCAGCAGGTGTTTCTGCTGGGAGCAGTGTATCACCCTGGCTTTCCATGCTCCAAGTCATGCAGAAGTCACTGTGTTAACAGGGTGCTTCAATAAACACAGGGAAACTTCCACAGAAGCACACTGCTGCTGAATTGCACCTTGGCTTTGAGCCCTGGCTCTCCTGAAGAATGCAGTGAGGGCATCTGTGTGCCCCAGACAGGAGCTGCACTTGGAGCAGGACTGACAGGGATGGGACAGGAGGGAGAGCAGGGATCAGGACAGGGGGGACACAGATCAGCCTGAATGCAAGATTCCAGGCAGAGAAGGGGAGTCTCCAAAGCTGTCATCAGCTGGCTCCATCAAAGCTGATCCCCAAGGTCTGCACAGAGCTCTCCAGGGCTGGGACTAGACAGTGCAGAAGCAACTTCTGCAGCTCTTTGATGGGGCCTGACTGGATTCCTTTCCATCTGTTCCCCTTCCTAGCAGCCCACAGTGACTCCCTGAAACGCTGCAGGGGGAAAGGCTGAACTCTGGTAAAAGCCTAAAGCTGGATCTGCAGAAACTGCCTCCACCAGCCACCCTTGGGATGACATTATAATGCAGCGTTTGCAAAAATGCAATTCCATCATCTTATAAATATCAATTTACCACTAAGAGAGGAGGGAAAGAACAGCAGACAAAGGCAAACTTCCCCCTGTTTCTGGTTTATTTTAACTGAACTAGTCCTGTTCAGCTAGGCCTATCTCTTACAAAAACAACAGTTTCTAGTTTAAACTGTGAAATTGTGTGCGTGTGTGTGTTGTAATTATGGTGCCTGCTAACAATTTCATACTGCCACACTGCACATATGGCTTCCAAGCTAGCTTTATCTGAATCTTTGTGAATCTATTCTCCATGCTATTAAACTGAGCACATTCCACATCGTTCAAAAGTAATTACACTTTTGTCTAGAGTGTAGGAGACTGCTCTCCCCAAACAATGAAATTCTCATTATGAGAGCTGGCACAGTAAAGGCACTGGTGTTCACAACACTGTGCATTGTATCATCACAATAACTTATCCTAAGCTTGATGCTCAAAGGTACACTGGAAATTAAAATTTCTCTAAAACCACTGTGAGGTTGTTGGTTTTTTTTTTTTTAAATACGCATTCTTTAGCTCAGTATAATTAGAGTCCTATTTGACTTTTTAAAAAGCTATATGCATTCAGATTTCCATTCTCCTCGGAAGGTCTGAATAATAGCTGAGTGCTCCAGTGCTGCTTGTTCTGATCCACCACCGTTCATATGCTGACAACTCCAGACCAACAGGTGAGGCACAGGCCAGGAGAGATGTGATAAGAGAATCCAAATGAAGCATTAAACAACCTTTTACTTCAAGCAAGTGGAGGAGAGGCACAAAGCAACGTGCTGGTAAGCTCTCTGACCAGCAGCACTGCCATTCCTAATATTATTCCCAAGTTACCCAGGAGTAACTTCATTCACCACAGGAACACAACTTCTTTCAGTGTGAAGCCACAAAGTTATGAACAGTGCACCAGAATATTTCTTACCAATTTAAAGCACTATTGAAAATGAATTCTAAATCCCACTGAAAGTGCAGGACAAATGTGGGCTACCAGTACAGCCACAGCCACCAGTCTGGAACAACCAGGGAATGGCAAAATTTTGGCTTACCACTCTGACCTTTTCTTCAGCACTTCTTTTATTTCTTTTTCTTTAATCCCATCCTGCATTTCACTGATACTCTATAGCTAAAAAGGATGGTCTGATTTAAACACACCCTGCCTGTGGAATACTTTAATCAGCACTTTTAGCCTTGACATTCCTCATTTCCAGAATTTAGCACACAGACACCATTGGTGAGATCAGTGGTCTTGAGAGTTGCAAAAGCAGACAAATAGAACATAAAGGCAGGCAAATAGAAACAAGTAAAACAAACCTTTGTAACTCAGATGAGCTAACAACTATCTGTGCTCTCCAAATACTGTAGCCTTAACAGGTTTCCTCAGAAGAGCTATTGACTGATACTGTAATCCTCAAGTGCCTCCCTGCCAGGACCATGCCCTGCCATCAATGTCCTGAGAGGACTCTCAGATATACTCCAGGTCAAACTATTTGCCTTTTATTTTCTACTGAGCAGCTGCTTTAAATCTGATAAATTATTGTTTCTTTTCTTATCAGGAGAAGAGTTTTCCTACTTGAAATAAGTATCCAGTTTCTTCTACCAAGAGAAAGTTTGAGACAGAGTGACCCCTGCCTTGGCTGAGGCTGGTGGAGATGTCCAGAGGAGACCTGGCCCAAACCCCAGCCAGGACCATGGCCAGGTGACTCCTGAGCACCTCTAAGGAGGGAGACCCACAGCCTGCCCAGGCAACCTGCTCCTATGCTCAGGGATGCTCCACTCCACTTTGTGCCCCGTGCACCAACCTTCCTCTGGCTGCACTTCCAACACCCCCAGAAAAATGGAAAATCCTGTTCATTTTGGTGGGAAGATGGGCTGTGCAGATTTCTGCCCATTTTGGTAAGGTTTGAAGATGTCCTTATAGGAATTTGCCTGGAATTTTGAGCTGTCTCACTAGGTTATTAAAACTTGGTAAAGTGCAATAGGGTGAATTTCCAGAAGTGTAAGTTGGGAAGTGTGAAGCTCCTGGAGTTTATCAATAGAGCTCTATCAGACTGCAGTCCATGGTGCTGTGTGCACACCTGCACACAACCTGGATCTGCTTCCCAGAGATAATAAAACAGCAGAATGTCAATTGAAGCAGTACAAAAACATCCTCTGCAATGTTAGAAGGTGAATGCCCTGTGGGGATGATTTTTGTCACTGCTAAGCACACAAACTGAAGTGATCTAAATGTTATCCAGTGATTTCCTTCTGATAACTACATACCACAACAGCAGAGGGAGTGATAATGTCTATTTTACTCATTTAGACTGATCACTTCCTTCCTTCTGGAGACACACAGGCTGCATCCTTTCTGAACTACCTGAGTGATGATTCACAACACAGTGCTCACTACAACAGAGATATTACCAAAATGTCACATTCCTACAGGCTGGCAGTATTCTTAAATATGTATGAAGACAAAACTAGACCCTCACAACCCCCAAACACTGCCTCAGGTAAGGCTGCAGCGTGTCACTGCTGCAGCAGAACTGTCTAAAACACCCCATGATTCAGCACCTTGTACTGAAAAAAGACAGAAAACACTTTACTGGCATCACATTAAGCACAAGCTTCATGGCAGGAAGCTACACCAGGTGATCAGCTAAACCTCTTGCTCTTAAAAACTATACTGACCAAAGAAGCAAAGGGGTTGGTTAAAATCAAAGAGCAGCTACACGTTCCAGGGAGGTGTAGCTGAAATACTCCTGCTGGCTCCTTGGAAAACAGAATGGTTTTATTTCATTAGGGTCTGATTCTACATTACTGGTGCCATCACAAATTTATCTATTGACTTAAATGCTGTGAGAAACAATTCCTTATCTTCAAAACACTCTCTTAAAATAGGCCCCAATATAGCAAAGCCCATACATTAGTTACATGCCCTCACATCCCACTGGCTGGAACTGTTACACTAATGAATTTCATCTCCATAAAACATAAGATAAAGGATGAGAAATAAACAAGCTCAAAAAAAGCTAATGACATTGTCTGCCCATGAGTAATTTCTCCAGTGATGCTCTTTCCCCATGTAAAGTTGCAATAACACAAACTAAAATTATGTATTCCAAAGCACTGTCTGAGCTTAAGCATTAGCCCAAAAAAGGCAGGGAAATGGATCAGGATCAATGAGTTATTCTGTCTAGGAGAGCAGCTTCAGTGAATATCCAGTGACTTGGTCCTATGAGAAATAATAATCCCCAAGGCTTTTTACTTAGGGCTTGTTACATATGCATAATGAGCTGTAAGGGCTTAAATACCACTGTGGAGCTCTTGCAGGCTTTTATGAGAATACACTATCACCTATTTTGCAATGCCTTTTTAAAAGCCTTCAAATGTGCAGGTCCACTTATTATCTTCCCTTCCAGTGAAATTAGCAGTGCCCTAGCCGAGGTGGGGGACGGAGAGAAAAGTTACAGCCAATTTGTGAGCAGGCAAGAGCTGTGCCAGCTCTGTGCTCACAGCAGAGCTCTGTGCAAGTGCCTCGGTGCTGGGGGCCCTTCCCTGCACCTTCCAGCCTTTCTGAGAGTGCATCCGTGCTCCGTGGGAAGGGCCCAGACTCAGAACAGTGGCACTGCAATGCCAGCAGGGAACAGGGCATTGGTTTGCCTTCTTTAAGACACAGCCAGTTCTGGGCTTCCCTGGACTGCTGCCTGCCATGAATGGAGTGCTCAGAGGCAGCTCTGGAGTGGAACCTCACATGCCAAAAAGCAGTGACATGATTTCATTCCATAAGCACGGTAAATTTGAATTTAAATTTAATTTAATTTTTGTGGGTATCTGTGACGTGAATCACACATCAGATGTAAGTTTTTAAGTCATCAGAATTATCACAATTCAGTTGGTTTTGGTTGGTTGTTTTTTTTTTTCCCTTTGTACAGTCTTTCAAGCTTTACTGTTGCACAGACTTGGCATCAGGGTGATGTTTCAGACTCCAGGCCAAACGTGAATATCCCTTCCAGCGCTCCAAACCCATCTGCACTTTGCTGAACACACACACTCCCAACTCACACCCGGGCAGCTGACACACCTCCAGCACCCTCAGTGCCACGAGGCAAAGGGGAGGGCAAGCCTGCCCTGTGAGGGATGCCAGCAGGGCAGAGCTGCCCAGGATGAGGTGTGCTCCATGCCTGCAGCTGGCCCTGCACACCCCACCAGGGGCAGCCCTGGGGGCCAGATGCTGCAGAGGCAGAACTCACAGAAGGCACGTAAGCACAAGAGAGCAAAGCAAACCTACCATTGTGTTGTGCTGGGAAGTGGGAGTCCTATGGCCACAGTTCTCCTGCGTCAGCAGAGAAACTGGCTGAAATTCCTCAGAGTGAGGCTTGTTGGGAAAACTCACATGCAAGGGAAGGTGAAAGGCTGGGAGCCCGTCACTCTCCTCTTCTCCCACTTTCTGTCTGCTTGTCACCATGGCTACCTCTCCATCTGCTTCCCCATACGGAGAGGCTGGTCGCTTGGAAGACATCCTGGAAGGAACAAAAGAGGAGAAAATAATGAAACCTCCAAATAAATCCTTAATGCCGTCATTGTGTGGTGAGGGGCCATTGTAACAGAAATGCCTTTTTTGTGCTGGCAGAGAGCAGGAAACCATCCAAATACCACTGCAAAGCACACACAATTGGGAACAATGGCCAAGCAGGTAGCAACAGAACAGTGCCTTGTTTGTTGTGAGAATAATACACTAATATAGCACTCTCTTGTATTCTGGCTTCTCAAACATGAAAATTCACCTAAGACTGCATAATGAAATGCAATTCCTTTTAAAAAATACCCATCTAGTTTTGCATTTGCAAGGGACTCTATGAAGATAGAATGTCTCCCGATACGAGCTATTGTCAACCTAGCTTTTAAGGAATAATCATCTGCATCTCATTATCCACCACAACTGATAAAAAATAAAGTAAAATAAAATACAATACAATAAAAGAACTTGCTAGCAGGCCAAAACGTCTGTGTTGACAAAATTTCCCCATGTGAGCAACTGAGTGCTACAGAAATGTTGCAAGGATCTTTCCAGGTTTGCAGATCTGGAATAGTTAAGCAATGAAACATTTGGACACTAATAATCTAAGGTTTTTGACAACATGAAGTCAGGGGCTTTGAATGAAGGTCAGGATTGAACGAAGATCTGCTATCAAATCTTTCTAGCTATATATGAAATTCCTCCTATCCACATATAGCTAGATCAGGAAAAAAACCCCTCATGAAAATGTAATTTATATCTGTACCTACATAAAGAAGGATACACAAGGAAGATACCTAGAACACACATTGCAAAACCCACAGACAAATATTGACTTGAAAATCAGGCCTACATTGTGAAGTGTTTGATAATGTCTGATAGAACATGTTTACCTCCAACTTTTAGAAGCACTGAAAGAAACCTAAACCATGGGCAAATTGAAGTATTATTCAAGACAAGCACTACTGAAAATCTTACAGAACCCAGAATGCTTCCAGCTTGGTCTCCAAAATAGAGAGGGGTACAGTGAAGTCTTAAAATGCAGACAAATTCTGGGATTAATTACAGAAACCTTGTTCATGAAAATCCATGTCCATGGATGGCCCCCTGTGCTAACCAGGGGCATCTGCAAGGAGCAGAATGAGGAGAAATCCTCCAGGCACAGCCAAAAGAAGAAATGAAAAACAGGGGAAAAAAATAAATAAAGTTATAAATGAGGAAGCTGAAGACTATTTGTATGTGAAAGTTTAAAAAAGAATCATAAATATGACATTTTTGAGGAATGTAATATTGTTCCTCCTCAAAAATGTCATATTTATGATTCTCATGACCCCATTTTTTATTCTGCACTGCACAGTCAAAGGGCTGCACTTGAAGAGCCCAGCAGCCTCCTGAGCCATGTGTGGGGCTGCTGTGAGGTGGAGCATGTCCACAGGATTTGGCATCTTGAGCACGGAATGGCTCTCAGCAGCAGTCAACTGGGTCTGAAAACAAACAGCGACTTTAAACAGCCCTTTGTTAAGACTTATTTTGCTTCTAATGATCTCATTTTGAGCCTTGCCTCATGAGCCAAGTTAGATTATATTAAAAAAAAATAAGGAAAAAAAAAAACAGAAAAACCAACAACAAAAACTCAGACAAAAAAACCCCTACCAGAACCTACATGCAGCTGCACATTGCCTGTTCTGAACACCACCTATTGCCAGTGCTCAGAGAAGCAATCTGTATTTTCTATTAATGTCTGCCTTAGTCCAACAGACTAACACTTCATACATCCTACCTGAATTCTGTCTTCTAGGCTTCCCCACCTACGTGTCTGCAGCAAAGCATATGCACAAAGACAGAGATCACCAGATAGACTCTTACTGGCAGTTTGCTACTAGCCCACTGAATTCAGCATTTTACAGCTATGCTTGATGTGACAGATCTCAAACCCTTCTGCAGAAACCACACAGCTCCCTTCTGAAGTTAATGTGAATTATTCATATTTTGCATTGTACTGCACCAAGATCGACATTTGCTCCTGAATTGAAGTTTTTTGGTTACTCATTTTAACAGTACTTTAGTAGAAGCCTGAGCATTTACAAAGTCTCTCTGAAAATCAGCACTAAGCAGTTGCCTCAATTTCAGCAAACAAAAAGGGACGGACACAAGATCATTACTCAATTATTCCACAGTAATTTTCTATACTTTAGAACATTTAAATTTGATAAAATGACTGAAAATATTGTAAGCCACGCACAAAAGTCCCCACTGCAATTCACTCTGACAATAAATCACAGAGAGAGAGGATGCCTTGCTTTGTATTGATGATTTGGATTAAATATTTCATACTCAAACTGTGTCAAGAACTCCTACTGCTGTTAACCTAGAATAACACAGATTCTGTCACACTGCTTCACAGGCAAGTTTGAATATCACGCTGAAATAAAGCTCTTCTGTTAACTTTAGATGTGAATACAGAGTTCCAGATCATCTTCCTCTGCTTGTCACTGCTCCCAACAGGGATGAAATAATCTTCTGCAGGGAATTTATAGAAACAGACAAGGCAGATAATAGAGGTGTCCACCTCCATGCACTTGCAACAACAGAGATTATTCTGCTTTTGATCTCAAATGAAAACCTACAGGTTGGATTGTAGCAAACTAAAGTGAAAGCAGAAAGGGCACAAGAAACTCTTCCTTTTGTCTCTAAAATATCCACTTTAAATTACAAGCCACGGGCCCATCACCATCCTAGAGGACTAACAAATTACTGAAATGGCTAAGGCAGCAAAGTTGAGGCTTCAATCTGAGTTTGTCTTCCAAGAACACCGAGAGCAATGGACACACAAACCTGGACAACTCAGACATCAAATGCAATTTGTGCTCAGGAGCTCTGTCCATAGCCAGCCTGAGTCAGACAAAAATCAGTTTCACAGCAATGTCTTACTCCTTATGAGCATCCAGGCAATTTCCACAAGAAAATGGAAGATTTAAATAAATAAATGAATAGATCCACATCTACTTTTGGAAATGTCTTCCTAAAGGATAATAACTATCAAAGTCTAAAGTAGCAAAGGATCCAATCTCTGAGAGGTTCCCAAGTAGAAAACGTGATACAAGAAAAAGTCATCTACAAATGTCATTCACCATCTCTACAGCTTGATTGGTTCATTCCCCAAATTTGCTATGCCCCCCATCATGCATCCCCTAACTATTTTCATAAATCTGGATTGTCCTACTGAGCTAACACCAGCTCTGAACAGATTCCACATCTAAGATGCAAGCAGAGCTCCCACCACAAACCATAAGGAAAGGGAAACAGCTCATTTCTGAGCAGCACCATTATCTGAAACTGAGCTCTTCTGAACAGGTCTAGATCTAATGAAGTACTGGAATTATCCCATCCTAACAAAGGACTGCAAACATCCTGGAGCTGCCCTCAGTGATAACACAACAGTTCACAGCTCACAGGACTTGGAGATCTTTTCCTCAAATTTAAACTCGGAATGGTTTCCAATTACATCACTCTGAAAGAAGATTTACAATGGAACAGGAAACACCAATTTAGGGACAGGATTTAAAATAAACACCCCAAACCCCTAAGATGTAACTCAGAAAAGTACAAAAGCAATGCAGCACACCAGATTCCAAATGTAAAAGGTGTCACTGCAGATGAAATCTGTCACAACTGAATTGTTTCAAGAAGAATTGCATTTTGAAATGTCATTAATCACTTCTACTGAATAAAAACAGATAGGTGGCAATTTTTTAGAGACCCTAAATCTGCAAAGTTCTGATGCATGGAGACACAGGCTGTACCCAGGCCATTCCACAGACACACTGGAATTGTGAAATGCATCTCCATATTTGATTTTATCACTAGTTCAGATGGACCTGAAAATGTAATTCTGGTGATGAATTCAAATTTGATACTGTTCCTTGCAAAGAGACCTGTTTTCAGAAAGGCCTCTTAATACAGAGAAACTGCAGTTAAAAAACCCAACCATGCTTTTTGGTCAATTTTCATTAAATGCTTTTCCTGGTAGGAAGAATGTTTTTTCAGGGAAGTAAAACCCTCATTGTTCTAACTCACTCTTATCCAACAAATATTTCATGTGATTCATATTACAACAGTTTCTCCAAATATTTCTTTATGCCTTTCAATTTGTAAGAGACTCTTTGTAGGCTTAAATTGATACCCTGTGTCTATTGATCTCTGAGTTTTTGCATTGACTTCAGCATGGCTGGATTTTCCCACTGGAGCAAGTAAGAGCTACACTACATCCACATCAATTGTTTCCTACACTTATTGGTTCCATCCAAATAATTTCAGGCTGCTAAATATGACTATTTTTCTTGTTTGCTTTTTCCCTTGGATTCAGTGTCTCACAAAAGTGATCTTTCCACAGCTATTTTTTTTTATTATTACTATTTTTAACAGAACCTCACTTGAGTGTCCCCCACTACATCTCCATTTGTTCATTGGTTTGGGTTCATTTCATCCATGATTGTACTCCCAAAATAAATCTGAACTGGTGTTCAGTACTCAAGGAGATAGTGCCCTCTAGCACACAACCTGCATCCTTTCCAATTCCATTGTCCGTGCCATAAAATTTAATAAATTTTGTGTCATAAAACTCTAATCTTGTTACATTAAGCAAAATACCTCAGAAACATTTCAGATGCCTACAAAAGCTTTTGGAGAAGGGGCTTATCCATGTCTTCAGAAGTGTCAAACACAGATGTGTCAGGAGAGAAAGATATGAGGCCATAAATCTTCACTTGTTGGGAGTTAATTAAGGGATTCATCAATCATTGCACAGCTCGCCCCATACACACACAGGCAAAATCCCATCACAGCAATCACACAACCCACAGCAATCCACAGGTTAAAAACTCCCCAAGCCCCTCTGTTCTGACTGTTTATACATGACTTTCTATAATCTAGCAGCAAGACCTGTAATTATAAACCAGCATTAAGACAGGCCTGCAAAGTTATGGATAATTACAGCTGGGACACTTTTTAGAGAAATAAAAAGCTTTTCCATTCAAACACAGGCTTTGCCTCTCTGGCAGCTCCAAGTCCAGAGGATGCAGAAAGGTGATTTAAACTGGATGTCCAACCTGTGACAGTGCAAGGCTCTCTGCCCCTTATCAAGAGAGGCATTGTTGTTTTCTCACCAGAACCAGGCGTGACAGCCTGACTGCAGGGGCACAGCCAGCTCTGAACCAGCACGGGAACATCACCTCGGAGCTCCTCGGGCAGCCACAAACCCTGCTGGGGCTTTCTCGTGGCCAGAGTTTAAACCCCTCAGCCCTGAGGGTCAGGGATGGGAGCAGAGGATGAGGAGCAGAGCAGCACCAGCCCAGCACCAGGAATTTGCTCCTGAACACGGCCGGAGTCCAAACCAAATGCTGAGTGCTGAACCAGTCCAAAAGCTGCACTGGGATCCAGCCTGCCTCCTGCAGGGATATTTACCTCGAATTGCAGTCCTTGCTGGAGAGCTGCAGACTGCATTTCCACAGGAAATAATTATGATTACAGACAGCAGCACTGCTACCTATATCTAATGTACAACCATACACACGTATGGATGCAGCACCACAGGCTCAGACAAACTGTCAGCAATGCCTCTGACCACATCCAATGCTAATAAAACAGTTCTGCCCAGGTCCACTGGAACTATGATCTCTCCTCACACCCAGCCCTGGCAGGAGGTGCCAGTTAACACTAACAACGGTTTCCATCCTGGTTTGGCCCCAAAGTAATTCATTATTTATGTACACTGAATAACCAGCACCTCTAAAAAACCAACTCTGTTCATTTTGACAAGATTCCTTGTGTAATAAGGTATTACTCAACATGACTAAGGGTGGCAGACTCCCACACACTGTCCCACTGGGAACTGCAAGCCTGACTTGTTTCTACACATACCACTAAAAACAGACTTCATTTGGCAATATCTTTGAGTCATTTACAGCCTGGTTTGGAATTCTTCACTGAAGTAATTCCACAATTAAAAGAAAAAAGGAAAAATAAGCAAAAGTCTATAATCTGCTCATCAGTAAAAACGGTGAGTGAAACGTGCTCTAACCTGTCACTCACACTGAGGTGGGATAATCTGTTAATTATTGCTTTCTAGGATCATATCAATCAGTGATCTTTTGAAGCACACCTATGCTACGAATCACTTGTGCTCTTCAAAGGGGGCTCTGGTGAACAAGTCAACTGTGTTAACACAAACCCAGATCACTACAGCATCACCTGAGGAATATTGCTGTGCAGCTGCCTATTATCAGAGCTGCCACAAGTAATCCTTTGCTTAGGGGTACCCCATAATTTCCATTTCACCCAGCCCACCTTCTCCCTTTGGCTTTCCAGAGTTCCTCTCTGTATGGGGTAACCTGAGCGATTTTGGACAGTCCTCCAGTTTAGAGGATTCTGAATATAAAATGGGATGGGAATATGTTATTCTCAATCCATTTTAAATTTTAGTGTAATATCAGCAGCCCAGCTCATAGACCTGATATTCCACATGCTGTGGAAACTGTTTTTTGAGAAAAGTTAGTGCTCCAAGTTCCACTGGTAAATAAACGGTTTCAATTTGACCTGATTTGAATCAGTCAAATACTAAAGCTGTTATGTGTCCTTGAAAAAAAAGTTAACAAAACCCTTTTTTTATTAGAAAAATGAAAAAAAAAAATCAAAACCCACTTTCTAAATATTCTATGTCATCAACTGAAATTTTATCATCTCCATTTTCTTGCACTTGCAAAGAATTTATGCACAAAAAACCCACTGTAAAATCAAGTCTAGTAAAAATCCATTGTCAAAAAAAGTTCATGCTGAACATTCCCACCATGTGCTACACAAAGCTCCTCAGGGACTTTTCGAAGCAGATCACTGGGAAAGACTGCATGAGCAAGTTTTCAGTGAAATACTGTGGCCTGCAAGAAAGCAGCCTCCAACCAAAACAGAGCTTGGAGGTCATGAACGCACTCCTGTGTGCTAGGTTACTGTAAGGAATATTACCTAATTCTGCCACAGACCTCATGCAGACTTTGCATTCTCATGACCTTTGTTTGGCACCTGCCAACTTCAGCACCCCTTTGCTTTTCACCCGTCTGCAGTATCAGCTAAAAGAGCCAAAAATCCAGTAAAATGTTTGTAAACCAGGATGAGATTTTAGTTCCTGAAAAGTGTGTTTCTAAGGGCTCAAACCTCAAGAGCTGTGAGTTTGGAGCACTGGTCCAAGGCAGGAGAGGCACGTGGTGGTGGCACTGCGTGTCAAGGACGATAAGCATCCAGCAGCACAAACTCTGAAACAGCAGGATGCAGTCATGATTCAAGCAAACTGAGCCTGATCACTGGCTTCTTTCATGCAAAAGACTCTGCTTGGATGATTTTGAATTAAATCCACAAGCTCATTTATTTTCCAGTGCATCCTCAAATTAACTCTGCCTTCCTTTCCTTCCAGCCCCCAACCATTCAGAAATGTACCCAGACTCTTCAGCTCCTCGTACATCTTGCTTTTTCATTATTTATTTATTATACTTTTTTATTATGATGTAAGATTTGTCATCATGCCACCACAAAAATAGCAGAGCTTTGCTTTTATTTTCCTGTCAAGTTTTAGGAAGGGCTCGCTGCTGAAAGCACCACCTCAATCACTGTGGCATTAGGGAATCACCACTCCTCTGCCTGCTGAACTACAAAGAGGATCCAGTCAAATACTCAGAAATTCCAAGCCTTGGGATTTCACTCTACAAACAAATACCTGAAAATGACAGCAAAGTCAGCAGTCCCGCGGCAGACACAAGGAACCCACACATCACACACAGACCTGCACACCTAATTCCCACTGAGAGAAATGAAGGCAAGGACCTGAAACAGCTTTAAAATTGTGACAATTAGGATTGAGTTATTACAAAGAAATTTGAGGAAGATGGGCTCATTTTGAAGAGTTAGTAAATATTAAAACCTTTGCATTCTCGTTCATTCCCAGTACTTGTCTAATCAAGCCGACACAAGTCTTTCTTCAAGCATTGTCAAATGATTAATTACTCTCAGTAGAATTAACATTAGTAACAAGAATTCTCCCCCCAAAGATGCCCAGATTTCATTATTTTGACTGAGATCTTGGTGGAAGATGGCACAGCTTTTCCACTCCTCCATGCCAGTGCCTGATGCGAGTGCCAAGCAAACAGCCATTGAGCTTCAGCCCCCCTCTCCTCTCCCCTTTCTTTATTTAAATTCTAAACTCAACAAATGTATTTTAACTATTTTCTAAACAACATTTCCTCTACAGAGTTTGTGTGTAATCACAAATCAGAAACACAGACATTTTTAGAAGTTTCTTTATTTTCCCCACTTCACTCTCAGTTTCTCCACTGTTAAGTTCACAACAATAACTTTATATTACTTGTGTGTTTCCTTCCAGTAAATCTACATATAATTACACTTATAAAATTATTTTCAAGGTACCCACTGGTGTTTACTCATCTGAATTTGCAGTATCATTCTACCTTATCATCTAACTCCTGCTCCAACCATCACTTGCATCCACATTTGCACCATGTCATCACTTTGTACAAAAAAAACCAACAAAAACCCAAAAAAGGAGCAAAAACCCACCAGCTCACACGAACACATCCATCCACAGGTGGCCTGGATGTTTCCTGGCTAAACTGATCATGCCAGTAAAGCAGATAACCACTGACAGCACAAACTTGCATCACTGGAACATTGGGCCTTTAATTAAGTTTAGCAGGAGCAGAACTGAGGCCTCAGAGAAACCATTTGTACCTTGAAGAACTACACACAGTGAGATCAGTTCTGCATCTGTATGTGGTGGAGGGGGCTATGAAAAAAAAAATAAACTTAAGCAGAGCAATGTCTCTAATGGATGAAAACCTTTTCTTCCCAACAGGTTAATTCCAGCTGCCCAGAATTTTTATTATTCTGTTTTGTTCACAGCCACGTGCGTGCTCCTCCCTTTCTGGAGGGTTTGCACATGACAGGTGCATTCTTGGCCCAGGAACAAATAATCCTGGAGACCCCAAGAAAGAAAAATCAAACTGAACTTGAAGATAAAATGACAGGGAATAAATACATCATTGCCTTTCCATTATGCTAAAAAAACACCACCAAAAAAAAAAAAAAGAAAAAGTTGAACATTTATAACGCACAAGCAATTTGAGGTAGGATGTCCAAAGCTGAAAAGAGATTGTTCCCAAGCCCAGATGTTGCCTTTCAGAAACTAGTGAAAATTGCTGCCTCGGAAAATTACTCTGAAATACCAATAGAGTAAAACAAAAATTGTTTAAATAAAAATAATTCTACTCAGACGCTCTGCTGTTCCAAGAGAGAAAATGAACTTTTTTCAAGTGCTCAGGCGGGTTTGCATTCCCATCTCCGACTTCAGATGATCCATGGGCATGGATCATCTCTGGCCCAACAAATGAGGGATGGAAGAGGAAAAAATGTCTGGCATGATGTGAGGGCTCCTGCCCACTGACTGAGCACACTGCACTGTGAATCTGCTCCAGTTACCCCAGGGCTGTTTACTCCTTCCTCAGGTTTTATTCAGAAAAACGTCAGAATTCAAGATCTACATGAAAAACAGGGGTGGTGCAATCACACATCTGCTCAGGCACAGCAGGGCTGTACAAGCCCCTTTCACAGCTGTCATTTTCTGATTCCTGAGCATCCATGCTCCATTTCCAGCACAACTGGACACTTTCAGAACCTGCTTGCACATTTCCTCATGCAGGTACATGGACTGACTTCAGCTGCCTGAAAGCTGCATTTTTACTCTGTTTGTTTCAAGAGATACCTGTAAAATTGCAAGAGAAAAGAACAATCATAACCAGCTGATAATTACCCAGCTTAACAAACTAACTCTAGACCCTGCTGGAGCAGGTAAGAAAAACACAGCTCTGAGTCATGTAACACGTTCATCCCTGCACAAACAAATGCACGTTGGCAGGCAAGGCAAAAACAAACAAAACAGGAAAATGGGAGAGCCCTCTGAACATGGGAGGGGGTCTCCCATTTTCAGACCCTAAGAATCATAAAGGGCCTCCCATCTTCCTTCAGAAAAGCTGCAGTGGCAGGCACAGCAGCACCACTGCAAGAAGTGGTCTACCCAAAAAAGCTCTGGAAGCTGTGGAGTGGGGTAGAGAGGAGAACAAGCCTGAAGGGAGCATCCCTCCCCCCAAGGGAACTCTCAGGAACCCCCTTCCCCCCAAGGGAACTCTCAGGAACCCCCTTCCCCCCAAGGGAACTCTCAGGAACCCCCTTCCCCCCAAGGGAACTGGGAGGATGCTGCTCCCTTTTGGAGGTTTTCTCCCAAACTTGCCCTAACCCAGGACAGCTGGCTGACATGCCCAGCACTGACAGAGCCTGCAAGGATAAAGAAGCCTTGATGGAGAGAAGTAATCATCCATTGTGTTTGTTGATTTTACCTCCTCCACCGCACACTGGAACCTTTTTTGTTTTTTCCATTACCAAAACCATCCCCCACTGAGAGGCCTTTGTGATCTACAAGGGGCAGAGCCCCTCTTTCTTAACACTGGCAAATTTATGTAGGGAGATTCATTCAAACACATCTTCAAATAAACATCTGACTCTTCCCCTCCATCACACTCTCCACACACTGCCTTCAAACAGACTTAAAAATCACCATTAAAATGCTCTTGCCTGCAACTGCTTTTACTGAGATGTGTCAGAACAACTGAGCAGTGCAAGGCACATACTGCCATGGAAGTCCAACTGCAGATGACAGCAACAGCCCCTGAAAAGAACAAACAGGCATTACAGTGAAGTGAACCTGGCTGCCACTGCCACAACAAGTGGAAGAACAGCTTTCTTGGAAAGACTTCTCCTACCAAAACCCCTCTCCCTGCTGGGGATACACTAAATTATACTGTAAGTGAATCTGAGTCCAGATGTTCAGCTCTAAGACATCAGTCAGAAGGCTCATGAGGAAAGGGACAAATGAGGCATTCCAAAGGCACCACTGGCCCCCAGGAGAAGGAGGATTCTGGATTCCTTCGGGCAGAAGGTGCTGAGCATCTCAGAAAATTAACTTATTTCTTAACCAAAAATGAACAACAACTTCCTTACTTCCCACTTTTTTTTCCTCCCTTCTCCCCACACATAAATCAATTTTTGTTTTCCCTACATGAGCTACATGGATTTGGAGTGTAAAATTCAGGCATGTAAAAATGCAGACCATTTTGACATAGCTGAATTGCATGCAGAAAGGGCAACAGGAAGCCTTTTGATCTGTCTGAAAGCAACAGCAGCAAGAAAACTTGTGTACTGGAGGATGCCTATGGTCACTCTGTGGCAGAGCTGCTGCAGCCAAAGCCAGTGACCAGGAATAATTACAGCCACAATAAACTGGGGCATGGGGAAAACTCCTGGATTCACCAGCCCCACACACTGACAAACACCTCAGTATCACAGGCTAGTGATAATCCACGTTTTCAAGGTGAGCAGCCACAACTGGCTGTAAAACACAACAGGAAAGGGCCACTGTGCTGTTTGTTATTTAAAAAAGGCAGTAAACAGTTTTGATTTGGGTAAGTGGTCACCTGGCACCTGCTCAGAGCTGCTGAATGAAACCCAGGAGAAAGGGCTGAAATCAGAGAACCTGATTTCTGAAGCACAGCAATGGCCTTTGGCAGTGATGATCACCAGAGATGCACAAACACTGGGGCTCTGACCAGACTGGTGACTCCTGAGAGCCTCCTGTGCCCCAGGGTGGACCATGAAGCCAGGACTCAGCACCAGGAATTCCAGAGACAGCAACGACCCGGGAGATCCCACACCATTCATTGAGCCTTTCTGGCTCCCAGCTTTTCTGTTCTTACACAAGAGATAAGAATGCTTAACTCCCTTTATAAAATGCCCTGCCAGCTCGGATTTTCCTTCTTTAAAAGGAAACCTTCTATTGGTGATTGCTGCTTGCATTAATTACTTGTATCATTGATTTGCCCACTGGGTTTGTGTGCTCTGACACTTCTGTGATGACAAAAATTAAGTTCTCTCATCAGCTACTGCACTTTGAAGCTGCAGAACTCCGTTTCACAGAATCACAGAATATTCTGAGTGGGGAAGGACCCACAAGGTTCACTGAGTCCAACTCTCAAGGAAATTCCTACGTGGAGTCCTGCCAATAGACTGTAATAATGTTTTGTTTCAATCTAATGACTATATTTACACTAAAATCGATTCATCCCTCTTTTCTGGACAGTGATAATTGAAACAAAACAACCAAAAAGAAACCAAAAACAAACCCCAAAACCCAACCAACCAAAAAATAAACAAACAGAAAAACCCTAAACCCCCCTAAACAAACCAACCCCCTGAATGCATCATTTATCAGGAGAATGTCACTGCATCCTCTTCCCTGGTGCCCAGTTCCACGGGCTGGTGTTTCCAGCTGTCTGTAAACCCCTCCCTTGGAGAAGAGCCCATCAGATGCACAAAGATTTTTACCTTTCTCCTCTCTTCTCCCTCACCCTCCATCTCCATGCTTGCCTTGCAGGGCATGATCACAAAGTGCAGCTCTCACCAAGCTGCTGACTGCACTCTACCTCCTTCCCACCCCACAGGACAGGAACATAAAGCACAAGCCAGATTTTAAAAGATATTAAAGTGCCAAACCCATTGCTTGCCGTGCTGCTAAGGAAATCTCAAAAATGCTTCAGATATTAAGATACCTCTAGATTCCTGAAAATCTGACTGGGAGCCCATCTCTGGCTCCAAGCACCTTCACAGATCCATAAACTCATCTTCCTCCTCTCCTTTCTTGTACCCAATTTATCAGCAAACATTCCATACCTGCAGTGCCTTTTCATTATCCTTAAAAGCACTTACAAATACTGACCACTCTCCACATATCCCTTCTCCTATGAAGTAAATCAGGATTATTATCCCCTCTGAAGTAAATACAGATTACTAACTCCTCTTTCCAGTCTGAGGAGATACAGAAGGGGGCCTGAAGTGGCCTGCACAGCACAAAGTACAGAGGAACTACTGAAGCACAGACCAAGACCCAGAAGTTCTCCATCCCCTGCTCAGGCTGGGACAATCTAAATCTCACCCATCTATTTGCAAGTGATACTCTCAGCCCAATTGTTCCTCTGTGCTGGCTGATGATCAAATATTTAATGCATGCCATAAAATGAAAATATGAACTCGACAGCAGTGCCTCTTATTTGTCATGGCCCATTACTCAGCCAGGGTGGTAACGTGTCCACGTGACAGTTTCCAATTTTATTAGAGTCTCTATTTGCTCACTCACTTAAGATGTTTAAAGAAGAGTTGTATGGATTATCAGGCAGTCTGAAAAGTTCAGTTCAGAGCTCTTCAAACATACTCATTTTCATCTTATTAGCACAAGTAAAGTAAAAGCCTTAGGCAGGTAATTTACCATCCAGTTTATCCAAAGGGACTTCTAAAGGAAAAGTCAACCTTTGTAAATTGTTGGTGATAATCTCCAAATTGATCATTAATTATCAGCTGCTACTAAGCGTTTCTTCCATCAGCAGCACTGTGAAAATAATAGATTTCTCAGAAAATCTGCCATTGTTGTCACTGCCACCTGTGCAATCAGCCCTGATTAAACCCAGCAAAGTTCCAGGGCAGGCAGCTGCCTTGCTAAGGGAATTCTGTCCAGCCACTGCATTTTCCAGGCAGCTTAAAAATTAGTTATCCACCAAAAGGAAAGCATTTCTTACTGGCTGCTATAACATGTTATATTTTACATTCTTTACCTTCCCATGTATAGCAGCAGCCACAATTAATTTGAAGCCATTCAAGTGTGCTTAACAAAGAGCACATTGTTTGGTACTGCCAAAGCCAAGCTGACACACACCAACTTCATCCCTCCCTCTGCAGTTCTGTGATTTTCTCCTACTGCAAGTCAATGCTCACAACCTAACAGCAAAAATTTGGAAAGATCATTCCAGACTTTGTCAGTGAAAATGAACTCTGGAGCAGACCAAGGGTTCACCATCTCAGGACCTGTGCAAGAGTTTGCATGTCAAGATCCAAATCAGCCTTGATGCAAATATTCTGACAGCTGCTCTCCAGAATTGCTGAGTACACACACTAAACAGAGCTCTCAGAATTTTGGGAAATACAGTGACCAGAGTACAACACCTGACATTCCACTAATTAAGTTTATCATTCCACTGATTAAGTTCCTGCTTTAATCCCTTCCATGGACAGTCCCAGCTGAGTTTGCTGCAGCAGCCATGGATGTCACACACCTCTCACCTGCAGTGTGACCAAGCACACCTGGCACACACACTTTAAAAAACAACCAGGATCCCAAACAGGAGCACAACAAACTGCCAGTCTGACAGCCATGTGATGGCATACTGTCATGCCAGAGTGACAAGGAAGCAAAGAATTAATAGTAGAGGGAAGATAGAGGCAGCTAATGAAGCTTTTTAGAAATACAGTAGCTGGAAATATATCCAGAAAAGGCTGCATGGTTACACAGCACAGCAGTTTACTTTAGCTTGAAGAGGGTCTGCAGGTAAAAACCCCCTGCCCAGATGATCTGCCACCACCACGGGCTGCAGGTGTAACAGCAGCAGCTGAGAATGGCAGGTAAAAACACAGGTAAAATATACAGGTAAAATATACAGGTAAAATATACAGGTAAAAACCCCCTGTCCCAGTGATCTGTCACCACCACGGGCTGCAGGTGTAACACAGCAGCAGCTGAAGCCTTTCACACCTGAGGATGGCAAAAATACAGGTAAAATATCCAGGAAAAACCACCCTGAATCAGGTAAAAATACCACCTAAACCAGGTGATCTGCCACCACCATGGGCTGCAGGTGTAACACAGCAGCAGCTGAAGCCTCTCACACCTGAGGATGGCAGGTAAAACCACCCTGAACCAGGGGATCCATGGGCTGCAGGTGTAACAGCAGCAGCTGAAGCCTCTCACACCTGAGGATGGCAGCTCCAGCAGCACTGCAACACCTCCCTGGTTTTGTGCAAACTGAAATGCAGGCTAGTTCTATAGCTGGGCAATCACATCATCTTGGAAACACACACACACACACAGAGTAAAAGAGTTCTGCCCCCATTTAAAACACTGACTGCTCCCTGGGTTCATGACCTCTGTCCATTGGCAACAACTCCACACTGAGTCCTGATAATTCCAAATGCAGTGGGATTACAGCCATAAAGATGGAAAAACACAACAGCACCACAGCTGAAAGAAGAACCATCCCTTAAAGATAGTTTGGCTCAGATACTCAAATTCAAATAATTTAGGTTTACAGTTGCAGCCCAGGAGCTTTTAAATAATAGATATGAAATTTCCAGTTCAAAGGGCAGGAAGCCTGAAATGGAATAGAACCCTACAGAGATGAGACCCAAATCTGGCCAAAAAGAAGGGAACAGACTGGTATTTCTGTCAGTGAGATGGTGCCAGGGAATGGGCTGCTGCTCTTACAGGAGCTTGAACTAAAAATACTTGAGTATTGAGTCAAGAAAACAAAGGAATCCACCCAAGCTATCGAGGTGTGCTTCTGTTCTGGACAGGGGGAATGTCAAATGGCACCACCACACTGCACAGTGCTGAGCACTGAGAGCCTGAACTGCCTCTCATACCCTGGGTTAACCTTCCAGGACTGAAAATAAAACAAAAAACCACACTCACAAGTGCAAGTAAAACACAGTTTAAGGAGAAAAAATAAATGCTGTGATGTGATTTACAGGTAATTCTTTCCAGGAGAACTACACCAAGACTCTCAATGTATGTTTAATATTGGAAACAAGATTTGTCATCAGCAAACAATTTAATAATCCAGTTACATGAGCAGTAACAATTCCTGGGCTGGTAATGAACACTCTGATATCAAAGTTGTCATCTCTGGAGCAGAATCTTGGTTGATTTTCTGTACATGAGCACTCCTGATTAATTCAATTGTGCCCTCAGAGTGTTTAGTGCCTGTCTAGGTACGGGAGAAGAGTCTTGCAAAGGTCTCTCTGAGGGTTGAGTGAGCTTTGAAATTCTAACTTGGGCCACGTTGTATGAAATAGAATCCAGCTCACTTGCCAGGAAGCAATAAAAGAGAACTCAGTGAGCCTGCTCATGTGAATACATCTTAGCAGAGTCAGGGCCCACTGCAGCCACAAGGGAGGAGAGACTTAGAGAAAGCATTTCAGTATCAGCATTCTTTCAGCAGCTCCTAGTCTGTATTAGCAGCTAACATCTGAGGGAAGGAAAGGTTTGCTGCTTGGCAATGGTGTGGTGTTAATGTAACACAATCTGTTAAATGGAAAAGCAAAATTAATTCCAATTTGGTGTCTTCACATTTCACACTCCAGAGACTCTCATGGACTGAATGAAAGACAAGAAGGGGAAGAGAAAATTTAGTGATTTAAAAAAAAATTAATTGTCTATTTCTTTGCATTTCACCCAATTAAGTCAAGAGGCAATCTGAGGAGAAAATAAGAAAGGTCTCTTATTTTTCTAGGTATTTCTCCCCACGTGGCCTAAGAAATGTCTGCCTGTGTCCATCTCTCACTGCCCACTCCCCCTCCTGCCCCTGTCCTCTCCACAACTCCAACGTTTAGCTTTACTCCATCCCCACAGCAAGCAAAGGATTAAGCAGAATTACTCACTGCTATGCCAATTAGGGATGAATTAATTACAAATTTGCCTCCTGTCCCTCGAAGGTTGCAAGTTTGTCTACCAAGCCCAATGTGACTGCAGTGAAGGGAAGAGAGAAACACTCCAGAGCAGAAACCAACTCTTCCTCCAGATCCATCCCAGCCTCCCTCTGCCCTGGGGGAGACTGATGGGAGCTCTTCTCTCCAGGCAAGAGCTGAGCTGCTCTGCTCCCTGGGACTTCACTCCCAGGACTGTAAGGGGGCAGCAGTATTTCCTATTTATCCCTGGCATTGGGCAGGTGAATCCCTCAATGTTTGCAAAGCACCCTGAGGCCAAAGCACACGGGGCACAACAGAGGCACAAAGTGTTACCAAAAGAAACTGGCCATGCTCCAGCCAGACTGCTCTAGGGAAGCCTCCCTGCACCTCCACTCAGGACATTTTTGGTTTCCAGAGTTACATGCACACACTGTCCTGACCAAAAACCTGGAAAGCCACACAAGACTTTTCTTCCTCAGCAGCCCATTTTTTTCCTTATTTATTTTTTTTCTGAAAAAATACTTCCCCATCCCACCCAGCACCCACATTCACTTCCAGGCTGATGATACATGGAAGGACAACCAGCACCAGGATGATGATGGCTTACACAGTCAAGGGAAGGCCTGGTCAAATAAACAGGATCATTCCCCTTGGTCTCGCACTTTTTTCCACTCGGCGATGAATCTCAAGACCTGTACAGCCATACACCTTAAAAAGACTAAAAATATCCTGGTCTCCCTTTTCTCTCTTTTTTGCCACCCCTATATACTTCCAGCAGCACCCTCCCCAGCCTATAAACTGCTGACCAAACCTTCCCCTTCACCCTGGTGACAGAACAGAAGGAAGCAATTCTGAGTGGCCTACTGCCTCCATTAAAAAAAACCCCAAAAGAATTAAAAATAATCCAACAGCAAGAGCCAAAGGCCCAGTGTCATGTCACCTTCCATTCAAAATCCAAAAATGGGACAGACAGCAGGCAGCTGTGTCTCCCACACAAGCTCACCCATGTAAGCAGTCCCACCCCATCCCTCCTGGGTCAATTCCTTCTTCCATTCCCTTCCCACTGCCCAGCAGGACCATGGATGCTCCGAGGAGCAGCACTGCAGCATTCCACAGCCCAAGGCCAGGCTGGATGCAGCCCTGAGCAGCCAGAGCCAGGGCTGCCATCCCTGTCTCTGGAGTGGGAGCTTCCAGGGCCCTTCCAGCCCAAACCCTCCTGGGATTCTGTGAGGCCAAAGGACCTCAAGGAGTTAAAAACTCCTTTTGACTTGAGCAGGATGCCTAACCCTGCATGGATCTTAGCACTTCCAGCTGATTCCAAGAGAAACTCTGGGCACTTAACTCGGAGCTTCACAACACAAGTTACTAATATCTCCTTTTTGATAAATCTGTGGTGATTTTCTGGAGACCCACACCTTGTCAGTCCAACTGCTCTGCTGTGCTAGTCTGCCATGACCTGTGACATTATAAAAGGATATTCCTGTGCAGACAGAACACGAACCCAAATATCACTGTCTTCACAGAATACATGTAATGCTGCACCTTGGGGCAAATCACTTCATCAAGTGGTAAAGGAGGCACCCAGAAAAAGTAACCCACAGGCTTGATTATAACACATTTAGAGATTATTTTTTTTTTATATATAATTGTTCTGTGATTGTGGTTTTTTAACACACCATGAAGTGCCACTACTTACCTAAAGGAAAATATTTTAGTTCAGTTCTCTGCCATGATTTGTTCTAGTCCATTTTCCACATCTATTCAGCCTGTATCATTACTGACACAGCCATGTGAGTAATAACCTGTATCATTCTGCACACAGCTCATCCACAGAAGAACAGGGCACTTCAGCCAAATGACTAATTATTAAGGGTATGGTTTCAAAAACCAGAAATCAATTGCACATCACAGTCACTGACTGTGGTCATTCATTACATCTCTGCTGTAGATCCTGCTCTGCTAATGGGAGACACGTCACTACCAAGGGGCAGTAAGAAAGTACTGCAGAAGTTTCAGCTCTCTGAAGGATAAATATGTTCGTGTTTCACAATATACAACAAAAAAGATGAGAAAAGTCACACAAAAAAAAGGAAGATGGAGCAAGTAGCAGTGCTGGTTACCTGGTTCAGTGACATCCTGCTCCAATGCAGCTCTTTTGGCACCCATTCCTCACCCAAACACAGAGATTCTGACTTGATTATCTGAACACCATGGAACACCCCAAACGCAGGTGAAGCAGAGCTTTAGAACTGAAATGCACTCACACACCCAGCAGCATATAAAATTTTCAAAGCAGGATAACAAGTAATTTTATACACCTAGGATCTTCAAGTGCCCTGGGCATAATGTGTTCCTTTAATTGTATACCCTTAGTCAATTAAAAAAAAAAAAATCCATAAAAGGTCCAAGCTTTCAGACTTGGCAATGTCCACTGCCTAAAATCCAGCAAGAAGCAAAAATAGGTTGTGTAAACAAAGAGGAAACAGGAAAAAAAAAATCAAAAGTTATTTCAAACATCTTGGTCAGGATAGTAGTTCAGCCTGTCCAGCTGGAGTGTGTGAAGTGACAGCATTAACCTCTCCTTGGTCACTTTTCTGAGTGCTTTACCTCCAGTCTGGATGTTGAGAGCAGTGAGTCTGGGCTCCTCTTGCCTCTATCTACCTACTTGGACATCCTGCAGTGACTCCAGTGCAGAACTTGCTGGGTGTTAACCATGTCCCATTCCTCACCCTACAGGAGCAGCAGTTACCTTTCTGATCTTTCAGGTAACACTGCCTACATTTCACAGGACAAAACAAGAACGTGCCTCCTCATCTGGATTATTAACCATGCCAAAGTGCATCCTGCTACCCACTGAATTAACAGGTAACAGGGATACTAAAAAAACCTGAACAGCCCCACTCCAAAAGAAACAAACTATAACAAAAAAAACTATACTTAAATGGCCCAAAATCTATTCTTTGGCTGATGTCACATACACCCATTTCAGTGTTTCACAATTGCTTCTTCATTCCCCAGACATGAAATCATTCCAAGGGGACTCCAAGCTATGCTGTATTTTCCACGTTTCACTTCACTAAAATATTACAAATACGTTACCATGTAGTTGGGATTTTTTTCTGCAATCATCATAACAAAGCAATGTTTTCATAATCCCACCACAAACCACATCTATTACCTCACACAAGAGCACAATGTTTTGGCCACGCAGTGCAAATTAGGAACAAGCTCACCATCCTCTTCCAAATGAGTCCTTTGAACACATTTCCAGAGAGCAGGAGCAACAAAAGCCCTGCCACTTCATTCCTGCCCTCCACCCCACGCTGGCTGGGGAGAAAGCACTGAAAGAAGCACTGAAACCAGCAGTGCCCTCTGCCCCCTCCGTGTTAGGAACAGGCTCTGATCACAGCCATCCACAGCTGAATCACTCTGCAGTCAACAGGAAACTTCCCAAAACCTGGAGAAACCATCCATCCATCATTTCACCTGGGCACTCCAGAATAAGGTTTAAGAAAAGCAGACTGCTTAATCTTCCTGTCTCACATGGCTTAACCAAGTCATGGTGAGGGCTGGGGAAACACCTAAAACATACCAGAAATGTAAGCACTGCCCCGTTTTAATGTGAAAGTGACACTGAAAATTACAGCAGAAATATTTGAAGATGAGGTGAAAACTCTTTTGCTCATGGCCTGATGCTTTTAGCAAGTCCAAAACCTACAGAACTTCAAAGGAATCAAAGTCACTCAAAGCCTAACAGAGCTGGCCTTTATTTATGTGTTCAATCTACTACACTCCTTCCCAGACTTTACCCAAAATGGTTTCAAGCAACTTACTGTTAATAAGGATTAAACCTACTTAACTGAAGTATTTCCAGAGATCACATCACTATCAGGCCTGATTAACAGGTCTTGAAGTCTACAGCAGCGAGGCTGCACTCCTCATATATTTGAAATATGACTATATATTTGTATTCTGGATTCCTTCTCAGTGAGAACCAGTGCATGCAAAATAAATTCCACAATCCCACATCTCGTATACAAAGGGCATCACACATATCCTGCGACTTAAGCTATTCTCCTGAAATCATCTTAGTCTCACACAATCACACTTCAAATACCCCATATGTCCACTTTGGTTATCCCTCCTTTGAAAAGCTAATAAATGTAATACTTAGATGCAACTGCATTTCATCTAGGAACAATTATCTGCAGTACTTTGTGCCAGGAAAAGCATCAATAGGCACGGCTAACAACACTTCCACTTTATTTTCCTCCCGTCTAATGGGCCCAATCCAACACCCAGCAAAGGCAATGAGAGGCTCACAATTGTCTGCAGTGGGAGCTGGACAGAGCCCCACGGTGGCACATGAATGTGAGGTCTGTGCAAGGAGGCCGAGTGACAAGCACAGCCTCTGTTCATTCACACCACCACCCTGCAAAGGGAGAGAGGAAGAACAAACTTCCCGGGATGTTCCCACTACCCAGAGCTGCCCCAGAGCCAGCAAGAAAAGCTCTGGAGGTGGAAGCAAACGCTGCTCTCCGGGCTCACTCAGCCCTTGTTCTCCTTTCTGAAGCTGAAAACTGGACTGACACAGGCGCCTGGGAAAATCAAACACTTACCTGCTACTCTCCCCAGGTGTTAAAAAATTAAAAATTAAAAAACACAATACTAAAATTAAAAAACACAATACAAGACCCACCCCTGGTGCTACGCAGGGCCCCCTGTTCCCCCGGGTTGTTTTCATCTCAAAGGAAAACCAGGTAATCTGCACAATAGTTCTCAGTTACAATGCACTTGTCTTGCTTTACTGAGCTCTACCTGATACAGGGTTTAAAAATGGCAAACAATTTATTTCAGGCCCTCACTTGGATGTTTCACACAGATAAAAATTAGGAGAGGGAAAAATGAGCTCTTGTTTTTCCCTAAAATACCCATGGAAGGGGTATATTTCCAAAGGGACTGCATGAGCTAAACAATTAAAAACACCCCCAAGTGCCCCATAATTCCAAAAGGACTCCCGAGTGCTTTGTATGGCTGGCTCACACACAATGTTTTCCCAAACAATTTTTTATTTCTTGATGAAAATCATGTACTCTTCCTACACACACACTCATGCCTTCCTCCTGCTTTTGGCATTGAATATAACACCAGGATCTCTGAAAGTACAGATGTTCTGTTGGGGGAGATGAGAAACCCTGCTCACTCCTGGTGAGCAACAGGAAGGAAGCACTCTGGGAAAGGCTCAGCCAGCAGGTACAAAACACAACCAGAGAAGTGCTGGCACGTGGACACCTCGTGCATGGGGCACTGATTGTTTGGGGACAGGTGGGGACACCAGGTGATCCAAAATCTGATGGGGTAAAAGGATGTGTGAACAGCAACACTGCAGAGGCAGGCAGCCAGTGAGTGCTTGCTTTGGGTTAAGTTTGGAACATGAAAAGCTTGGTGTGTTGCAATAAATGATATTCTTCAAAGAACGAGGTCTGTGTGTCTTTGTTCCCCACTGCTATGCAGCCTTTTAAAGCCAGGAGACAACTTTCTTCTGGAGACTTTCAAACCTGCATCTCTCTGGGGCTTCCTGGAAGGCACAGGATGCATGCAATGCTCCAAGGGATGCCCAAGGTCCTGCACTGCCACTGTCTGACCCCAAACCCAAGGGATGCCCAAGGTCCTGCACTGCCATGTGCCTGACCCCCACATCCAAGGGATGCCCAAGGTCCTGCACTGCCACTGCCTGACTCCCTTGGGTTTGGGAGTCAGG
>JAYDZK010000056.1:70989351-71003435 GCA_034509185.1 Euphonia xanthogaster | reverse complement strand
GCCCAAGGTCCTGCACTGCCACTGCCTGACTCCCAAACCCAAGGGATGCCCAAGGTCCTGCACTGCCACTGCCTGACCCCCAAACCCAAGGGATGCCTGAAGTCCTGCACTGCCACTGCCTGACCCCCAGACCCAAGGGATGCCCAAGGTCCTGCACTGCCACTGCCTGACCTCGCCTTCCCTCGCTGGAGCTACACAGTCTGGCAGGCTGCCATGCCATTGCCATTTGGCACCTGCATATGGCAAACCCCACTTTATCTGGGATTATGGAACGACAGGCCCCAAGGAGGGTTGAAGTGCAACCATTAAACCTGGTCATTTGCACCCAGTTTAATGCAGATGCAGCTGTAACCTGATGGCAACACCAAACTCACTGAAAATCACCAGAGCATCCTCCTCTGCAAACCAGCCTCTCTCCATCTCCAGCTTTCCACTGGTCAGAGGGCTAAACTTAGTGGGAAGGGTGATGGAATGCAGCAGTTTCCTTAAAACCAACACAAAGAGACCAGAAAGAGACAACCAGAATATCAGTGCTGGAAGCAAAAGAAGAAATGAAAAAGAGAAGAAAAAGTAGGGAGAGGGCAAGATATTTGCTCATCTCATATTTAGAGCACAGGGGAAACTTAGCCTAAACAGTGTACATCAAATTAAACATTTCAGGGGTCTGGCTTTAAAAGCTGCCATTTTAATAAAAAGGGGGACAATTTGGAGGTTGTTTAAAAACTGTAGCTGCATTCTCCTACCCTCTGCCTCCTCCTCCTCCCAACCCTTCCTCCCACACCACCAACTGCCATCTCTAATTTACCTTGCCATGCAGTCACTCCAGAAATCCCTCCCAACCACAGAGGACTGGAGGAATCTACAGAAAATAAACTGACAATAAATACGACTATATTGCCTAAAGGGAGGAGGGGAAGCAACGAAAATTACCAAACTGTTGACATTGGTCAGGAAAACTTTCCCCTCTGAAATTTCAAAGAGCACGAAGGCTGAGCAGCAAAGGACTCATTATGAATTCACTCAAAGCTGGTTTTTTTTACCGAGTTCCTTCTCCCTGCCCCTGGATACAGGAGCCCATTCTTGTGCAATCATTAGTGCCCAACAGGCTGAAACCCATTTTATGGCACACAACATGAAGAGCTCTTCATCAAGGAGATGGTTAAACAGCTCCAGTGGAGCTGCTACAGGGAGGCATGGTGACACTGTGGTGGCAGAACTGGCTTTCCTTCCATCTGGATCTCCACTGAAAGGGCCTCAGAGCTTCCTTAAGCTTCACGGGTTCATTGTTTTAATCCCCACCTGGGAGAGGAACAGGACTCCTCATAAAAACATGGAAAGCAAGTTGACTGCAAGTGGGGAGAAGGTGACAGGGAAGCAGCTGAGGAGGAGAAAGGATGGGTATAACACAGAGAGAAGGCTGCACGTCTATCTTCTTGCTGGGACTGAAAACATTAATACTTTTAAGTCCTATTTCACACACATTTTTCAAAAGAGTCGGATTTTTGCTGTCCACACACCACGATTCAACTAAAACTATGCAGAGGCTTTTAAGTTTCCAATATTATCATGATTTTATCCATAGAAATCCAACTTTATCTGTCTCTCAGTATCTCAGATCTTCCCCACAAAAAGCCAGGCTCAGGCTAATAAAATGTAATAGTTTAAAGCAGCACTTTCTTGAGACTAAATAACATACAGAAAATGAAATTTTTATTAAAATGAGAACGTAAATATCAATCAGTCCTTTTATTCACCCTCCTGACATCTTGGAAGCAAATAATCCAGCCCTACCTATAAATCAGCAGTGCATTCACCGAGGAAAGCACTCAGAAACATGATGAACTGACATAAGCAGCTCTCCAGACACAGCAGCCCTGTCCAAAGGTGCTACCAACGCAGGACTGGCGTGACACAGCACTAATGCATGGCCAAACACACAGGCTTGGGCACACACAGGAGCTTGCATCTCTGCCATCTTTTTCCAAACATGCATCTAAGGGAAAACACTATCAAGCCCTTCCAAAGAAGGACTTTCAAGGAAGAAAAGGAAAGGAGAAACGGGTTTGCCCTGCCTATTTTATGGACAATTGCTAACGAAGAGCGAAAGCTCCACAGATTGTTTCTTTTTCTCTTATGGTGGATTTTCCTCTGCTTAACTTAAGGGTAAAACATGAACTGGTGAGAGTACCAAATTCCCACATACCCAAATCCCCTGACTTGCAAAATTTATTTTATATAGCTATACATTTCATAAATAGGGTTTTACCAAAGGTTTTAGTCAGTCTCATTCATTCTCAACCTTTTAACAGACAAACTGGATCAAAATGATTGTATTATACTCCTGTAATTTATGGTACCAACTGTACTTTCCACCACTGCACTGCTCAAGGAAGCCCGTGGTCCTGATTTAGAGCTGTAAATTCCGATCAAATGGGAAAGTGTTAAACTCAGAAGAGCTTTTGGTCCATTAACTTCCACGCTGATCTGACACGCTCCGCAGTGCTTGGGCAACAGACTCTGCCACACAGCGTATTCCTGAGCAAACAGTGCTTTGTGTCATAAACCATCTGGGCTGTCACTTCCAAGGGCCACTCATCCAGCCTCCTCTGATACACTTGGAAGTGCTGAGGGGCAGAACAGAAACTTCTCCTCACTACAAAACGTCTTTTGCAGGGCTAAGGGAGACGCTGCCATCAGAGGAACGACGGCAGACACAAAATTTTGGCTAAAAGGTGTTGCTTGCATTATTCCAGCGAAGAAAACCACTGGACAAACAAGCTTTCTAAAAGACTGGGATTTTCCTAGGGTGCCAGTGAAAGTGATACCCTTCATAATCTGGACAGTGCTCCCTTTCATATCAGAGCCTATAGCTGCAAAGCTAAGTGCCAAGCAGATGGTTGAAATCTGTTTTGTATAAGAAGTGTGTGCGCACACGCGTTTTTTTCAGATGGAGTTCTTTGTATTCATATTCAGGCCTAGGTTCCAGCCATCAAAACACTGGCACTGAAGCAATCATTAGCTGCACTTTAGACAACTGGCAACTAAGGTATTCACAGCTCTCCACAAAATGTTCAGCTAATACCTCCCAGATGTATAACTAAGGCAAAAGATCATAATCTTAAATTGGTATCAGTGCTTTGGATGGCCTTTCAATAGACTGCACATGTATGTGAAAAGCTATTGTATTTATCTCCTTTTAAAAGCAATACTCTGTTATGCTCCAAGTGTTTATACAGGCTTCCACATCAAATTTGACTCAAACACAAGAGCAGAAACTCCATTCATCTTGTTTCCATCTTTCTAAGAAACATCTAGCAGGAAATTCTGTAGGCAATTTTAAGACAAAGACTTTGCATTTCTTATCTGATAAACATTTAGTTTATTTAAAAAGTAAATATCAGATAGGCTCAGCTGCTCCAGAGGAGGCAGCTCCAGACAAGATAAACCTGTTCCTGCTACCCTGGACAACTCGTGCACCTCACCTCAGTTGCAGGTACCTCAGTCAATTTCTAAGTGGGTTGCTTATTACCACAAACAGCAAAACCAGAAATGCTTACCAGCATGGGGCTCTGCTGTCTGCCTGGGCTTCTCATGGAATCAGTGAACAGGTGACAATAATTTGCCTGGTGACAAATTAACAGAGGTCACACTTTGGAAAACTGGGGTTACCAAACAAATGAATATTTGGAAGAAGGCATTTTTGTGCAGCAGTCTCTCTATAGGCCTTGCTGGCCACAACGGGGAATTAGTACCTTAGGAAACACACAGTTTCAAAACAAAGATTGATTTTCTGTGCAGTGCCAAGTCCACTAAGGGCCAGATGTTAGCTCTGGCATAATTCAGGTAAATTCTCATCATGGCCATTCAGATCATTCTGATCTGCCAGGCATACTTGTTTAGGAGAAAAAGATGGTTAACCTGTCATCAAAGCACAAGGGAACTCCCAAAATCCCCAGATCTGCTGAAGCCTGCAGAAATCCCTCCCGATGCTTCAGAAACTCTGGTGTGATTGGAACCCATGGACACCTGCTGCAGGTTAAGGGAAGTCAGGACTCTGCTCAGTGATGTCCTCACCAGTCACATTTTCATGCCATCCAGGGGGACGGGGGTGAACAACACCAGCCTTTTTCACCGAGTTCAGCAGGACTTTAATTAATGAATTAGGCCTGCCTTTTTAGGGCCTGACACTGAACTCCAGTGCTACTGAGCCCAAACACTCAGAATGAATGGGCACTTCTTTAAAGGATGCCTGGACTGGCCCTATCACAAAACAGGTCTTTGTGAACACGCTGCTGAAAAACTGCGACTGAAGCGCTACGGAACCGGCCTGATCATAATCCATTCTCTTGAAAGTAATGTCACTCCTAAAAAGCTCATCAAAGAGAATAACTTATCAGCTTAGTCATGATATTCAAAGGCAGCAGAGATCAAATCCATACAGGACTAGCTCAGTTTATACCCATTTTCTAAGCAGTGTGTAGTAAAGGATGCAGCACCCTGCCTCGATGTACAGCTACCTGCAGACCTCAGCATTTCAGCTCTGCTCTTGCAGAGCATACTCTCAGAAACAAGGAAAAGAAACCACTAAAACAGACAGAAGAACTTTTAACGTGAATAAGAAAATAATTCCTCCCTTTTAATAACCCTGTATCTGTTCCTTCGTTTCAGATCTCATTTAAAAAGCAGATGTCAAACGTTTGGGGAGGAATCATGGTGCATTTTGTGTTCTGCAGCGGGGTTTTTTGCTTTTAGGCTGGTTTGCTCACTGTGCCTGCCTCCATTGCCACTTCCAGAGGAGTCTGCTCCTCACATCAACACTCTCCACGTGAACAATTTTTCCCTGGGCTCCCCTCATGCCTGGTCCTTAGGTTATAAAACCCACGACAGTTCTGGTACGTACAGCTGAAGATGTTAACTGTTGCCCAGGACCAAAGTTTACCTGTTTGCAGCACACACGGCTTCCCAAATTACTGCTTAAACACAGCAGGTACTGCTGCCCAACTCCAGCTATCCAAACCTGCCTCCAGGTGAGGAGCTGCTTTAGAAGCAACTCAGATAACTGGAGGGTCTACAAACAGTAGACCTCAAGGATACAACTGTGGCTGCAAACATTCCTTTAATTTATTTTATTAATTATACTCCACAGTCCCTATTTTACATATTAAGCGATTTGAATACTATAGTTCATCTTGCTAGAATGAGACCTTTAGAAATTATAATTGGACAGAGAGAAGTCTGTAATTTGCAGTTCTTAGGATCTCAAGAAGGGAAAAGGAGGGTGTCTCGAGGTTAAAAAACAGAATTACCAGTCAGCATCGCTACTTTTTAAACTCACACATGCAAAAGATTTTGTGACAGCATTCCTCAGTTTACTCATCTATAGGCTGAGGCTAATCTTGCTTCTCAATCTAAAAAGCACAGAAATCTTCATGATTTGTATATCAATGCTTACCAAACGCTCTGAATTCCTAATCAAAAGACTTTACAGGAAGTACAAATCTATTATTAATAATATCAGCACTTCTAACAGTAAAGCAACTTCTCCATACGTGTGTCTGGGAAAAAAAAAAAACAAAACAGAAAGAGAATACCCATACACATATATTGCTCAATTTATAAATTGTTAAGCATGGCTTCAGGACTGAAATCTCATTCATGAACCATGCTAGGGATCTCTTACCTACTCCCTGTTTCTGAATTTTCCCCATACAAAGACACATTTATATTACTCTAAGCCCTAAGCACAAAGGCTGCTCTGTGGAATGGAAAGAAACCTTCTTTTTTTGTGTTTGTACAGTGACAAGCATAATGGGGTCCTGATTCAGGATGCTTGCACTCTACAAAAACACACTAAATCAATGACACTACTACAGATGAAGATTATCTATAAAAGAGATGCATGGCACACTGCAGAGGGGCACAGCATTTTCCCTATAATTTTCCTGGCATTTCATGCAGACGCCTAATGTGCATTCCCGAGTCACACAATTCATTTCAGACTTTAGGCAAGAACAGAAAAAGTGAGCAGAACTTACAAAACATAAGCAAAGGAGGAGAGCCTTCCACTGAGAAATTCTGCCAAATTCTAATCTCAGTTGTAAAACCAGAATCAGCCCGATGTTCATGGGGTTTTGACAAAGATGAGAACCAGTAGCCTTCTTTAAAACACACCATAAATTTCTACTTCAGTGTCCAAAACCCAGGAGCAAAAAACAAATCAAAGCCTGAACCTGAAGAGAGAAATGTATTTTCCGTGTCCCTGTTATATTCAAATTCAAAAGCCTAGATATTTTTAACAGACATGGAAAAAAAGAACTATTTGGCTTTACTCAGCAACTGCAGAAGGAAACTGTACCAAAAGAATAATGTTGCATGTTCTGTTTTCAGTTGATTTCATTTAGCCTTTCAGTTCTATTTCAGCTATGTTTCATTTAGCCTATTTTTTTTTTTTAATAATCATCATGTTTTGGTGATTCACATTTCACACCATCCCAGGAACAAGTCATGTAAATACAACAGCAAAATGACCCAGTTTGTTAATAGACATGCAAAACGGGTAAGAACATCCTTCCCTCCGCCCTTACCCACCATCACCTTCCCACACATCTCATGCCTATCCAAAAAAGCCTCTGCCCTGGTGAGGCCACGCTATCGAAATTTAGGGATAAAACCCCGTGAACTGAAACCTCACTAGCTCTTGGGAGAAGATGTTTTCCGTCTTGTTTTCCAAAGTGAACGCAATGAGGACGCTAAGGGAATTTATCTGGAAGCAGAAGACTTCTCTGCAGCCTGACACAGCACTCAGCACCACGGCTCCCTCCCGGCACAAAGCTCTGCCCAAGGGCTTTAGTCCTAACCCAGGCAGGCCACCCCCAAAGGTCAGAGGACATCACATGCTGCCTGCCCTTCATTACGCATCCTCTCTCTTAAATCAAGGAATGATTCCAAATGTACACAAATGGCATGCAGAGACGCACTCTGGGCTTTCAGACTGTGATGAGTTTTGCTTCACCACACTCTGCTGCAGTGTAGTCCCTTCGTGCCCCCCAGCAGACTCTCCAAACCACGGAGGACAAACACCAATCCGGGCAGAGGGGCGCGCGCGCTCCCGACACCGCGGGAGGCTCGCTGGTTAAAACGGCAAAAATTTTCAGGTGAAATATTCCCATGGAACTGCAGCGAAAAAAAGCAATAAAAGCATTAAAAACTGTTTAGAACCATTAACATTTTCATTGGTTTTGGTCTTCTTTGCTGGCAACGGCGGGTAAGTCCAGCTCACTGTCAGCTACGGTAACTCTGGCCATGCCCAACTCCCGAGATAAAGCAATGGAACTTGGGTCACTTTTTTCATCCCCAAATTCCTAAAACAATTAAGCCCGGCACCAAAGAAACCAAGAGGATGACAAACTGCATGGGTTTCTCTTTACATGAACTGCATTCCAAGGGCTTTTTCCTCTACAGCTACAGAGGTCCATGAAGAACACTAGATGTAGACAATGCTCTCAACCACAAAAATAGAACACATCTCTCCCACAAGTTCCTCGCCACTAAAAAGAATTTTGATTATTCACACAAGAAAATGAAATATCAATTCACTCTCCTTATGTTTTTGCCCCCAATTGTAACAAAATTATGTTACGACAGAAACAAATGAGTAATGATAAAACTATAATAAAATCACAAAGAAAATTAGCACTAAGGCAACATTTTGTGGTATGTTTAGGTTTAATAGCAGTCAGACACCCACACCCTAGGAAAAAAACCACAACCCAAAAATCTGAAGACAGTCTATATGAACTTGAGAAAACACAAAAGCAGAACTGCATGGCAAAAGAAAATAAAATTATTATAGATCTCAAAAAGCATATGCCAAAATGAATTTCAATACTTGGTCTTTCAAAAAAATGGAAGGATGAAAAGGAAATCTGGAACACTAAACATTAATTTAAAATATTAAACACAAATTTTAAAAGTAGCAAAATATAAATGCAATTTGAGTATTGAGAAATATTACCTGATTAATCCCACAGTACTTTTTAAGGGAAACAAGGTCAATATAATTTCAAACTGCCAAAGCGAGCCACAAGCTTTTCCTCATTTTCACTTTGCCTCTGAGTCCCACAAGTCAAAAATAATATCATCACGTTGGAATTATTTTTTTTTTCTTTAAACAAGGTGACAAAAGGACAAGTTCAAGAGAAGTGCCAAGCCAGATCAAAACCAGGACATTGGAAAATGTTTGCCAATTTCTTTCAAAGCAAACAGCTCCCCCAATACCATGGGAAGCACCTGAACTTCACATCAACATCTGATAATTCTAGCAAATGGAATTCAACGTTTCCTTCTTAGTCTGCTTAAAACAATTGAATAATTAAGTTTCGCACCTATCCCAAAAAAAGACAGGCAGCTTCTCTGGATTACTCCTGTACACCTCACGATTTCCATCCACTTCTCACATTCTTTTCAAGTCCCATGGCCCCTGCAAGCAGCGCTGGCTCGCTGAAACTCTTCCAGAACCTCGTCTGAATTTGCTGTCTCCCAAGAACGACCGTGCACGGAACTCCACGCTGTCCCAAGGACACGTGGGCTCAGGAGCAGCTTCTGGGGACTCCTGCCTTCCCGGCTGGCACGGAAGGGGTGACCAGGGCTGGGTGTGGGGGTGACAGAGGCGTCTCTCAGCGGAGACTACGGCGCCTTGGGCTGGCCGTGGCACCCCGGGGCCAGCCCGGGCAAGGCCACCTGGAGCAAGGCAGCCCCTCTGCAGGGTGTGGGAGAGCTGAGACAACACCACCAGCCCGGGCACGGGGCGTGGGTGAGGACTTGGTGGTGGTGGTGCTCGGACACGGGGGCCGTGGGAGGAGATGGGAACGGGACAAACGGCGCCGGTAAATCCCCGCGCCTGCCGGCCCTCGCCCGCTGGCCAGAGCCACCCAAAGAGAAACAGCCCATCCCAAAAGTTCCTCAAGTTCTGGTTTGGGTAATTCAGTAATGTGACGAGGATCTGCTTACTTTGCAGCCTCGTGGGTTTTAACACACTCACGTACAACGTAATTTTACCTTTTGTAGGAAGGAGACTTCACAAGTTTTCCACATTTGATAAAAATCCATAGGAACTTTAAGAGGGAAATACTCTTTGCCTTTAAGGATGCTACTTGTTAAACAACAAACTCCTTGCCATCATCAGAGAGGCACTACAGCTATTGATTAATTGCTGTGAGCACTTCTTTTCTCTTGACTACAGTAGCAGAATTCAGAGGCATTGAATATTTCCAGTCTGGTAAAGCACGACAACATTTTTCCCCTTCCACTCTTGAGTTAATTATGCTATAACCAGGCCTGAGCAAGAAATTAACAAAATAAAATAAAATGGAAAGTCAAGAGGATGTCAGACTCACTCCTGCAACAGTTGTGAAGCACAGGTATCTCACACAAACATAAAGTTACCCTATATTTCAAGTCCAGTACGAAAAGCATATGAAGAAACTGTAACTGCACCTTGGGAGGAGACACTCTTTTTCCCATAAAAATATTGTTTAAAGTGTATTTTATACACCTACAGACATATCACATTGCACAGACACATATTCCTATTCTATCAGGCAGCTTCACATTTAAGTAACTCAAGCAGATACTCTGTGCCTCCTAAATGATAAAGCCATAAATGCTTGTTAAAGCTCCCCGAGAGGCAGTAAATATTTTGTAAACTAGTTATATATTTAAGATCTCTGGACAGAAAGAGAAGGCAAAACAATTCCTCGCCCATGTAAAGGTACCAATCAAACACACTAGGCACATAAACACGGCAAGATGCTTGGTGGGAGACTGTGTATGTGTTTGTGTGTGTTTTAATTAACTCCTTGAATGCATATGATGAGCCAGCCACCCAGAATTAGTAATGCCAAACTCCCAATTTGATTCAAATGCAATGAATACAACAGTCGAATTGTGCAGGCTGGTGTGTCACTCATCAGCTCTCTCATTTGGGCTTTTGCCTTCCAAGACTAGTTCACAATTTCAGCAACTGGTAAATTATTGAGATGTTCATTAAAATCTGTAATCTATAACAGTCAACTTCTTCCTAGCCAAGCATAAGCACAACAAATTAAATTAGTGCATGCAGGACGTTAATGAATACTCTGCAAACGCATTAATTCCTTCGGAATTATCTCAGAAATAAAACTGTTCATTTTTGTCACTGCAAAAAAACAGTATCTGCAACTTCACACTGGCACTCTATCTATCCTTCAAATCCCAGATCCCTAGAACCACAAACTTCAGCAACCAAGTCCTTTTCTCAAAATGTCTCAATGAAGTTAAAAGATATTTAGCTTGACAGTAATCGTTTAAATGAAGGAATCTGCTCCCACAGGTAGATTTTAGGAGAGTGGGACAGCATTCTAAGCAAGCCGAGTAACGGAAAGGCGTTATTCTTTCTCCAAAATCCTCAGCAAACGCAGCAGAATAAAGCTTTTAGGGTAACTTCAGCTAAGAAAAGCACTTAGGAATACGCAAAGTTTCCTTTTAAGAAAATGACTTCTCCATTTGACAGTGTTGGTACAACCCCAAAATAAATTCAGTGGGAGTCTGAAATGACTCGTGCAGTGCAGCAGTAAAGCAGCTAAGTATATTTTTTTCCTCCCAGCAGAGGCTTGCTTTACATCCCTGAGCCTTTCCCTTCTCCAAGCTATTCACTAGAACGGGGAACGTTCCGAGAGCACGCCACCAGTGACTGCCAACGCTGAACTTGTTCCACTGTCCCCAGCCCCACTGCTCCCATCCACGCCTTTTGTCTTTTCCAGCTCTGCCTTTTTCCCCTACGGAGCCTCCAACCCACCCGTCCTTCTTCCACAACCACTGCAGGCCACTTTACCTTCCACTGGCGTGCTGAACAAAGACAAAAAAAGTAAAGGAAATAATGAAGAAAGGATGTCACTCTGTCTGGATGCCTAGCATAGCCTCTCTCTCAGCCTACAGAGAAATGTAAATATGCAGTCATTAATTGGGGTTTAAGAACATTCCGTACACTAGGGATATTGTTAAGCAGTCACTTTATCTATTTTTCATTAATCAGATTTTATTAAGACATTAAAACTTTATGTTGGGCATTTCTGAGGTTTTTATCATTCTGTAAATTTCCCAGCTGTGCGTGACGGTTCTGGCTGCATTGCCTCTACCTTGTCCTCAGTGAAGTAAACTTTCTTTCTATTGGGGCCAGACTTGTTATATTTAAGTATAATGACCCAACTTAAAAAAAAAAGGAAAAAAAAGAAAAATAAAAGAGAGAGAGAAAAATCCAACAACAAAAGACTTATTCTTTTCAAGACCTTTAGAACCACAGGCAGTCACACAGCACATCCCAGAAGTTCCCCTTTCCCTGTGAAACACTCGGACTGCATCCCAGCTCTAATATCTCCCCACAGTGTTGCTGCAAACATCATCCCCCTCACCGTACGCACTCTGATGCTCCTCTCAACCAGGCAGCTGAACAACCACACACAGAAATAAAGGCGTGCAAGGAACTTCTCAGGGAAGGACGAAAATCCTCACAATTTTGACACGGTAATTAATTATACATGTTAATTCACAAAACCTACTGCAATTTACCAGTGATGCTGAATGAATTAATGAGTGTTTATTTGTCTGATGCCGAGGATCATTTTCATTCCAAGTGCGTGCCGTAAATTCCCCCTGCTGATGGCCACAGACACAGAAGAGAAGCCCCCTGAATTCAGCTCTCCTCAGCTGGGGTGAAGCAAAGTTTCTGAAGTGTTTGCAGTTCACTGAGATACACAGAAACCTCACGGGAAAGACAACGGGGAAAGAGGAGAGACCTCCTGAGAGACACACGGGTGCTCTGAGATCTGAGCTGCAAACAACTTTGCCTGACAAACCTTTACCTCCTTGTCATTTGCTGCTCGAGTTTAAAACGAGCAGTGGGAGACGGGTCACAGCAACAGAACTGAAGTGGGACACGCTGCTAGGACGAGCTGGACGCCAAGCGACTGCGGAAATGCGCTCCAAGAACCGTGCTGACTGGGAATCCGAGGGAAGAACCTGCCCTAAACATCCAGAAAACAACGACCTGTGCATCATGGACACACACATCTCTGCAGGAGGTTGTGGGTCTGAGATCCCCGTGCAGGAGGAAGTGTGTCCTCGTGGCTGCTCCCTGACAAACACACTCGTCTGACATGGACAGTGCCTGGGTCTGTGGATGTGTGTGTGTGACTGTAGTCAAACACACACAATGTAAACAAACGGTAATGATTAACAAAGATACTGCTCTCTATCCCCAATTTCAACGGCAGAGGGAAAATTGTTAAAAAAAAAAATTTTACAAAAAAATTGCACGTCCTGAGGTTCATTTTTCTTGCTTCCCATTTCTGCTGCTTGCTATTATCTGCATGGCAAAAGGAGAGCAGCGTATTGATTATTTAACTAGAATGTTTACAAGAGCAAAGCTGGGATCTCTGAAAATGAAACGTATGCCTAGGGGCAAAAAAGAAAAAGGAAAAAAGAAGGGAGTAGAGAAGCTCATTCTAAGGATGATGGTTGCCCCAAATGACTTGTTTATATATAAAATTTATATAAATATCTATATTTATAACACAGAGAGACTTCAGCTAAAAAAAAAGTCCCCCAGCAGGAAAATGAAAGGACTTCTTTCTGCTTCAGAGAGTTTACAAGCATTGTGCTCATCACGAAGTTCAAAGAATAACCAAAATCGCTCGCTTATAAATTTCTATGTGTAAACTTAGTGAGGCACATGATATACTTGAATCCATCGATTGCCTGAAAAAGTCAACTACATGAGCATGATGCCAGATCAAATTCGACATCAGAAACAGTAACAGTTTCCTCAGGTAGTTGAGCTAAGTTAATGCAGCGCACGTGAACAAAACCAATTTTGTCCTATTATTGTAACGCTAACAAACCCAAGGAAAACGCCAAGTATTCCAAGTCTGGAAAATTAATTGCATTAAAGACAACCATGGATAGAGCAACCTAGCCACTTTCACTTTCCAGTAAGGAAGCATTCTAGTTTCAGAACAAGGATTGAAAGCGTTAAAATAGTTCTCTTTTGCATTTCCAAATTTTAATTTTCTCCAATCTTTTAATTCAAGTGTGCTTTCCTGTCCCTTCCTTTGCATGCGTGTTCCTCAGCCCACTTAAAATGTTTTTATCTTGCCTTCTTTTCTATGCCTTTACTATCAAATTCAGTAGGTTTGAACGATGAACAGCTTGACTTAGCATATTTTTAACCAGCTGGTCTAGCACCTAGCTTGTATTGCATAGTCAGATACAACCAAATGTTTATACAGGAGGTAGCTTTCACGAAGATGAGAAAAACCTCAGTAACGCGCATCCTGGCATTCTTGCATTTACTGCTTGGAAATGAAAGTTTGGGTTGTTTACTGCAGCCGCACAAGGGGCTATTAATAACCTTTCAAGAAGAAGCCGGAGGGGAGGGATGCGGGACCATCAACGCACGGACGTACGAGAGCCCGAGAAAACGCTGCCAAACATCTCGGGAGAACCAGATCGTATGAAATAAGGGCTGAACCCTCGGAGGTCACAAGCCACCACCGGTGACAGCAAAAACTCGACTCCAAGCAGGGAAGGCTCCTGTTTCGGGCAGGGGGAGACGGGCACATCTACGTCACACCCGAAGCCCGCTCGTCATTCCCAGACCCGGCTCCTGACACTCCGCGAGAGAGGCGACGGCCAAAACTTGGAGGCAAGAGTTTCACTTTTTCCCTTTCTTTTTTCCCTTTGGTTTTTTTCCTTCCCCCCCCCCCCCCCTCCTCAGGCAGAAAGATGTTCTCCTGACGGAGGGCCGGGATGTTAACTTGCCTAAAAATAATAGCTCCTGCTAGATCAACAAAAGGTCATGTGCTCGGCACAGCGCCTTCCCAAGTTTGACGGGAGCCTGGGGCTGGAAGTTGGAGGATGCCCGGGAGCCTGGCCGCCACCGGGCATCCCCGGAGCGCTCTGCCGGCTGCCCGGGCAGCGGCGGGGAGCCGTGCCCGGCAAGGCGCCGGGCGGCCGGGCTGCAGCAGCGGAGGGTGAGCGGCAGCAGGGCA
>JAYDZK010000056.1:70971467-70989251 GCA_034509185.1 Euphonia xanthogaster | reverse complement strand
GCAGCAGCGGAGGGTGTGCGGCAGGAGGGCACGGAGCTCCGCGGCCCCGAACAAAGCTGCGCGCCGCCCGGGGCCGGGGGCTCGGCGGCGGCCGCCACCCCGGGCAGTGACACGGCGCCGGGGGAGCGCGGGGGGACGCGGACGGGCCCGGGAGGAGGGAGCACAAGCTCGCTGCTGCCCGGCCTCCTGCCCGAGTTGCGCGCCCGGCCCCGCGTGTCCGTGTGCCCGCTGCCCATCCGCGCACACGCGCGCCAACAGGCGTGCTCGGATGAATTAAAAAAAAAAAATAAATACAGAAATAATAATGCAATAACAAACAAAGCACGAAACAGAACGGGTAAAAAAAAAAAAAAAAAAAAGGGAAGAGACACCCCCACACGCATACACACACCCCCGCCCCAACAACTCGACTCACCTTTCAAACTCCTGAGGTAAATCAGGGTCAGTTAGCATGCTGGAAAAGCACAATTTCCCTTTGTCACAGCAGCCACCTATGGTCGCCTCCAACTGAACCTGTCAAGTGAGTCCAAACCTTCTAAACCGATTGATTTTCTCTCTCGCTCGCTCTCTCCCTCCCTCCCTCTCCCTCCCTCCCTCCCGGCTCGCTCGCTCTGAGCGAGGACTCCTTGACCAGTCTCTTAAAGGGGCAGCGCGCTCGCCGCGCTCGCCGCCGCTCCCCCCGCCGCGCCGCGCGACCTCCGGGGGCCTGTCCTTTCCTTTTAATTCTGCTCGCCCGCCGCCGCCAAACGGGAAAAGTCAACTCCTTCAGTGTCCTAAAAAAACGAGGAGGGGTGGAGGGGATAAAGGGGGGGGGGCAGGGGGGGGCGGGGGGGAGGAGGGGAAAAAAACAAAAAGCAGTCCGACAATCCACCTAAACCGGCAAACCAGGAGCAAATCCCCTGCGCTGAGGAAGATCAGTGGAGAAAGAAGATAAAACAAGAGCAGACTGATTAAATGGAAACAGTTATCAACTCTCGGAGTTGAAATAGGGGAGAAGAGATTAAACACATAAAAATGTTACCAAAGGCATTTGTGCTCCGAAGAATTTTCATTCCTTTCCCCCCCACCCTTCCCGGTCTCTCGCTTTCTCTCTCCCTCTTTGGGTAGGGGAAAGAAAAAAAAAAAAAAATCACCCGCACAACAATCAGGCATTGTTCTGAGGGAAGAAAAGCAACTTTGACAGATTGAAATATAGCAGAGGCCCCTTCAAGGAAACCTGTAAACAACTTGTCACTCACTCTGTCGGTCTCACTGTTAGCTCTTGCTTTCCACAAAGTGCTGCGAACCGTCCTGGCAACAAACCCAAAGTTTCCTCAGCTCCAAACTCCATCAAACAGCCCCGTTGTGTGCAAGGGAAAAGGTAGCCACATGCCAAAACAGCGGGCGCGCACACGAACGCACACACACGGATGCTCAAACAACAACAAAAATAAACTTTCCGTTCATCTGTTGGGGCTTTTCTCGTCTTCTGTTTAATCACACTCCCCTTTCCCCCCCTCCACTCTCCGGGCGAGCAGTGGAGTCCCTGGGTCGCGCTCCCTCTCATTCCCCTGCGCAGACAATCGCTGATAACGAGGTGGCCGAGGCGCGGCCGCAGAGCCCCTGGGCTGCCTGGCTGAGCGCAGCCTCCGCCGCACTTCAATTATCCCGACGGAAATCTGCCGGGCGAGGGAGGCAGGCAGGGATCGGGCCCCGGCATCCCCCGCATCCCGGCCGGGCATCGCTGTGCGCCCGGGAACGGGGCAGCGAACGGGGGCATCGGCCGGGCTGCTGTGCCCGCACCGTGCCGCGCCGGGCTGCGCAGCCCAGCCCCGGCCTGGCACTGAGCTCCCCGCAAGGGCCGGGAGGGGAAAGGAAGAAAAGAGAAAAAAACTCGGGCGCCCTGCTCTTTCGCACACACGTGCGCACACACCCACGCAGGAGCACGTATCTATACCCCATTCTTTCCAGCTCCCCTGCCCTGATTCTTTTCTCTGTTCCCCCGCTTTTATCTGCAGCTGGACAACATTAAGGGCCTTTAAAACCCACGTGGTTTTGACCCCACAGCGGTTTGATTAGGTCCATTGCCACCCCTCTCATCCCTGCCTCCCAGTGGCACGGAGATTGCAAGTTTACTTTTTGAAATATACACACATATATGCACGGAGCATCCATAAAACTTTCCAAATTTTCATGCCCACTGGCTTGAGAAAAAATGCCAAATAGCAAAGCGTATTATTTTTAATATCCAACAGTTACACTGTTTAATTTGCTGCTTTTCACTGCCGGTGCACACGTTAGAAAGCAGCAGGCTCATGCGGAGCCCAGTCTGCCCAGCCCTGGTGTAAAGGCTTGCCAGCTGGGAGCCGGGGCTGCTCCTTTAGCCACCGGGAGCAAACCCACTCCCGAGATCACCGGGAGCAAACCCACTCCCGAGATCACCGGGAGCAAACCCACTCCCGAGACCACCGGGAGCAAACCCACTCCCGAGACCACCGGGAGCAAACCCACTCCCGACACGTGCTCATCAGCCTCGGGAGCGCCCGGCCCGGCCGCACGCAGCGCCGCCGCCAACCTTGCCAAGGCACAAAGGAGGATGGGCAGAGGCACCTCCAGCCTGCCTTCCCCGCCAGCACCACCCGCCAGCTCCTGCCATCAGCAGGAGCCCCGCATGGCTCCTCGCCGTGGGGCAGGGCAAGGCAGCTCCCTTCGGTAGCCCCTGCGAGTTATATTTTCCACAGAGGTCCGTTCATGGGAGCCTGACAAACCTGTTAATGTCTACACGGATTTTTCATTTGTGTTTTAGTGGCTATCCCTTTTAGGACAGCCATGAAGTAGACTTTGAAAAGGCAGCGAATGATTAAAAAGAACAATTCCAAATACTTTCTCTTTCATCTGAGGGTCTCAAACCATGTTAAGTATCACATTACTCCTCTGCAGGTAATAAATATAATTAGGGCCGATTCCAAAACTTTATTTGTATTGAAAAGTATCTCACTCTGCAGGGGCTCCATTCAAATCAGCAAATCTCTGTGTGGAGTAGGAGGCTACTTAGTAAGAGAATTTGGCCTCAAATAAGGAAACTGAGATGCAGGCAGGCTTAGTAGCTTGCCCAAGTTGACACAGTTAGCCAACTCCAGGAAAAGGATGAAAAACAAAGACCCCACATGCCTCGCAGCCAACAACAGCCCTCATGCTGCTGAAACATACATATATATTTTTTAATATATACATGTATTTGAGCTTTTTCCCCACAGATTTTTTTACTTTTACTGTTTTGTTTAAAACATGCTTCATTTCTGTATTCCCATTCTGTAGGGCCCCTCTTCTTGGTGTTTCATTTTCTCCTTGATGCACCACTGCCCATCCATAAATGCTGCTCCTGCTGTCCCAGCCCTTGCTTTGCTTCCCCTGTTTCTATTGCCTCCCCTCACACCTGGCCCTGGGAGGAGTTTACAGAGTGAAGCTACACTGAAGCCACATCTGGAAGAAAATCAGGACCACCTTTTATTAAAAGAAGTATAAATCTCGAGCATTTGGTTAAAACCATACTTTGCATGTTAGCTCCATTCAGCTCTAGCCTCTCATCCTTCTACCAGCTCAGCTCCTCGCCCCAACTGCCCTTCTTCCACCATGTCCTTCCTCTGTCTGCTCTGCATTTTCCCCTTCCCTGTATCATTTCCCACTTGAACTTTTTCAGGACAATGATCACCCCCCCCCCCCCAAGCTGGTATTCCCAGCACCCTGGGGCTCCTGCTTTGCTGGCTCTCAGCTAAAAATAATAGCTAATAATGATATTATTTATAATAAAAATAATATCATTATAAACCAAAGCAGCCACCATCAGCATCAGGAGTTATAGAAGAAGATGTGGGCTAGATGAGGAAGAAGCAGAAAGAACCATATCAAAAGGAGGAAAAAAAGAAAAGTAAAAGTGTGGGAGAGAAAACCAAGATAACTGAGCAACAGGGAGAGCTGAGAAGGGGAGAGGAAATGGAAGTAAGAAAGGAAATTGAGATCTCCCCCTTGGATGGTTCTGTCATGAACTCTTCTTTTACTTAACCTAGTTTACAATTACTCTTATCCCAATAAATTTTGTGCTCAGGTACCTTCTTCCCCATCACCTTCATTTTATGTTTTCTGCATCTACTGAGTCCCTGCTCCCAGATGAGTGGGGGGAAACAGAGTGGTGCCCAAAGAGGAGAAAAAAACCAACTTACTGTTGCTGTTGTAGTAATTTTGTATTATGGTATCCTTGTCCTATACTGGATTATGTGGATAATGTGTATATTGCTGCAATACAGACAGTTAAGTGTAGACTTTCTGATGAAATTACTTTCTCATAAGAACTTCAACTGCAATTGCAAGATGGAGAAAAGGCAAGTGAAGTGGTTTGAGGGAATCTTGAAACCCTTCTAAAAAGCATTTCATACTGACTTTTAGCTTGCTTTTTAGAAATTGCCAGGACATGCCACAGAGTCTGCTAGCACATCAGAGAGTGGAAAAACTGAGAAATTCGGATAAATAACCACTGAGAAAGAAGAAAATGCACATAACATGAAACTGTCCATTTTTAACATAGGAAATTTTATCTTGTTCTGAAACTTTTGACTACTAATAGGAAGCTCTGGTGGCCCTTTCTGCTGAGTGGGTGGTAGTTACAAAACCCACTTGCAACCTCCAGCATCCACATTTAATGCTCACGGTTCTTTCTTTTCAAAAGAGAATTCAGACAAGTTCAAATACCTTTACCTGATGAGAAAAATGAAAACCCTCTTACTACTCCCCTAGCAATTCAGTGAATCTGCCTTTGCTTCCTTTAAGGGGTGCCCAGATAAAAAAGGCTCAGTAAAAGAGGACAATTTGGGTTGAACTAAACAAAAAAGCTCTGATTTTCATTTGGATGAGGGGACACAACTAAAATCATTAACTGCTATAAGAATTTTTGTGCTTAACTGATTTTTATTTTTTTTCTTTCTTTTTTTTGCTATTGTGCTTCTCCAATTCAAGAAGTGAACCAAAAAATCAATTATCTACCCAGCTCAAGTTAGAAATCCTGTAACTCTGGAATATTGCACAGGCAGAATCCTCAAGTCTTTACACAAGCATGCTGGAAGAAGGAAAACCTTAAATGAAACATTTTTTTTTTAAAATCCTTAAATGGTATCAGTTCAGTCTAGTGCCTTTGGCAGATACTGCAATACTGTAAGCAAAGGAAGATCTGGGGGGGGAAAAAAAGAGCTTTTTGGGTTTTGTTATTTCCACTGTAGGTTTTAATAACAGAAACCTACAAAGTCCAAGGCAATGTAAGATGTTCCACAGAACGATTTACTGGAAAATTCTCACAGAAAATATGCAAAACTCTGAAGATCCTAAATGGATTTTCTTTTTTAGGCACACACTCCAAACAACTTCAGCACTAAGAATGAATCTGTAAGACTCCTAAGAAAGGGGGTTTGCAGCACACTGTGGGAGAGTGGAAGGAGAATGGAGCAGGGCTGATGCATTTATTATGAAAAATATCTTGCAAATAATGAGTGCTTACTTCAGAGCATGGAAATGTTTAGCTACAATGCAGCTTGGATCATATGCTTAGGAACAGATTTTTCCTTCCAGTGTGCATGCCTAGCTGCCATTTCCATTAATGGGAATTAAGTACATGTGTCAAGAGGAGAAGTTAACTCTTAGAAATAAAACTAATCTATGCCTTTTTTAAAGAATGTAAATGCCACATCAGGCATGTTCAGTGTTGGCAAAACTGAATGCTGAATATAGTAGAGCAAAATCTGAGAAGGAGAAGGCGGTCTGGAGGACTGAAATTTCTGTGCTATTTAGAGTTTTTCAATTTACTGCACTTCTTCAAGGAAAAGTAAAACCATCTCATTTGTAAGTGGGAAGCCCTCATTTATCAGTTATTCACTTGCACTTTTAGCAAGGCCCTACCATCTGCAACCCTCCCTGTAAAAAGGACTGATGCCACCCTTAAAAAGAAATCTGAACCTTCATCTAAATTCAAACTTCCCTGAATATTACAATAAAGTCCCTATTTATTTTTTTAAAGGAGGCTGAAACTCACTCTTTTATCCTGTCCACTCTGAATCAGCCAGGGTAAAGGAATCTCAACATTAATGGATTTTCAAACTGCAATATAAGTAGGGATTTTCAGAAATTAAAATAGTACACATAAACACATTGAAAATTAAATTACATATCTATTCTAGCAATGAGTAACTTTTAATTGTAAAACCAAAAAATATTAGTGAGGTGACACAGTCCTGGTTTTGTGTCATGTGTTGGTCTCTCAGTCTCCCAACACCCTCTATTTTGTGGGTTATTATTGTTTTATTTTTCTGTATACAAGGTCTCTTTACTGTTTGTCTTAGTATCCTTGGTCTGCACAGAAGCAGTTTGGAAAAAAAAAAATTAAACAAAACCAGGACCATTAAAAAAAAAATAGTCATAAAAATAGAGAACATGCTCATAGATAGGAGCTGTGATTGAAATTATTTAAGAAGATAACTGGATTTCAAATTCACAGTTCCTCATTAAGGTTCTGAACATGCAATGTTACTAAAATAGGAACCTATTGCTCTGAGGTTTTCTTTTTTAAACGTGCTTTTTCCAGTGCAGTTACCTGGCATGGAACATGCCATGCTGACCAAAGCCCCCAGCCTCACCTGGGGCTGGTGTCTCTGCTCCACCTCCTCCTTCCTGCTCGCAGGGATGGCTCCTGTCAGGGCCAGGGCTGTTCACTGCAGCCCTGTGACAGTGCCAGCAGGGACATTTCCCTCAGTGGCATCCCCACACCCAGCATGCACAGAGAACAACTCCCAGCCAAGGGAATGATCCCTTCTCCTGCTGCTTGTGCAGAGCAGGGGCTGGTAGACATCAACACCTACCAGGCAACATCAGCTCCTGAGCCTCCTAAACCCACACCTTGGGGCTGTTTGCAATGGTAGACAATGAACCTGAGTACCCCAAACCCTCAACTCTGGTCTGTCTGCAGTGGTAGTTAATAATTGTGGAGCTGGTTCCATTTGCAGTGGCAGGTAACAACTGTGGAGCTGGTTCCATTTGCAATGGCAGGTAACAACTGTGGAGCTGATTCCATTTGCAGTGGCAGGTAACAACTGTGGAGCTGGTTCCATTTGCAGTGGCAGGTAACAACTGTGGAGCTGATTCCCAGTGCACTGAATTTGAGATCTCCCTGCTCACCCCCTGGGCCTTTCTTCGTGGCTCTCACAGTGCTGATCCCACCCCATCCCCATCACTCCCACAATAACAGCTCTGTCTCTTTTTTTGACTGATGCACTGAACCAGGTCACTCATCACACTTTGTATTTCTGATCCCACTGCTTTTTCCACCCTGCTCTGACTCGCACACCAAGGGCTCTGGGTTTGAGACAAACAGCTTTGCTTCCATGGATCATCCAGCATCATGCAACCAGGAGTGCAAGGCTGGCTTTGGACTAGGGCACACCACCCAGAAATGTGTTCTGTGAAGGCATTCCAACCTTCCTCCTGTGGCCATGAGGCTTTCTCTGGTGTTTGCCATCCAGACTCTCCACACTTACTGCTTCCCTTGCTAGGAGTGGTTTCCCTGGAGTGCCCCTGCAGTCATTTGGGACACTTTTAGCACAGAGCTACAGCCACCCTGAGCTAACCAGATTGAGCTCTTTGCAGGTGTGCATGACTCTAGCAGAGTTTCATTCATGGTTGCACTCCCTTCACTGGATTACAAAAAGTAGCAATATAAAGTTCTCTCAAATAATACAACCATCAGGTATTCACTTATTACTGGAGGAGCAGTGAAGAGTTAGGCCTTGCCTAAGAAATATCCTCTCTCTGAACCAGTTTAGAGTTTGGAGTGCAATTGCAATTAGAACACAAAAAGAGTTAACATTCCTTCCTTCTGTAAACTCTTAACTATTCTATTCTCTTTTAGTCTGTATAATCATAAGGACTCATGTAACTGCTATCTAGAAAATGTTTCATAAATAGAAATACTGAAATGTCAAGTTCAGAACAAATTTGGAACTATATTCCTTTCTAGTATGCCATGCATGAGATCCCCACATTATGTACACAGTGTCTGATAAGATAAATACAAATCAGTGTTTATTAAATGGAGTCAATTGATATTTAACTTGTTATACGAGTCCCTGTGAAGATCAAACTCTAAATTAAGCAGTGATTCTAATGCCTTTGAATGCAAGGGAAGGAGATACACAGCACGTTGCCATCTTACACATTGAGCATGATCAGCAATCAATGAGTATGGAGAGTTACAGCTCGTTTTTAAAGTTACAAAAGCAGACATAACCCTTCCTTGATTTTAACGGGGCTCTGATGAAGTTTCATAAGTGATTTTACACTTCTGAGGAAGAGCAAAAACCTCCACTCCTACTTTCAGCAGACAGACTTCAATTCAGCCACTATTACAGAGAAATAAATACCTAAGTATGGTATAAAGCAGAGCAATGGCTTGCTATTGCTCTTGCTATGGAGGCTTAACTCTTGCTCCTCATCTCTCATTACCTGGGACAGAAACATTGCCAGGGCAGGATGCTAAAGGCCCCTGGGAATGCTTCTGTACCTTGTACAGGGAAAAACAGAGAAAATACTGCCACAGAGTCCTGAAGCATAAATATGGGGAAATCAGAATATCTGGGGACCCTCTTCAGAAGCCCTGATGCAACCCAGGCCCGGGGCTGACTGCTTTCTAGTACCAATTAGCTGCTAAGACAGATCTTCAACACTTGCCATTGAGGTATATTCAGAATATAAAGGAATCAGAAAGGAGATATAAAAGAATATAAAAACATAGGGGGAAAAAAGACCACTGGGCTGAGACAAACAGACATTCTTTAAGATAAAAATACAAAGAAGTTTCTCAGGAATGTTTATCAAAGAAAATTTATGTCATAAATTTTCCTCTGCCTGGAGAAGATCCAGAGCTGAGTGTCTCTTCTCTTGCCATGTAACATTGCACTGAATCCAGACTGCACATTCAGTCACCCACTTTTTGCTTCCAATAACATTTTCTATTTCTAATGTGGCTTTTGTTTTGTTGTACAAAGTTTAATTTCTCTTTCTTTTCGATGCATTTTTCTTTTGTCATTATTTCAGAGTTGTGTTAAAGTAATTAGTGACATGATGCCAAGGACTGAAGCACACAAGCAACCTAAATATTTTGATTCACTGAGAACGCAGTCCATAACTTACAAAGCGCCTGACCCCATCCAATAAATAAAATAAAATAAATTAGAGAACTTCTGAATGCTAACAGTCTGAGCCACACAGAGGAAAACCATCAAAATGCAGAAACAGTGTGATGCCACCACATCAGACAGTCTCTTAACACTTTTTCAAGACATGAAATCCCCTTTGTGCTTACCTTTTCACCATGTGCCCCCACGGGATCCCTCCTGTCACCCATATCCCTGGCAGTTGTGGCTCCTGCCCTTTTTGAGAGCAATGTGGCTCAGCCTCTGGGCAGGGAGAATGCCACAGGTGAAACTTGTTCTCTTAAGGAGCTCTGAGCCAGCAGCAGAATGGCAGCAGGTGCTTCCAGAGGTGCAAATTGGGTGGAATTAAAGGGAGAAGCAGACAGCTGCTTTCTTCTTCAGTTTTTTGTTAGTTTGGTTTTTAACTGGCCTTGGCTTTTTCATTTATTTTATAACTTGCCATAAATTTTCCAGAAAGGTCCCAATATTTAGTTAAAGTTAAAACCTGCTGTGTGCAGCCAGGACAGGCATTTGGCACAGAAGCAACCCCACAGAGCCTTGTGCCTGTAATCTCTAAAAAGATCACAGCTTTTAGGGTGATTTGTGGGCCATGACACACAGGGCCACCAAAACATGACTTTGCCAGGATTTGTGTTTCATTGCATGAAAAAAAAAAAAAAATGTACATCACTTAATAAAAGCAATTTTTTCTTATGTTAGTTTGGAGAATGCCCAGTGAATTTCAGTGAGGACTGTGCCTCGGACACAAAGTAGAGCCTGATTGCAGGAAGGGTCAGGTGTGCATTGTATTTTCTCCTGGATATTTCAGACAAGGGGCCCAGACTGGACAAGTGCTCTGTAAGAAGGGCAGAAACTCATTCCTGTCCCTCACATCCTGCTGAATGCTTGAACTGCTTTACAACTTCATAAAAGTATATAAACCCAAATGTATGTTACTTCTGAGCCAGAAGTAAATTACAACTTACATAAAAGACTGTTTCCTATTTTGTGGGTTTGCAATTAACTGACTTGTTCTTATAACTGAAAAAATAAAAAGTAACCAATGTCCCTTTCTTTTATTTAATAAACTTCTATTTTTATTATTTATATTTCCTCTAAAAACTCTCATAGCTTTTTCCTCATATAGAAGTCAATCTATTCAAGCATCTTGTTAAGGTCTTTTTCAAAAACTGCCATTAAAGGCAAAAAAAATCTAATGATTGTATTTTATTATTTGTTGACAAGCTCAAGCAATTATCTTTATACCTATTTTTTTCTCTACAAAAGCTATGCTGATGGATAGCTATTGTATCACAACACTCATCTATATGTCTCCTAATTCTATTTTTTATTACCATTTCAACCAATTTATCAAGATAGGAAAGAAAAGTCATTAGACTAATTCTCAGCATCAATTCTACTGTTCAATTAAAGAGAAGCAGAAAAATGGCTTTCTCCAACCTCCCAGGTTAGAAGCCAATATTAAAAGGAAAGAATAGATATTAATTTAGCAGCCCTATTTCAGCTCATCATCAATTTCCAGGTGCACGTTTTGATATGTCCAGCTTTTCCCACTGCTCTGGTGCTCTTCCTTTGATGAGTTTAGCATCTGCTTTTCCTTCTCTGACAGTAGCCAATCCTTAATATTGCAACAGTGTGGCTTCAGGTTAGATTTCCCTCCTAAGCCTTATACAATTGAATATGACTCGGAAATAATTTTGTTTTTCAGCAAACCTGTTACCATTTTTACCTTTTATTCTGTGTAACAACAGCAAGGAAGAAAACCTGAACTGTTATTCTGTGTTACAGTACAGAGGGAAAAAATATTTACAAATGTGACATGGATAGCCTTTTAGAAAACACCTGAATTTCTTCTGTGTAACTTCTATAGATCCAGGACAAGATGCTTGTTTTGGATGGGGTTTCCCCACATTTCCAGCTATAATAATAATAATAATAATAATAATAATAGTAACAACAACAATCCTGTTGTCCTCCAGTTTGAAGCCACACCTATTGCAATGCCACACTTCTGATATTGAGCTGTGCAGATCAGGTTTTCCAGCAGCTTGGAGCTCAGTCCATGCTCCAGACCTGGGGAGCCCTCGGGGGTTAATGAACTTTAACCATGCATTGACACCAAGGCTATCTAGAAAAGCAGAGCCTGTCTGTGATGTGACAGGTGATGTGAAATGGCATCAGCTCTCCAGAACTGAGGGAGCTGCAGGTTCCTGCAGCTGGGAATTGGACCAGAGGTTGCACAAGATGAACATTTTGCACCATGGAAGAGTATGGAGACTATCAAAACTCTCACATGGGACATGGTTGGACTAATCCAACCATGGACTAGTCCATATGAGAAAAATACTGTGTTTTCTAGAAATGATCCAATGACTTGCATTTACAAACCTGCAGAGCTTTGTGTGGCTGCTGTGAAGGGCTTGAGTATTTTCATAAGCATGAGAGGAAGTATAGAAAAGCAGGATGGAAGAATTTCACTATTAATCAACAGGTTGAGGGTTTTTAAAACTGAAATAAAGACATATTTCTTATAAACCTTACAAATGATCTCATTGCACTAAAACTTTACCTGCCAACACAGTTTCATTTCTGGTAGATGTTCACAATCTCTGCCACTCTCTCCAGTGTCCTTACAGGACCTGCAGCCCATCTCTAGAACACAGGACAGCCAATGACAAATTCCTAGGGCTGTGTTTCCAAAGGTTGTTACACACTAGATCTGTGAAGCACAATGAATGCTCATGGGTGAATATTCAGTTATTAACATCACACAGGGGGTTTAGTAAATGGGGAGCAAAGGGTGAGCAAACCTCTGGGGAGCAGTTTGTTGGACAACTGAGATCTTCAGGTTCAGGACTAGCAGGAATAGCAGGAGGGAGGCTCACCCCCCCTCTGTGGGCAGCCCAAGGGCAACAGACACCTGACATCACATGAAGAGCCAGTGCTGTGCCCCTCTGCCTCATCAGCCTGACTCCTCAGGACCCCTCTGCACAAACCAGGAGCCCTGCCCAGCATTTCCACATACTCAGCATCAGCCACTGAAGCCAGGTGTGGCTGAGCTGTTTCTGGCTGCCCAAAGATGTCACGGGTATCACTGAACAAACCACAAGGCAGCAGATTACCTCTGAAAGCCCCAGCACGTTGCTAATTCTTTGCAGTCTGTGTGTCCAGAGGAGCTTCAGGCTGAGAGCATCCCCAGAGTGGGCTCCAGCACAGAGCAGGAGCCCTGGGCAGGCTCTGAGCATCACTCCAGACTGGACAGATCTCCCCCATTCCCATGCAGTGAATAAAAGCTTCCTCACAGCTGCTCACAGCCCGTTCTGTGACGTTGTGCTGTGTGTTCCATAGCATTTGTGGTCATCCTCTGACAAGTGGGACCACACTCCTTGCACTTAGGCTTTCATTCACGTGTAACCACCTCAGTATCATTGCTTTCTCACTGGAGGAAGAATTCAAACAAAGTGCTCATTTTGGGCACTGAAATATATTTCAAACACCAAAAAAACCCCACCAAACACAAAACCCAAACCACCCAAGCCTAACAAAAATAATGAGAAGATTTTCACAAGTGCCTTTATGGATATAAAGGATCTATAAAGCTGTCACTAGGTGGGTCCATAGCAATGGATTAGACTTTGAGAGATGTTACATACAGAACCCTGATGATTACAAGAGATGCAATATAGACAAAGAGGGGAGGAGGAAATGGGAAAGGAAATGGGAGAGATTCTTTCCTGCAGCTGCAGGGGCATCAGGCCTGCAAACCAAGGGGCTGAGGAGCTGTATTTTGTATTTTCCTTTAGATGGCTTTTGTTAAGAAGAGAACAATTCATGTAACAGCAGAAATTACTCATGTTCCCTGGTAAGCAGGTCCAGATGCTCACATGAAAGCTCTCCTTCTGTAACAAAAGAAGGTTAAGGACAAAGGAAGGTGTTTTTTCAGACCCAAACCTCTGTACCTTCAAGCCAAAGGAGGAATGTTCCTTACTCATCCTAGAAAATATTTATTTGGGACACTGAGTGGAAAGGAAAGTGTCATTTCTTAATTTGCTTTCTGTTTGAACTGCCATAAGAGTAAGGTGTTGGTTCCAGGCAGAAAACCCTTTATTTTTGGTCTGGTGACATTTATTCAGGTTTAGTCAGACTTCAGCCAGGAGAAAACAGCCTCAGTGTGGCCACCATGACAGCAAGGATGGAATACCAGGTATTTTCTCATTTCTGCTAAGCAGAAGCTCCTATCAGAATACAAAGATGATGAAAAACGTGGGTGGATTATTTGGTTCCAGCTGGCTCCACATCACACAGTAAGGAAATGCCACGATCTTTGACAGGTTCATATTAGCAAAAATCAAGCAAAAGATTATGGGAAAGCTTCCCATTCCATTATCAAATAATTTGGGGGAGGGAGAAGGATGGGAGACTAACAGTTTTTCTTTCTAAGCTCTCAGGAAATGCCTATTTTTATGACCCTTTTAGTGTTGAAAGCATTGTCTGAAATAAAGACTAATCTCAAAGGATGTGAAAGCAAACCCATGGTTAGGCAGCTCAGAAAATGCAGAGCAGGAGAGATGAGCCACTTTCCCCTGGTGAGGCTGCTGCCCAGCGGGTCCAGCTCCAGGACTGCAGAGCTGGAGCCCAGCCCAGGGCTCCCTGCAGCCACCCCGGACTCAGGACCCCATTCCAGCCCCAGGGCCACCAGCCCTGTCCCAGGGATGCTGCGGCTCGGCCGGGCCCAGCGTCTGTCTGTCTGTCTGCAGGCTGCCATACCCCCTGTCTGTCTGTCTGTCTGTCTGTCTGCAGGCTGCAATACCCCCTGTCTGTCTGTCTGCAGGCTGGCATAGCCCCTGTCTGTCTGTCTGCAGGCTGGCATAGCCCCTGTCTGTCTGTCTGTCTGCAGGCTGCCATACCCCCTGTCTGTCTGTCTGTCTGCAGGCTGTCCATACCCCTGTCGGTCTGTCTGTCTGTCTGCAGGCTGGCATAGCCCCTGTCTGTCTGTCTGCAGGCTGGCATACCCCCTGTCTGTCTGTCTGTGGGCTGCCATACCCCTGTCTGTCTGTCTGTCTGCAGGCTGTCCATACCCCCTGTCTGACTGTTTCTCTGTCGGTCTGCTGTGGGCTGCCATACACCCTGTCTGTCTGTCTGTCTGTCTGCAGGCTGTCCATACCCCCGTCTGTCTGTCTGTCTGTGGGCTGCCATACACCCTGTCTGTCTGTCTGTCTGCAGGCTGTCCATACCCCCTGTCTGTCTGTCTGTCTGTGGGCTGCCATACCCCCTGTCTGTCTGTGGGCTGCCATACCCACTGTCTGTCTGTCTGTCTGCAGGCTGGCATACCCCCTGTCTGTCTGTCTGTCTGTCTGTGGGCTGCCATACCCACTGTCTGTCTGTCTGTCTGTCGGTCTGTCTGTCTGCAGGCTGTCCATACCCCCTGTCTGTCTGTCTGTCTGTCTGTCTGCAGGCTGTCCATACCCCCTGTCAGTCTGTCTGTCTGTCTGTCTGCAGGCTGTCCATACCCCTGTCTGTCTGTCTGTCTGTCTGCAGGCTGTCCATACCCCCTGTCTGTCTGTCTGTCTGTCTGTCTGCAGGCTGTCCATGCACCGTGCTGGGTGCCTCGGGCACGCTGCAGTCGGATCCCTGAAGGAAGCTCATTGAAGAGCCTGGGAACAGGGTTTGAACCCTGCCCCCCCCGGTGCTGGAATTCCCTGCTGCCAGGAATTGCTCCTTGTCCTTGGGCCACACAGCTCCAGCCTGTCCTGTCCCTTTGGACCTTATCAGGCTGCTGCTTTTAGGGTGAGAAGAAGGCTCCCCAGTCCCCTGGATGCTGCAAGGGCAGCAGGGAGGGAGGGCAGTGCCAGGGCTCTCTGTGCCCCACTCCAAGGAGCTCCCTGGCTGTGACCTGCAGGGGGGACACCCGGGAAGGGAGAAGCCAGCCAGGCCCAGCCCTCCCCTGCTCTTCCCAAAAGCTCATTCCAACCACCAGGTACTAGAGCTGCAGCTCCTGACCCAAAGGCTGTCTAGAACCTGTGCATTGGTGGGAGATGTGAGCAGCACAAGGACCATGTACTACACTGCAGGTAAAACACACACCTGAGTAGATGGCACTCCCATTTCCACACTCCCTTCCACGGCCTGTTCCTTCATTTTACATGAAAATGACCATGGAGGAAGCATTTAAGTGGTTTCATTATCTAATTCATTAAGCTAGAAGAAGAGAAATACCTTTCTGCAGCCAAACTACTCTTTCATTCTTTCTGGCAATTTCAACAATTTAATTAAAAACACGACAGATCCCAGCCAGCCCCAGCCTCCCCTGCATGCTGGTGCTGGGGGCAGTCTCCTCAAAGTGGGAAACAGAGTCTTATCCCCCTGTGGCAGGAGGAGAGAGCAGCCCTTGGTCCCTGGATCCAGAGAGATCTTTGAGGCAGATAAGTGCCAGGCTGCTCATTTCAGCCCAGAAAGCTGCACTTGTGAGTGCACTTCATTTTAAGTTAAGGATCTCTCACAATCGGGAAGGTTCAGCACAGTCAGGGCAGACAGAAGCTAAGAGGAGGTTCTTGGGATCACAAGATTTCATTTAGGCACTTAGGCTCTGTCACTGCTCACATTAAACACTTGCAGGTCTGAGCCTAAGTGCAGCTCCAGTTCAAGGGAACAAGATATTCCCTGTGTAAAGCAAATAGATGTGGTTGGAATAAAACTCCCTGACAGGAAACAGGCTGGAAATACATGTAAACTCCAGAGCTTGAATCTGGTATTGAGCAATCTCTTGGAATTAGTATCTTTGATTCTGAAAAATCAATACAACAATGTGCTACACCTTGAATGTCCGCTCAAAGCCACTCAAATGCTCAAGGAGAGACAAAAGTTAATTTTTGTTAAGTTTTACTGTCAAACCACCCCAGGAGATGTGCAGGACTCGTCACAGGGCCCTTGCAGTGCAGTTAAACAACACACACTGAGCCAAGGCAGCAGCAGGCAGCAGCACTCTGTGCATGAGCCAAGCACTGGGGGATTACCAGGGCTCTCCCAAACAGCACTGCAGAGACACTTGGTCATCTCTGAACAATTGTGACTACAAAATGGACAATCTGATTTCAACGTGCACCCCCAAAACCTACACATCATGGCATCTCTAGGTACAGAAACATCACCGAGGTAAGGATGAGCTGCCTGATAATTCAAACACATGACATAGGGCAGCAAGTCCCCAGTTCACAAGACCACTGTTGGTCCAGCTCCTTTCAGATCTTTAAGGTCTTGCCAACCCCAGCACTAAGCATCCCAATCCTAAAAGAAAAAGCCAGTAGTTATTTTAGGGGGCTAGTTAATTCTTTTAAAGCACTTTCAAAATACAGAATAGTGCATAAGTGCAGAGAATTGCTACAAGAACTCACCAATGGGTCTTGGTGAAACTGTTGTTTCACCAGCCACAATTTTTCTCATTGAGAGGCTATTTTCTCTGAGCCACTGTCAGTATGTTATTGGCTTCTTTAATACTCAGCAAGCAATGTAGAAAACAAGAGAAAAGTTGAGACTGGAGTGGATTTCAGTGGGACTACACTGTGCACCCTCCTCTGATGTCCCCTTGTCAACCATCTGTTACTGAGATGGCAGAGATGGGCCAAGGGATGGAGCACTACTTACTGGGTGACCTGGACATGCTGTAAACATTCATTTGAGAGAAAAAAAAATACAAAAATCAAAGTTTGCTCATACTTGGTTTGCCTTCTTGGGGATTTATGGCTGTTTTGAAAAGATGAGGCTCACGGTGGTGGCCCTGACAGCTGACATGTTCTTTGGGGTGCTGTTTGGATTTTGGTCAACAGAGCATTTTGCTTTACATGCATGTCAAATATCCAAGATCTTCAGTAATGCTGATAAACCAGAAAAACATTTGGTGCAAATCTGATAGATTTCATGTCAATAATAGGGCAAACAAGCCTCTTCTCTTGTATTGTATTGCTGTTTGCTTCCAGTTAAACCTGGAAAGAGAAAAGCAAGGAGGAAGGCGAAAAGACCAACAAAACTCAGAACTTTTTCAGTTCTTCAAAATGGTTCTGTTCAAACAGCAGATCAAAGTATAGACTGGTTCTTATTTTATCCAGAGCTGGCTTATCCCTCCACCATAAGGACTTCTTTAATTCCTGTAAAACAACTGTGTGTTCAGGAGACTGTCTATTCTGAAAATGTTTCTATTCATAAAAATGGTATTGCTGAGCTCTAGCTCTCCAGCATGTTTGCAACTCCGTGTGAGATTTACTGGCTGACAGATAAAAGATGTCTTTTTCAAGCAGCAGTCCTGAACACTCAGTGAGGGATCATAAAATCAATCTGGTTACCTAGTGGCTCATCCAGCAACAATGGGCAGGGACAATTTGTTCACTGTCACCACGTGGACAGCTCCATTGGCCACTGCCTTCCGAGGAGCCACGCTCAGATCCTACTGCTGGTGCCCTGAACAGAGGGAGCCTCATCCCCCTGCTCTGCTGGTGCCCTGAACAGAGGGAGCCTCATCCCCCTGCTCTGCTGGTGCCCTGAACAGAGGGAGCCTCATCCCCCT
>JAYDZK010000056.1:70944329-70970767 GCA_034509185.1 Euphonia xanthogaster | reverse complement strand
CACCCCATAGCCTGTGTGCCACCCCAGAGCCTGTGTGCCACCCATACCCTGTGTGCCACCCATACCCTGTGTGCCACCCCATACCCTGTGTGCCACCCATAGCCTGTGTGCCACCCCAGAGCCTGTGTGCCACCCATAGCCTGTGTGCCACCCCAGAGCCTGTGTGCCACCCAGAGCCTGTGTGCCACCCATACCCTGTGTGCCACCCCAGAGCCTGACCTACTGGTGCCCCAAGCAGGCAGCTCGTAGCTTCCGCCCCCAGAATGATCCAGAATCCAAAGGCGTGTCCCAGGCTGGGCACTGATCCTGGCAGGGTGCCCAAGGACCAAAGGAAAATAGCATTTCACATTCCCTGACACTTGCACAGTGCTAGGAAACACAAACTTCCTCAGAGGTGCCAGTTTATTTTTAACTCTTGAGTTTCTGCCTAGAAGAGTGTGGGCAGCTCCAGGGCCTGAGCACACACTTCAGAGACAAGAAACACCTGGAATACAGGGCCCTTGCTGTGGGCTCCTCACACCTGCCCTTGCACTTGCTACCAACTCACACACCTTGTTCACATTCAGACAAACATTTTCAATTAGTCAGAGAGTAAATGCACATAAATACAACACAGGGGTTAGGGCAGAATAGGTAATGGAACGCGACTGCACAATTTAAAATGAAAGATGCCTGAGAAAACAAACAGTAATTTTCTGAGGTTTTTGGCACGGCAGATTTCTGAGCTTAACTGAGACATAAAAACTCCCATCCCTACTCCCATTCAAAAAGCTGTAAAGGGGAGAAGAGCCATCCCACCTCCTCTGGATCCTCAGTGAGGAGCTGTCATGCTCTGAAGGCTCCCAGACTGTGCACAGCCAGCAGCAGGGCTGCCAGCCAGCCAGCCATGCAGCTCTGCTCCCCTCTGCTCCCCTCACTCCTGCCCTTCCCGGCCAGAGCCAGCAGCATGTGCCTGATGGAGCTGCTGCCCGTGCTCTCTGGGGTGTCTGGGAGCAGGGCTCTGTGTCCCTTCCTGCTCCCTCCCCACGCAGGCTGCAGCTCTGGGGAGAGCAGTGCCCCAGCTCCCGTGCCTCTGGCAGGGCTTCCCTAGCTGCTGTGCAGTAAATCCTCTCATTCTGCTGAGCTGGGAGCAGCTGGGACTGCTGGTGATGAATTGTCCCAGCATTAACCACGGTGTCACCTGGCAGCATGATTGACTGGAGCTGGGTCTTGGCAGAGCAGTGTTTTGCAGTTAGTTTGGCACTTCTTTATTAAGTTCAGGTTAGATTCACTTAAGGAATGTGCTTGCCAGCTATGCCATGTTTTCAGCTTTATATCCATCATGATGATAAATGGTCTATTTACAAAGATATTCATAATTAAATTCTTACCTTCCTTTCCCAGCCCAACATAAAACACACCTATCATTGTGTTCTGTTGAAGCAAGCCAAATTCCATTAGAAACATTTTCAGACATCAGCACAGGATCCTTCCCTACTCTGCTCGAATCCTGAACTTTCTAAAGATGGGTGCCTATTTTTAGGCCTCAAGATTGTTAAAAAAATGACAAATTATACAATAACACTCTTCACTTCCTTCCCTTCCTTCCTTTCTCCTCGCTTTTCTTTGCCTCTGTATTCCTGCAATTCAGTGAGCCATCTAGGAATACATGAAATTCTGAGCATCTGCCTCTATACCTGTGCAATTATCAGAACAGAACTGTTATAATGTAGTGCCTGGGAACCTCAGCCACCAGTGGATGGTAGCTGCTACTGTGAAAAATCATAGCTCCTGCCCCAGGCATTTGGCAAGTTGTGAAACAAGAGGCAGCAGTTAGACTGCAGCAGTATGGAAGTAATGAAATACATTTGCTCAAGATTATTATGCAGCGGTCTCACAGAGACCTAACAAGTTATTTTAGATATTAAGACAAACTATCAGTCCAGCCAGAGTTTCAACACCTTCATCCCCCTCTTTGCCAGGCTTTTCAGGCTTTGTTTTGTGGTTTATTGGTAGCATTTCACCTCCTGCAGGAATGGACTTCTGTCCAGGGCTGTCTCTGCTGCTCTGAAATGAGAGTGCAGCCTGAGACACAGCTGTGCTGCGCAGCACTTATGAAGTAAAGAAGTTATTAATCCCTACAAGCATATAAATCACTGTGCCCAAATACACTACAGTTTCTCCAGCATGTTTTACTCCCCCTCTGAAATACGAATTTCTCTTCAACCTGCCTTATGATATCCATAGATTTTTTCCTGAAGTACCTGGGGACAGATTCTAAAAAATGCCTTAAAATGTAACTAGACAATCACTCTGTAGCATTCAAAGCTGCTTACAGAAGTAGTGCTTAAGCACATTTTAGAATTCCAGATGAACCTTCCTGTGCCTAAGTAACTTAGGCCCTGGCCCATCGTGCTGAAAACTTTGCTCTGAAATTCCTCCTCTCCCCATATCCATCTCAGTGCTCTGTGACAATAAACCCTTTCTTCCTGGGCTAAATCTGGTAGCAGGCAAGTTTTCCCTTGAAGTATTTAATTAATCTTATTGCCAAAGTATTCTTCTTGAAGCCTTGATAAAGAGCCACTTAGCACTCAGAACTGAAATGGATGGGAGGGAAGCTCAGATGGGACCTGTCTCACCTAACATTACACATCTCAGCATAGCTGCTCATATCAGATCTACACTCCGTTCATAGCTAGCAGGGAGAAGTGGGATCTCACAGGACAGAATTAATTTGACACCTCCTAAATAACCACTAAAGGGTTGAGTGAGTTGCATCTCTGCTTTGGCAGAAAGAAAGAAGAGGTAACTCATTCTTGCCCCAGCATCTGCTTTAAAGGCAGCTGAAGCTGGGTGAGATGGATTGCACCACTGTGTCTGGAGGTTAAAGCAGGATATTGATAGTCCAGCTCTATGAATTCCTTCCTTCCTATCATTGACTCTGAACATAACCACCAGCAAATCATTTAACTTCTCAATGTTTCAGTTTATATATCTATAAAAAAGGTATATTATAGTGCTATTACATTCTAGATAGGCTGCAGAGTCATAGCAGGGCAAAAGTAGCTCTTGAAAGTGTGCTGAGAACCTCAGAGGGAATATATTAAGTATGTGCAAACCATATTAAAGAGACTACTAAAGAATGGGGGGAAACAACTGACAAGACTCGGAGCAAGAAATAAAGGAGATTAAATTCCACTGGCTGCACATAAATGTTGTGAATAGCCTACCTTACAGATGTTTAGCATGTTACACGTGCTCAGGAGAGCTAATATTCCAAGGTGGGTTTTCTCCACACCACGAGGAGAAGAGGAGAACTTGGTTAAATGCTCATCTGGAGCTAAGGAACATATTGCAGCCAGGAGAGCTGGTTGTGCCACACAGCCTGGCCACACTGAAAATGAAGCTCTTGTTGCAGGGTGCTAATCTTCCCAGAACTCTTATTAAAAATGGATGACTGCATGTGCTTCCAAACAGCCAGGACATCAGTTTTTTATTTATTAGTCCTATGAGCATTGCTCCTGGTGCATTTCTGCAAGCTTTTTCATAAAAATGAAAGCTGGGGAAAAGGTAAGTTAGGATGGCCATCTGCATGGCATTTTTTTCCCACCCAAGAAAGTCTAAAGGAGGCACAAGTTTAACTTGTTGGCCAGGACAACACAGTAAATTTTGGTTCTGTGTCTGGCTCTCTCCCGGGTGTCTGGAAGCAAATAGTTAATGTTCCACATGCAGCCAGAGGTGCTGGAAAGGAGGGAGGAATTGAGCACCCGAGGTGATTATAGCTGAAAACATGACTCTAATGTAGGGAAATAATTCATATTTAAATAATTGATTATTATCTACAAAGTTATCATTATAATCATGTTTATAATGAATGCATGTTTTACCAATTTGAAATAACTAAGTATTCTAATCTTAGCAGGCTTAAAGAAAGTCTGTTAATGAGATAAGAATATTTTCCTTTCTGCATATGCATTAACTGCTCTTTTTTTCACTTCAGAAAAGATGCTTGCAAATGGATTACTCTGGGATGTGTTCTTGCCAACTCACCAGTGGGAATGCAGGTAGATACACTGCTGGGAAAAACCTGGGGTTTAAATTGTGCCTGCTACTTGCAGTCAACATGGCATTTCCCTTCAGGTCTCTGTGCCTGCCCATTCAGTTCCATGCTACCTCCACTTCTACATCCCACCAGGGGCTCAGCCAAGCTGCACTCCTCAGCATCTGGAAGCACCTCAAGGCTGGGGGACACAAAACATCCTCCTTTCTGGTGGGAATGGATGATGCACATCCTTTGAGTTTCCTCAGCTGTTACTTTTCATTCCTCCCAGGCAGAGAAGCGCCTCCCTCCCATTTCAAATGAAACCTGCACTGTAGGCATCAACACCACAGGCCCTTAGAAACCCACGCTAATACTCTGAGAGGTGCAAACTTCCACCAAAATTAGGAGCATCAGGAATTCAAATAATGGAATCACAGAACAGTTGGGGTCGGAGGTGGCCTTGAGCATCACATCATTCCAAACACCTTGCCAGGGGCAGGGACACCTTCCACTGCCCCAGGAAGCTCAGAGCCCTGTCCAGCCTGGCCTTGAACCCTTCCAGGGATGGGGCATGGTCAGGGCTGCTCTGGGCAACCTGTGCCAGGGCCTGCCCACCCTCATGGTAAGGAATTCTTCCCAATATCCCAGCCAAACCCACTCCCTGCCAGTGTGAAGACATTCCCCTGTGCCCTTTCCCTACAGGCCCTTGCAGAAGTCCCTCTCTGGGTTTCTTGTAGCCCTTTTAGGGTCTCCCTGAAGCCTTCCACTGCCAGGCTGAGCAGCCCCAACTCCATCAGCCGGTCCCCTTGGAGAGGTGCTCTCAGTCCTGTGATCAGCCTAGCTGCTCTTCTCTGAACTTGTTCCAGCATACCCACATCCTTCTCCTGGGGGCCCCCAAGATGGATGAAATCCTAAATCTCCTTAAGGATCAGTCTAATATAATGAACTGTAAAGGCATTTTACACTGAAACCAACTGGCAGACACAGTCACTGGAGAATATTCCTGCTTATTTTACAAACAGAGGCTCACACATCCCACAATTTACAGAGGCTTGGTGAGTCACTGATGCCCACTGAAGGTGATCAGCTTGGACACAAGGCAGGCACCTTCCCCCTGTGCAAACCTCTGGGCAACAGAGGGATTCAAATTCAACCTATCAGTTTTGGAAAGATGAAAGGCATTTTGCTGGATGTGTGTTCAGGACCTCCTCATCTGCTCCCCTAGCAGAGCCTGGCATTGATCCTCTTCAGGCCATGGTAGCAAAGGGCACTGGCTCTTCCCATTCCATTTGAAAGGAGAGCACTGGGACACAAAGATCACACTTCAGGTTACTACTTGTCCAATGAGATGGACTTTGATGGATTTTCTGTTGTGTACTTTGAAGAATTCAGTGATGGGAATGAAGAGAATTTTGAAGCATTTAAAAACTGAAACTTTGATGGATTTTCTGTGGTGTACTTCGAAGAATTCAGTGATGGGAATGAAGAGAATTTTGAAGCATTTAAAAACTGGCTGAAAATACTTTTTTTTTGCTGAGTTTTGCAAGATATTCACAACTTAAAGAGCCATCTTTTCTGCCACATGGCAAAACACTGATTACCAGCAACAGGAGAAGAACAAGCCTCACAGTTACAGCACTGCCATTGTTAAGAGACAAGCTACCCTGATAATCATGCTCAGCACTTGATATTCCAGTTAATGCCACTGAACATCCTTTCTTCTGAAGTTTGTAAACTGAAACAGCACTTCTGCTATTCCTAGTTGCATTGCAGCTCCTCTGTGTATTTTAGCTCAAAGCAGGAACCTGGACTAAACTTATATTTGTCAAAACACCAGGACCTAAGCCCTGGCTGCAGGTCACACATGGCATGTGGAATGGCATGCTTGCCCAAGAGAGAAATGGAAGAGCAATGGGGAGTCATTTCCAGTGTCACAGCCATCCTGCTTTTCCTCGTGCCCTCCCTCCCTTGTTTCATGAGCTCCTGCAAAGGGGCAGTCAAGAAGCAGAGCTGCTGTGGAGTCCAGAAACACCAGAAAGAAAACAAAACAAAAAAACCAACAAAAGCCCTGGAGCCCTCTAAACCACGTGCGGTCTCTGCGGGCTCTCATGCACCTGGAATGATCACTTTGAGAGCATCCAGAAGGGCAGAGCATGTCCTGAAATGAGCTGCAGGAGCAGGCACCCTGCCTTTGCCTCCACAGGGAGCAGATGGAGGAGCAGTGCCCTTCAGTGAGCTCCGTGGAGACGAGGAGGAGACATGCAGCACACACATCCCAGGCTGCCAGCCAGTCCTCCTCCCAGCCTGGTGGGGAAGGCAGCTGCCCTGTGCTTCCCTGCTGCCCTGTGCTTCCCTGCTGCCCTGTGCTTCCCTGCAGCTCAGTTACAAACTCCTCCTGCCATTTAGTCCTCCCAGAGCATGAACAGCTGCTGGCATGGAGAGCAGGGCAATAGCAGCGTCCTGCAGTCTTAGCCCAGACTGACTGACTATTAACTGGTAGCTGGTCATCCCATCCCTTTTCCTAAACAGCAATGCTCACCTTCAAACACCCTTAAAATTGTCTTTGGAAACGAGCTCACACTGCTGCCATTATTAGCTCAGAAGATCGATCCAATTTCAGGCTTTTCATGCTTATTAATTAACAGGTGACCAAAAATGACATTATCAAAGTCTGCATTAAATTGCTTTCTTTGTTTTAGCATGGTTAAAGGTCCCCAAATAGAACTGAAAAGGCCACCTGTGTTACAATATTATTATTATTATTTTTTAAGCAGACACCACTTTGTCATAGACAAGATTCAAAGCTCGAGGCCACAGTCAAACACACAAAAGAATAGCTGTCTTTCTTCTCTTTCAAATTGTTGATATGAAAGAGACAGGACTGAGTAATTGTTTAATCACTGGCACATTGCTTTAAATCTCATTCTCAGTGCACACAGAGAAAACAAAAATGGCTGGAAAGGGCACGGAGGCATTTGAGCTGATTGATGGCAGGTCAGCAGCCAATGCACAATAGATATAAAATGGAGCAGATCAAGAGCACCACCTTTGAAAAGCTTTACATGAAGTTGATCTCAGCCAGAGGGATGGTTAATACAGCAGCAAGGTGGAAATACCAGCCAGTGTGCAGCATCATGTAATGGACTGGGTGGGGACAGAAAAGGTGGGAAATTGAGGATGGCATCTATTTCTGCTGCTCTTTAGAGCACTCACTTTGTAGCAATATTTGCCTGTTTTAATAAATGTTATGCTCCAGAGGTTGACCCTTTCAATTAAAAAAAATGGCAGTGCCACTCAGGAGAAGCAGTCCCTGTGCCCTGAGCGGGGCAGGCAGCACATCCTGATTTCCAGCTCAATTCCTGTGCATCCTGACAACACAGGCCAAGTCCACTGACACAGCAGGTAACTCTTCACATAGCTGACATTCTGTGCCTGCTTTGCCTGCCCTGCCCTCCTGCCTGGGCAATCCAGCAGCTCCCAAAGAACAGGAGCAGGAGAGTCCTGGTGGTTATGGCACTCTCCGAGGTTTCCCCACCACCCCTGCAATCCTCTGTGAGCATTTAACAGCCTCTCCTGCTGCTGGGATGTGCATTAGATTTTTAAGGTAAATATTTAATGCTTGCAGATGACAGGAGAGCAGGCAGCTGAACAGATTATAAAACATGGTGAAGTTTAAAGCAGCACACAGCAGAGTGGGAGCTGGCAGCCCCAGAGGCTTGCGGGGATGAGAAGCCCCCGGATTTCTGATTGCCCTCACTGGAGCTCTGTGTCAGAGTAGCATGAAAGAGCAATTAAAAAGTATTAAAATGCACTCTCAGGTTCTGGTTTGAATGGGTACTGGAGGAGAAAGTCACTGTCAACAGCTGGAGAGATAGCAACTGACAGAAGGATCAATGGAATTCTGGAAAACCCCTGGAAGTGCAGCTGGAATCAGGAGCTGTTCAAGATAAATGTGGGAATTTGGGGGATAAATCTTTTACCTTTTTTTGGTTTTTATGATGTAAAGTCCCAGCTACTTTTCATATCCACGTGCAGCTCTGTGGGCTGCCAGGACTGGAGCACTTTTTCAACACTCAGATCTGAGAACTCAGGTTAGAAGGGAGCCACAGGCTTTCATGCATGTATGAAATGTGAGTTAAGAAGTTCCCTCACATTAAAGTTCCTGTGAATCTGTTCCTGTAGATGGAACCAATTTGGCTCCTTACCAAAATGGTATCAGAATCTGCCCTTTGATTGCCAGGCAGAAAAGATCAGGCAGCTCACTGACTGATCCAGTGATTTGTTATGACCTAATTGTATATTTAGATGTAAATGTTGCCTTTGGATTTGCCTGTAAGGGCAAAATTTGACCCTTTCCTTTTTTTTTTTTCCAGCTGAAATGAAATTATGCCTAAGTAACACATCAAAAGAGGCAGGAATTTGCAGTTGGCACCATTTAAGGATTCCTATTATCTATTGATATTACATTAATTAGATATTCCCCCTGCTCAAATGATTCAAATCTTTTTTTTTCAGCACTGAGAGAAAGGACCATGGCTTGTACTAGGAATGAAGCTGTGACACAGCATTCAGCTGCAGCTCTTGCTCTTTTCTTTAACCTGTCTTGCACAAGTGGCAGGACTGGGAGCAAGCATGGCTAAGAACACTCCTAGGTCAGGGAAAGGAACCAAAGCAATACATCTCTATTCTGAGCACTGATTTCATAGGCACAGCTGCTTGTTTGCAACATCCAGCAAATTATATCCAGGATTGGGCCTGACAAGCCTGATTTTGTGCAAGGAACTAAATGGGCCAAGAAATGAATTGTACTGAGAGCTACCTATGTAAGGCTGTCAGAAATCCACCACAAATTCAGGCATTCCTGTAACACAGCGTGGCTGAACTTTGCTGCTGAGCGTGGTGTAACAGCTCTGTGAATGGACAGAGCATTTCAGTCCTGGAGCTCAATTCATTAGCCTGTACAAGCATTAATGGTATTTCCTTGAAGCAGAGGGAGGTTATTTCACAAGTAGTAGTTGCCTCATTTACAAAATACCACATTTGTATATTTTAGTTGGATATCTGCCTACTAACAGGGAATATTTACCATCCAAAATACATTTCCCTTGCCTAAAAGTTCTGATTTAACAACTGAAGTTTTTTTACAAATCACCTGGAAGTTCAAGAGCCTCAGCAAATTATCACAGATCTCTAAGATGCTATCTTCTGGGATGGCTAACTAGTCACTGTGGTTTTATAAACTATGGGGTTTTTTAGGAGCAAGTTGCAGCTTTGCTCCCCAGACACACTGGTTTCCTTTTGAACCAAAACTGCAGGGAAAGCAAACACTGTCAGATCAGCCAGGGCTCTGAAGAGCCATCCTGACAACTTCATCCCACAGTGTCAACATGCCAAGGGCTTCTCCTGGATACCCCGAGGGCCAGAGCCAGGGACCCCCAGCCAGAGGAGCTCCCAGTGCTGGGAGCAGGTCTGGCTGCTGGCTGGACAAGAACAGCAACAAAAGGGATGTCCCAAAAGGGAAAATAAGGGAGACAGAAAGGACCAGGGAAAGAGGGAGAGGGATGCTGGAAGAAGTCAAAAGGGAAATGCAGAAGGAAAGAGGTTAAAGGAAACCACGGGACATGTTGGTGGCAAGGAAGGGCAAGGCAGCAATTTGAGCTGTGAGTGACTGAGGTTATCCCCAAATCCATCAGGTTTTCAGTCTCTTGTTCTACCCAGCCTCATAAACTCACACAGATTGCTCTGCCATTCTCCTGCCAGACACAAGAGTGGCTTTTCCCAAAGAGATCCCTCCACCACATCCAGAGGCACAGAGGCCACCCAAGATCTTTTGCTTCAGGCCTAACACTGAGCAGTGCCTTTTCATGCCAGCAGTTTGTTGCTTTTTTTTCCCTTTTTTTGTGTCCCACCATTAGATTTCTGCAGCTGCTCTGGAGCAATGTGCCATCCCCAGGTGGGACAGAGCAGGGAGGGGAAGACACCAGGAAGGAGCCAGGTGAAACCATCACCTTTTGCCAGCTGCTTATTTAGGGAGCCCAGGAAGCCACGAGCAGCCAACTTTTGCCAATAAGCACTACTGCAATAAATCTTTTGCAGTGCTCCAGATCTGGAAAAGCCTGAAGGATCAGAAAGTATTTTTGTTTTTTTTTGTTTGTTAGACCCAAGGAGACAAGCTGTTATTTTATTGCTCTGTGTAGATGCTCCTGCTTTGATGGACAAAATGTCTGGCACAATTGGACCACAAAGTGACATAAATCCCAACAGAACAAAAATATATCCATTACCTACGGTATGTCTGGAATCAATCTCTGTGAGGGATGATTATGGTATTGACCTGAGATCTGTCAGTGCAGCTTCCTCTGAGAAGTCCCTAGTGCTTGTAGACAGACCCCTGAGGGGGTTGTCTTTCATGTACACCAGTATGAACTGGAGAATAGAACTTGCCTCATGTGTGTGCTTTTCATGGCCAGATTAAAACCATTAATGTCTGCTGGATTAGTAGCTCAATACAAGTTGTGCCAAGAGCATAGAGGAAATGAATATACAGGGAGCAAGGAATCTGTGTCAGAGTCCTCAGCAAGAGACACTGAGCAAGTCACTCCAGAATGCAAACTTTCACACCTCAGTGCACCCTGTACCTGGAGAAACTTCAGCAAATGCCTGCATAAACTCAGTAATTAGGATGGCAGCAGCAAGGAAACACGTGCTGGACAGGGTACAGCCACCAAGAGGAAGCCCTTGGTGCCTAATGCACTGCAGGATTTATCACCAAGAGCCTCGCACTGGCCTGCAGTTAATACAAGAGATCTTTTTGCAGATTGTCCTTCAGTCTCTGGGGAAGAGGCATCCACTTTGAGTGCAGCCATTGCACGGGGATTAATCACCCAGCATTGCCTGCAAAGATCACATCCTCAGCCAGACCCAAAACACCCATCCAAAGCTACAGAATCAACTCACAGGCAGTGCCAGTGCTCTGCCAGAGGGAAGAAAACCCTGCAGAACACAGCCCTTGCCATGTGTGCTGTAGGTGGAAGGATCCTCCTCTTTATCCCCTGGACACTAACCAAAATAAAGTCAGGAATTTTAGTTTGCCTCTAACTAATAGGATTAAAGCCAGGTACATGAAATTTGAGAATGTCTCCTGACACTCAAGGCTCTTTTGGCAGTTTGTTCATCAGGACAGGAGTGAAACCATATTTTGAGAGGCAATTTAACAAGCTAAACACCATAGCCCTGGGCCTTGATGCAGTCAGACTGCATCTTGCCATTTTCTCATGCACCCAGGAAAAAGGAGATCAGCTGAGCAGGCCACAACAAAGTGCTCAGCAGAAAGGCATGAGCTGCTTCAAGGAGCCAGAATCCCAGCTCTCCACCAACATGAAACATGAAAGGGAAATTCAGAGTCACTTCCTCTGCTTGTGACACTCATTGTTGCTGGGGTGGCTGGGACCTCGCCCTCCTGAGCTGTGTGAAAAATCCTCCTCTGGATTTTTATCAGCACTTTTATCACTTTTATCAGAGATGGAGAGCCACAGGGAGGGGGGGCTCACAGGCAGGAGGTGGCAAAGCTCTGCAGGAACCCCAGAGCCCTGTGCCCTGTCAGAGTAGGGCTGAGCATGTGTGAGACCCCAAAGTCACCTGGCAATGCCAGATTTGGCTGCTCTAGACCTTGTCAGAGTGTGCCCCTGTGGCTGATCCTGTGACACAGCTCAGGCTTGGAAGCCACACTTTTTTTTTTTTTTTAAGAATCAGTGGTTACCCAACCTTACCCTGGGGAGAAGCATTTAAAGAACACCAAGTTCCTTTGTATTTGCATTTTTAAAAACACTTCAAGTTTGTCTCAGAAGTTTTATAGATTAAAACATTTGCCACAGAGACCAGAACTGTTCATAATCAGCATAAAGATGTATAAGTGCCTCAAACTCCTACATAAAAAGATGAGTTTTACCTGGCATTCTGCAGCAATTCCAAGTTTAACATCAGAAGAGTTTAAAGGATGGGACATGGATTGCACATTACAGTGTCTGATGCATTACAAAGGGGTTTTTCAGTCATTTTGTAGTACATCTGCAGTCAAGCTGGGACTACCACTCCATCAAATTGGAATAAATAAATATTTTGGATGCTTCTAAGTGCCCATAAACAAAGTCAAACATGCACTTCTCTCGAAGAATTCACAGAATTTTTCAGGCAGCAGTTGATTAACCAAAGGAAATTGCAGGAAGGGACAGAAATGTTGCCATCTGCACTCTGCCGAGGGTTAAGCCCCAGCAGCAGGTGAGATTCTGGCTGTCGGGAGCAGGGAGTGGCAGAGCTCAGCCAGGGGCTCACCCTGCTCTGCTCCTGCCCCAGCACTCCCAGGGAGCATCCCACCAAGCACTCACCCAAATTCCATCCTGGAACTGCTCTGGGCCCTGCAGGATCAAACCTCCATGCAACATTTAAGAGATGTGCACGCAAAGCCAAAGGTAACTGGCACCAGGAACAGCCAGGGACCCTCACAAATTGCTTTAAAAAAAGGAAGTCTGCATAATGGTATTAAGGGGGAAAAAAAACCCCAAACAAACCTTCAAGGAGAAAATCATTCAAATCTCTTACATTTGAATCTGCTAGGGTAGCAAAGCCCTGAAATTATGCACAATAAACATCACTGCAACAGAGGTGGGGACAGGCAAAGCAAGCACCTGAAAACTCAGCTTGCATTGGAAGGGCTGAGGCAGCCTCAGCTACAGCAGCACAAAGGCTGCTCCTGTTTACCAAGTCCCCCATAAATCTCATCAAGCTAATGCTAATTTCAAGAGTGTTTTAGCACAGCTGGGAAAAATTCATACCATAGAAACCTTGGCTTTACAGAAATAGGAGTTTCTGAAGTATGCTAATTATTTTATAAGTATACAATGACTGGGAATACTTTAAAGGCAAACAGAAACAAGAATGGATTGAAGCTGTGGGTTAAAAAGGAGATGCAAGACCTTTCAGTAGAAGCATGCAAACATTTTCAGCACAGATTTTGATGGTTTGCTACATTCTGCTTCTTCTATTCTCCTCCTCTCCAAATTCCATCAAAATTTAATGAAAAAAAATGTATGGGAAAGGAAAAATAATTATGGATACAGTAAGACAGAAAACACTTAATGGCCAAAAAAACCCAAAGATACCATTATTACTATTTATATTACATTAGCAATCACAAAATACTGCACACTTTACAAACACAGAGATACAATCTCATCCTAAAATAAAAAGTTTACATTGGAAGACAATGAGCAGGAGGAGCTGGACCTCCTGGCTGGGCTGGGTTTGTAGCCAGCACCTGTGGCTTTATTCACCACTGAGATGTGCAGCCCAACAGGTGAACTCTGCAGAGGTACAGCCAGGGCTTTATGGCGTGGCTGTTTCTGCAGGGAAATACATTAACTCAGCTATGCAATGGCAGTTACAAAATATTTTTGAACTGGTTTCATTTTTTTAAACTTGTTTCTTCCACGCTGCTGCTGGAGAAAGAAGTTCTCCAAGTCCCTACATTTCTATAGGCTCCAAAGAGGAGCAGAAGTGAATCATTTCAAAGAAAACTCAGACATTTTTCTGTGGCTTGCCCTCATTACTGAGGCTGATCATTCCCAGCAGCCTTCCTCTCCCTCCCTGAGCCATGCACAAACCCAGGGGTGACAGCACACAGGGACTCCTCATACACAATGTCCTCTCCTTTGCCTAATGTCCCAAGCATTGCAGATCTTGGGGAGAGGTTAGTTGGAGAGTAAAAGAGAAAGAAAACGATTGCAGGGGAGATCATCTCATCATTTCCCTCTTGTTGACTTTTCCAGGCCAGTTATCAATATCATCTGCATCATCTGGAGCAAGCTGCAATTCAATATGCTGGAAACCCAGCAAGAATACACCCCAGGAAAAGAAAGGTCCAAGCAGGAATTCTGTCCAGTGGGACTAGAGGCATTGCCACTGCAGAGTGGGGACAGGGTCCTGCTGGGGCAGTCCTGCTCTGTGATCACCAAGAGAGTGAGATCTGCCCAAAGTCAGTGCCAGTGCTGGGGGACAGCTGCAGCTGCTGATCCTCAGAGGCACAAAAACCAGAGATCCCAAATCCCAGACCCCTCCCTCCATCCACCTCAGCAGTCCTGTCCTGGTTCTGGCTGGGATAGAGTTAATTCTCCTCCCGGGGTTCAGTCCCTGCTGTGTTTTGGGTTTAGGGTGAGAGCAGCACTGGCAGCACTCTGCAGTTCCAGCTCTTGCTAAGCAGTGCTTGCCCTAAGTCAAGGACTTGCCAGCTCCTCACTCTGCCCTGCCTGGGAGGGGCTGGAGGTGCACCAGGACACAGCCAGAGCTCAGGAGGAAAGGTGGCCAATGGCTCAGGAACACACCCAGCATCACTGCTGAATCTGATTTGCAGCTCTTGCTTTCCTTGGGGTTTCTTTTTACCTCTTTTGTTACTTCCCTCTTCATTACAGCAACTGATTGTTTCACTTGAATTCAATTATTAAGCTGTTCTTATCTCAACTCATGAGTTTTCTCACTTTTCCCCTTCCCAGCCCCACTGGAAGGGGAAGGGGAGCCTGTGCAGTGGTGAGCTGCCAGCTGGGGTTAAACCACAACCAATTCCCTGCTTGCTCCTCGGCAGCACCTGGAGGAAACTGGAAGCAGAGTGACTGCTCAGATGAGATGATCTTCAATGTCCAAACAACAACCAACATCAAATTTCATCCAAGCTACACTACAGGGCATGTTTTCAGCATTTTTGTGGGGAGGGAGGTGATGCTTGGGGAGTTAACTGCAAAACTCCCATTATTCATAGGAGTCGCACGGCTAAATCCCCACAACCTATAAGGAAAATATTGCCTTCCATTTCTGTCTGGTATCACTCCTGATCTGTGCTGACAGCACTCTCATCATGAATAACATTATGTCAGGCTGCCCAATGATTCCTGAAACTGTCAACAATGCTTAAAGTCAACTTCTCCAAACTTTTTAAAAGTTAATCATCTTCACTCTGGAAGCATAAAAGTTGAATGCAAGAGAAAATGTGCAGATTCACAGCAAGTTTTATTGACTTGCTGGCCAAAGCCCTCCTTGGGCTGCTGAACCACTCAGATAGGACAAGGCACTACCTATGGAAAGGGTGTCCTTAAAGGCCAGAATATACAGGAGATGGCAGAAAGTGTGCAGAATCCTGCACAGCATACTTGACTTTTACACTAGATCATAAAAGCCCTCAGTCAATCCAGTGTCTGCAGTCAGCCTCCTTTGGGGAGTTTCACTGTAACACCACCTACAAGCACAGCTGAGAAGGAAAAACTCCTGGGAGACCTTAATTTCCTTGTCTTCTTCTGTTGCAATCTGACTTACAATGGCACGTTTTTCAAAGCATGAAAAACCATCAGTCCTTCCATTTCCCTCAATTTATTTATTTTTTTAATTACTACTCATCAGTGTGATGGGAAGTTCCAGAGGGAAAGGCTGAAGAAAGAGCAATCAACGTGCTCTTTACTAGTTGAAAGTGTAAATTTTCTTCACTAGCCCCCCCAGGCAGGTCCATAGGGGGCACTAGCAAAGGAAATACCTTTCTTTCTGAAAGGCAGCCAATCAAGTTTGCATTTTTAAATGGCTCAATTACAAATAAATGCATTTATAAATTGTTTCCAATTGAGTTCCTGATAAATGCTGTACACACTCTAAACACCTGTGTATAACATCTTTTTCTTGTTAATTTTGCACTCCCCTTTTGCTGTCTAAAGGGCTGTTTTCAGCAATAATGACATTAACTTGTACTCCAGACCTCTGAACTGTTGACCTACAGATAGCCAAGACTGCAGGAGCTGATCCAAACTGAACTGACTTTCTGAATCTTCTATTAGCCTCACAAATCTTCCACTCTGTGCTTCTCTCAAAGCCACAACTCCTTCAATCAATGATCATATCAGATCACGCTGGGATTCACTTTTAAAAAGTTGAGATTTACTGCTAATGCCCAGCTGAATGCACCAAAGAAGTCCAGAAACAAAAAGTCAAAGAAAAAAAAAAAGATGCAGGAATCATTACTTTATAATATCAAGACTATTATGCCAAGCTTGCATTTTGGGGTTTAATTTATTATTTTCAAATGGTACTTGCTGGCAACACTTCTGTTTTCCTCTCTGCACTGTTGAACCAAAGCATTTAACCAAGCAGCCAACAAAATCTCTGTGCACTGGACTGAAGTCCTCCTCAAAGGTCTCCAGCCTGGTTTTTCACCAGAAACAGAGGATGTCTCTGTCAGCTTCTCTCAAGAGCTAACAGGGAACACTTCCATCTGCAGAGGAGGGCACAGTTTTTCTGCTGGTTCCACATTAACCTGAGAAAGCCTTTAAACCACGGATATTTCCACAAAATCTGTTTCCACTGGTCCTTTTCACTTTTGAAGGAGCAGAGCGAGGATGAAGTAGAATGGAGAAAGAGTCCCATGGAATGCCCACATGATAGGGCCTGTCTTAAGGAAAGCTCTTATCTGTGAAAAATGTATTCAGTCATGAGAATCTGAACCTAGCTCCCTGCTCACAAAGAAAACACAAATGTCACACAAAAGCCCTCTCAATTTGGGGCTGGGTAACCATGGATAAAATAAAGCAAGGAAGAAGTCAAAGTGGTCAGAAACTGTTTGCTTTCAAGTCCTTTCAAGTGCCCCCAGTCAAGCCATTGATGTGGTGTGGCCCAGAAAGGGACAAAGCACACGGAGATCTGGAGCTCCTTTCTGTATTTGTGTGTTGAACTCTGCTGCCTTAGACTGGGTGTGCTGCCTGAGGAACAGGAGGGTTTTCCCTCTCTTTTCCTCCCTCCTTTCTTCTCCATGGCCAGAAGCCAGAGAGCTGTGCTGGTGAGAGGGGGTCACTCAGGAGCACCACGCTCCCTGACAGCCAGTGTGCACCAATAATTCTGTCATCTCAGGGCATCCAGCCACAGTGAGCATCTCCCAGGTTTGCCAAAAAATGCACTGATGTTCAATCCCATACCAGGTAAATTCCCTCCATCAAACAGATACCTCTGACGTGGTCCTGAAAGGTGACTGAAATCCAGCCTAGGCTGCTCAGCAGTGGAATAATAAAGGAAATAATGAGAAATACATAGAAAAAAAATAGTGGGAGTGAGGGTGATAGAGCACTGGACCAGGTGCTTAGAAATGGAACAAGATCCTGAACAACCTGAATTAACCTCCAGCTGCAGCTCTTTGAGTGAAGGGTTGAGGCAGACAGTTTTCAGGGGGTTTGTTCCACCCTAAACTCTGACTCTAAGCACGGTGTGAATGGCCAAACTGCCCACTGCTAGTGGCTGCCTGAGGGCTGCTTGAGTGGCAAGCATTTGCCATGGATCCCATTCTCCCAGGGCAATTTCCCATTAGGGTGGAAGAGGAGGTAAAATTGTTTAAAGTGCCAGACCATGAAACATGAATTACTGTAACTTGTCCCTCCAAATTCTTCACACCTCCTCAAAGTCCTATAGGAAAAATAATTACCAATTCTTAGAATAAACACAGATCTTCATACTTCCAATGATTATTCAGAAATTATTTTGGTACAGGAGCAAAGACTTTGTTTGCAAAGACAAAATTCATTCAGGGGTTGCTTCAAGCTCTGCTTGAATGTTTATAGCAACTTTTATGCAATGTGACATTCCAAAAAGAACTGACAGTAATGGACTGGAAACACAGGGAAACCATTACAGAACAGAGAAAAAAGAGTTTCAAAAGAAAGAGAGTTTAAGAGCTAAATTTCTTTAACTGGCTCTGATAAGGGACTGGCTGAACAGAAACCCTTTGAGGAGCTTTCAGACTAACGAGATGACACTCTGCATTGCTGCAAAACACAACACAACAGTTGGGATGTGAGGCTGGGGAAATATTCCCCTCTGGCTTTTGTTCTGTCAGATTTGATGGAGCCAAGCAGACTTTCCACAGATCAGCAATGAGGATGGAAAGGCCTCCCAGGGAAGCACTGGAGTCCCCAGGAGAAAGGTCCTGGAGCTCTGGAAGCCTGTCCCCATGCCATCCACAGCTCCCGAGGCTGCTCTGCACAGCATCTCACCTTCACCACCCCTCAAACCCAGCTGGCTGGGGCATTAAGAAACCTTAGCTGTAAAGCAGGATGATCTGGGCATTTATTCAGCACTGCAGGTCACAGCAGCAGTGCCAGGGCTTCACAGGGGTTTTCCCTGGGATTGCAGATCCCCTCCTCTTCAAAAGTCCAAAACAGATCCAAACGTGTCCTTAGAAGTGCATAGCAAGGCATTGTTGTGATGACAATAAATGCCAGAACTGACAATAAATGCTGCACCCTTTGTGCTGGGGCTGAAGCAGACATTGACCTTCCCTGAGGCTTTAACAATTCTCTGTGGACATTCTTCCACCTCTGTAGCTTCAGCATTCAAGTAGAGCTCTTGTTCACCCTGGAAATGTTTTCTAAAATGCTTTTTCTAATTCTTGAATCCTGTTCTTCCTTTTTTTTCTTTCTTTGATAATTCTTAGCTGCAGATAATGCTCTTTGGTGGCCAAATGCATGTGTAGCACACCCCAGGAGGAGTAATATGACTTTCTTTATGTCTGTTTAACAGGTGAGGTGCCCCATTACTTGCCCACACCCCATCACTTTTCCACAAGGTGCAAGAGCAATGTAGGCCAACAAAAGTTACTAAATCCCCACTCTCCACCCATCTTTAAGATCAGGAAGGCTAACTCTAGAGTCTCCTCAAATTATAACGTAGTTCAAAGTAACATTTTTAACTTGTTATGTGGAGTAATTCTGGTTCTTCCTAATAATGGGTGAAGATTCTGTCCCTCACAATTTTGGAGCATTCTAAATTTATGGTTTCTTCAGAATTAACACTGCTACTAAAATAGAAAATTGCCATTTGAAAAACTTGCAAAATATTCCTCTTCCTTTCTTTATACTGCTGAGAGTCTCTGATTGATACCTCACTCTCCAGACCTTTCCCTCACACAGTGCCAATCTTGTACTGCAGGGTGCTGTCCCTCTCCCTTTTGCACACAGATAACACAGAGCCATTTTTCCCCCCTCACCTCATTTTATGGCGTTGCAGAATTACTGTGGACATTCTCCTCAGAGCTTGGAGAACTGGGCTAATTGTCTGTGAGGTGACAACTGCTCCATCCACACACCTGCAAAACATCTCAGCAAGTCACTCCAATGAACAGAGTCTAGTGTGTTTGATTTAATTCTCTCTTGAGAGTGCTTCTCAGAAGAACTCCTTCAGGTGTGCCCAGAGAGCCATGCACTGAAGCAGAGCAGCTAAGGATTAAATGTCCTGCCTACACCCGCAGCCCTGCACCTCAAACTCTTCCTAAAACACTAATGAATTAATTAAGACTCAAGTTATTCTCTGTGGTGGAGAAGCACAGCTTTGGCTGCTTTATGTAGGTCAAGGTCCGAGGCAGAAATAGGCCAAGTTAATTGGCCAAGATCCAACAGAAGGCACGCAGCAGAACTGGAAATTCAACTATGACTTCACTTCCAAGAGGTCTCACATTCCCCACCCAAAAAATCAGTCGTTCCTTCATTCATTCCTTCCTCCTGAACACTTGGGATTCTGTAACTCGATGACCATCATGTCCAGTTAGAGTGAGCAACACATCACTGAAGCAGCTCTTAGAATCTTCTTTAGAGGAAGAAAACGTAAGTACAGTACTCCAGAGCAGTGCAGAATAAGAGGTTTAGGGTTGTTAACCTGATACTTGCTCTGATTTGATCAGCACAGTCCAGGTTTGGAAAGCTCAGACGAGCTAAAATTGGTAACTTTGATATTTTTGTGACTTTATGTCATCATCCATAACACTGCTGTACAGTACAACGTTATCCATGATGACACAACACCTGGAGAAAGCATTGTGCTTATCAGAAAGGCTGTGGGTTCAGCCAGCTCAGCTCAAGACCTCGGGAGCATTTCTGAGCTCTTGGCCAGGCTCTATCAGCTCTGGTTATTACCTCCATCCTTTTTCTGGCAAGCTGCTCCAAAACAAGAAGCAAATCATGTGCCTGCATTGTCTACCCTATGCAAAAGCCACACAAGGCTTTGACAGTTTGGTGCACAGCAAGAGAGATACAGGTCCCTGTTGCCTGTTGTGGCATGACCTTGTCAAGGTGACCAAAAAGGAATTTAAAATAAAAGTTCAAAAATAAATAAGAATGCTCTGCCTCCACAGACCTGTGCCTTCTGTGTGAAGGTAGCTCTTGAACATGTGCCAGGGAAGCCAGAATGGTGCTAATGAAAGAAAGTACAAGAAAAGTTGTCTGTGTCTGTAAGCAAATCCCCATCACAGCTACAGTGAGGCAGCAACTGTGCAGCCCAAAGTTTAAACCAGCTCCTGAAATTCACCATCTCTGGGGCCTGCCTGCCTAATAAAGACTCCAGGGTGTTGAGAAGCACAGTATATTATTTCATTAAGTGCTTTTTGGGAGAAGGGGATTTAGAAGTAAAACTGCTGGCTTTGTGTGGCAAGGTTATGACCTTTGACAACTTTGGAGCTTATCTCTTTCATCTTCCCACTCCCCCGAGACCCCGAACTTGCGGAGGGATGGAAACGGGTAAGCCGGGGCCAGACAGAGCCCGGCATTGTTGTGGGGCTGCCTCCTCTCCCTCTCCCTCTTTCCCCTTCTCTCTCTCTCTCTCTCTCTGCCTCTCCCTCTCTCTCTCTTTTTTTCCCCCCTAAACAAAACAGATCTGAACTGAGCCAAGGAAACAAAAATGTATTGTTCCTCGCAGATGGAAGTGAGTGTCGCCTAGGTAACCAGATTAATCTCCTTTTTCTCTCCCTTCCTCTCTTGTAGTGCGGTAATCGGTGGGCTCTTTTCACAAAAAAGCCAGCCTCAAAGCTGGGGCTCTAACTAGGTTCCTAATTAGCTGCAATTTACAATGAAGACAACATGATGAGATAATAGAAATTTGCAAAATAATGACATACCTCAGCAAAATATTCCTCCTCCTAAGAACCATTTTTATACAAAAACAATAAAGAGGGCCCTTCTAAAGCAAAGCTGGAAAATGGTGGTGTATTATGTGACACAGAACATTATTGTTCGCCTCTTGTTCCCCCAATCAACAGCTTATTGTTTGGCATCTTAAATAAAAATGACTCAAATACAGGCCACATAATGATCTCCATTGCGCTAATACACTGTATATACAGAGTAGTCAAAAATGTACCCAAGCCGAGGCCAGTGGGGCTGATAAAGTAGCAGGGCCCAGAAAGGTAATTTACAATACAATGCACTAACTATTATTGCTGGCCTTAATCACACGTATCTCCCTGATTCCTGTCAGGATGAGCTCCCACATCAAAAAGGGCACTTGAGCGGGGGGCAGCCCGTTAATGAAATATGATGGCTCACATTTGTTTTCATGTGGTGGTTGGCTCGAACGAGGCAGCTCCAGACTGTTAGCCAACAGTCTTCCCTTGTGCCACATCAAAGGCTCCCATTGATGGCAGGGAGGGAGGGCAGGGGGATGGCGGGGAGACAGCGCCGAGGGAGGAGCGCTGGGCAGCTCAAAGGACCATTAAACCCTAATCTCTACCTTATGTCCCAAGGAGGAGAAGCAGAGCAGGGCTGGGGCCAGCCTGGCTCCCCAGCTCCAAGGGCAGGAGTGCCAGCAGCTCCGTGGGACAGGCACGGGTCACTGCTGGTGTGGGGAGCACATCGAGCTCAGGGCAGCTTTGATCCCAACAGAGAGGTTTCAGAAATAGCAGCAGATTGCCTAGAAGTGCCAGGAAGAGCAGCAGCATCAAAAGTCACTCCTGATTTTCTCTGTGGGCTCAGCAGCGTTGATTGTGTGGCTGCAAGTGTTGGGGATCTACAGCTCTTCGAGGGTTGTCCCTCAAAGGACTGCAGCTGTGCCCACTGGGCAAGGATGGAAGAGCATCATCGTGTTCCCAGACCTGGAATGGCAAGAAGCCCAATTTCCTTCACAGAGTAATTGAAAGGATTGAGTAATGTCGTATCACACAGAGCAAGGCAAGTGCTGAAATCTACTGACAGGAGGTGTGGCTCTAGCAAGGTCCTGCAGGACAGGTTGCAGCAAGGGTTAAGCACTTCCAGAACCACTGCAACTCCACTGCCATCTGTTTGTACAGCTTCCTCCACCCTGCTCAAAGCACTACGAGGAATTGTAAGTTTGTTGAGGAGAGCTGCTGAATACATCAATGCTGAACATTATGTGCAAGCATGAGGAAAAGAAGATTTTACAAGTACCCCAAACATCTCACTGAATGACCACTGCCGTGAGGTTTAAACAGGACTCAGGGCAGACCAGGCCTTGGGCTTTGAGATATTATTTGAAACACTCACATGACATATTGATCCTGAGAGCCTTTAGAAGTGTAATGTGACACCTTTAAATCAACAACAGTGAGCATTCAAACAATAATAGAATAAAATGATGCTGATTTAAGACACAGAACAGCACTGAAAACAGATTTCAATTTTGGAACTGGGTCTGCTGTAAACAAACACAGCAAAGATTTCTAGGAAAAAGAGAACGAGGTGGACAAATGTGAAGCATTCAGTCTTTAAATAGAAATAAACAGCAATAGATGGTCAGATCCTTGTGTGCTTAATCCTATTCTCTCCATGCAAAGTGTGATTCAGCTGCAGAATAAGGTGTCATTTAATGTAACAGCATCAAAACTGCCTCTGAAAAACAAAATGATGTGTGAGGTACTTGAACTGCTTGTCAGGCAGCCCTGCTCCAACTAATGCTCAGCATCTTCTTATCCCATTGACTTCTCCCAGCACGGGAGCTGGCAATCTACCAGGAGTATGCTGACACACAGGATCAGGCAGCACCTAAGGAAAGAGCAGGAAAGTGCAGAAAATGGCTTTGAACCTGTGAACCCAGTTCAGTGTAAATCCCGTGTTGACATTACTGATCAGAGAAGTCACTAGTGCTTCCTTGCCCCAGCTGAAAGCCAGATCTAAAGATTGGTGTGCTAACTTGTTTTTTTTTTTTTTGTTTTCACATAATATATACATTTCTGTGGAAGGCTAAATATAGCCTGTTCCTTTCAGGCTCATCTGAAAAAGCAGACCCACTTTAAAATTTAGATTGCTGAACACAGAAGGTAGCTTTTTACCTGGCACATTTTTCTCCTTTGGAGCTTTCACCGTAGTTTTGCTTAATCTACCTAGAGGTTTCATCAGTGCATGCTAAGATAACCCTGTGTGGAACAGCCTCCAGACACCAAACTCAGAGAGGTGGGAGCAGTGCTGCTGCCCTGGCCATGCCAGAGTCAGAGCAGCCTCCAGACACCAAACTCAGAGAGGTGGGAGCAGTGCTGCTGCCCTGGACACGCCAGAGTCAGAGCAGCCTCCAGACCCAGAACTCAGAGAAGTGGGAGCAGTGCTGCTGCCCTGGACATGCCAGAGTCAGAGTCAGAGCAGCCTCCAGACAGCAGAACTCAGAGAGGTGGGAGCAGTGCTGCTGCCCTGGCCATGCCAGAGTCAGAGCAGCCTCCAGACAGCAGAACTCAGAGAGGTGGGAGCAGTGCTGCTGCCCTGGACAAGCCAGGCAAGAGTCAGAGCAGCAGCTCTGTATCTGCACCTGGTGTGCCTAACAGCAGCTCACCATTCCACACAGAAAACAGCCAAGGAGCTCTTCCAGCTCCTTGGATGGATGAAAGAACTCAGTGAGAGCTAGTTCCCCACAATGGCAGAGCTCTAGCTGATACTGCAGGTCTGTGGTACAAATGGAATTCAGTTGGATTTCTGTACATTCAGCATCTCAAGGTTTGGGAGCCTGAATATTAACCTTTGTCCACAACAATCCTACCCAAAGCACTGCACCATAGGAGGTCAAAACACTAGGCATAAACCTGCAACATGAATCCTCTTGTTCCTTCTTTTTCTTTTCTAAGTTAACAGAACTGTTTGTGTAAACAAAGGTTGCAAGGCTGGACACCGAGTGTGTTTTCTTTTCTGGCATCCTGAGTGTCTGGCCCAGCCTGTGTTACCCAGGATCTCTCTGAGATCATCTCCACCATTTCCCTGGAATAGGACCTGTGCCCCTGTGGCCTTGAGTGGCTCTCACAATACAAATTCACAAATTGCTTTTGAAAATTACCCAAACATCCTTCCCATGAGCAAAATCTGCTGCGACACAACTGCCTGGCCTTCATTTTATGATGATTATTACCACTCCCAGCCTTTGGGGAGCTTTGGGTGTGTCAGCACATTTCTTTAGCATCTCTGATAGCCTTCCATCTTCCTGCCTTTTATACCTTTCAACCAGTTGCAAACAGCGACAAAAACTACACAAGAGACAAGGAAATCCACGCATCCAACTGAAGTTCAATGCTCTCCAGCTCCATCCCTCCTCCTCTTGCCCCTGCCCCCCAGGGGAGGAATGGTTTAAATCAATAACCAAAGGCTTCCGTTTTACAAACCCTTGGAGTCCTTGGTGCACCAGCCCCAGCCTCCCCCACCCCTGCACACACACCACACATATAGAAAAGAAATGCTGGCAGCCTGGCATTAACAATGCTCATTCAGTGCTCTTTACTTAAAGGAAAAAACAATTAAGTGAAACCTTGAAGTAATCTCATTCTGCCTATTTAGCCTCTTCATCCCTCAATGTGTGGTTAGTAAGTGTTGCAATCAGGGGCTAAGGCCTGCTATCATTCGGCCTTAATTAAAAAAGACACAAGCAGTGGAGCTGTGAATTAGAAATGTAACAACGCACTACCCCTGATTAATTCGAGGCTCATGTTGGATTAATAACTCCAAACAAAGAACAAAAGGAAATTGTTATGCGAATTGCAGTCCTCCCAGGCCAGACAAAGGTCAAATCACAGGATTTCAATTTCATCCGGAGTCGCTTAATCAACTCCCTCGGAAGGAAGACCATATGCAGCCCTGAAAGCTCCCCATTGTAGTCCTGTTGTCACTGGACCTGAGAGACAGCACACAGATAATCCCAGCTAGTCCCCATCTTTTCTCCTTCTTGTCTGTTCCTTTTCTTTTTTTTTCTTTTCCTTTTTTCTTTTTTTTTTCTTTTTAATTTTCCTTTTTCCTTTTTTTTTTAATTTTCCTTTTTCTTTTTTTTTTATTTTACTTTTTCTTTTCATTTTTCTTTTTTATTTTCCTTTTTCTTTTCCCCCCATTATGACAAAAGCCCTTCATTAGGGCTAATGATTCAGGATAATCTGAAGCCAGGACAGGACAGTATCTGTGGGAAAGTGGCTTTTGTGGCTGCTGCCCCACGGCAGCATCCTGGCTCTCACTCCCCATGCAGCTGCAGGGGCAGCTCCTCATTTTGGGGGATCTTGTGTGGCAGCAGCAGAAGCCACAAACTGCTGGGCTTCACTGCACACCACAGAGTCACTTACCCCAACCTGGGGGTGTCAAACAGGCTGTTTGGGACACAGTGTGCTGCCTACATCTTCATGCAGAGGTCTTTTGGGGGTGTTAGCTGAGGAAGAAGGGTGTTACTAGTCTGAAACCCCATCTCCCACCAAAACTAAGCCACAAAGAATAAAATCCCATCTTTTCTTGCTGTTGGCACCCCCAGTGAAATGATGATGGAGGAGAACAGCCCTCAGTTTTCATGGTCTTGGGTATACTCTCCTTCCAGTGAGCAGGAGCAGGGCATGTCCCCCTGTTGCCATGGAGCATGACTTCTCCTAACTCACATGGCAGAGCATTTTATATGGACTGCACAGTTATTCTGCATAAAGAAAAAAGGAAAGTTTGGGTCTACTTGGGGGTCTGGCACCTCCTGCCAAGAGCAAGCCTATAAAAATGAAAAAAGAGCAAGGAAGAAGCTCCACACCCTCAGTACCTTCTGGAAGGGCTCTGCCCATCAGCTCAGGAACACCAGCTTGCCAAAGAGCTGCCAGCAGCTGGCCCAGCCTGGATGGGCAGGTACCTCTGCCAGCCTGGTCCCTCGTGTTTGTACCCATCCCTCGAGGCAGGCTGGAATGCCTCAGGGCTTGCTTCATTGGGGTTTTGTTGTATATTCTGTAACAGCAACACAGTTTGGGTACAATTCACTGTCCCCAGGAATGGGCTGCAGCCAGAGGCCCGGAGCCAGCAACACTCCCCACCTTGACCTGGACCTCCTGCCTAACTGGAACAAACCTCTCCTGATTTACATGGAAATGAGATACAAAGACTCAAGCACCACTTCTGATCCTGAATTCTGGTTCAGCTAATGTGCTGTGTACGGGCTCCTTGGTGTAGGATGGCTGAGAAACACACCCGGACTCTGACCTGACTTTACCAAGAGACACCCAAAGCCCAATGAAACCACACAAAACCTGGCACTAGCACCTGGCACTGCATCAGCAGCTTCCACACCCGCGGGCACTGAGAGCAGGAGTTACAGCTGGGATAGTACCAGTGCTGGGGAAATGCAGCTTCTGTGGGAATCT
>JAYDZK010000056.1:70913629-70931994 GCA_034509185.1 Euphonia xanthogaster | reverse complement strand
ATGGGGATGGGGATGGGGATGGGAATGGGGATGGGGATGGGGATGGGGATAGGGATGAGGATGGGATGGGATGGGGATGGGGATGGGGATGTCCCACCACCCCAGGACACTCAGCCCCCCCAGCTGCATTGCACACTCTCTGCTCCCTCTTTCCCACGTGTGCCAATGTGCAGATGTCCCAGATCTCCAGCCCCCTGTGCATACCACGCTTATCTGCAGCAGGATCCTGCAGATATCTGCAGGTTTCCAGCTGAGTTATGTGCGAGGCAGCATTGCCAGCAGGAAAGCCATAAAAAAGTCACCTCTGGCCAGTAACTGCTGGCCATGTTTCACAAGAAGGGCGCTGCTGTGCTCTGAAGGGAGGTGGGTGTCTGTGAGTGGGACAGCCTGCCAGGACGCCTCATCAGTGAGCTGGAGCAGCCCTGCACTCACACAGCCACTGACCCTCTCCTCTGAGCTGCTGAACTCCCCCTGACCTCCCCCGAGCCATTCCTGCACGCATGGAGGTCCAGGAGGTGGATGAACAAGCCGACAGACAGGAGGAAATATTTTATGCTACAATCTGCACAGCCTGAGTACTGAACCTACAGAGTTGTCACTCACTGAGGGGTGCCCAGGCCAGGGTTAATTAATTTTTTTTTTTTAAATTTTTGCATTTTCTCATCTGCGCAATGCAAACACAGATGGTGCCATCTTTGTAGGGTGCTGTAGGCACATATCCATCTTGAAAACATGCACTGTACTGGACACAACAAAAAAGGACAGGAAAACAGGGCTGATCCCAAAAATACACCTCCTGAATTAGGAACTACAAACACACTCCAGTACTTCTCACACAAGAGAAGGCTTGCAAGGGAGATACCACTCCAAAAACTCAGTAGCTTCATTAATTCCCCTTTATTAGATAATGGTAGATGATAAACCCCAGTCCTTGTTCCTGACGGGCCAACACCCAGCCCACTGAGACCCAGAGAAAAGCCACTGGATCCATGTGCTCCACGTGATGCCACATTCCCAGCAGACCTTCCACAAGCCAAGGCCTTTTCTGAAACACCACGAGTGAGGGTGAGCTGCAGAGAGGACTGGCATCAGGCATAATGAACTGAGCTGTTGTTGCTTTTAGCTGCCTGATTTCTGAGCAGGGAGGAACAGGAATCTTTCCCCACAGGAGCTGCCTGGGAGGGCAGTGGGAGTTTCACCCGCAGCTGTGCCATGCCAGCTCAGTGGCACCACACTTCCTAAAGGCTCCTGAGCCCTTGCCCTGACTTGCAGCAGGAGACAGCTGTTCCTAGAGGAGCAGCCCTGCAGAGCCAGGCCGGGTTTGTGCTGCTGCTGCACTGGAGTGGGAATTCACTGTGAATTCAGGAATTCACTGAACACCCAGTGCTGCCCACAGCCAGCCCCAGGAAGCCCCCAGGCTGCCCTTTCTGCTCTGCAACCAACCAAATGTGCAACAAAATATTGCCACATCCCCTGTGCATATTGACACAACTGGGACTTCAACCCCCATTTTGCTTTGTGTTTTTCAAGTGGCTTTGTTTGTCTTCAGATAAAGCACACACGTTCTGGGCTGATACAGGGGCCAGCCACGCTGGGGAACGCAGGCAGTGCAGGCACTGGCACTGGGTCACCTGAGGACAGGACCTCTCCTGAAGGGCTGACCTATGGCAGGAGCCAGAGAACCCTGGGACACCTGCAGAATCAGTCCCCTTTAAAAAAAAAAAGAGAAAAAATGATGAATTTTTCATGACTCGCATCACAAAAACATCGTGTGTTTGGAAGTCAGCTGGTGTGAAAACTGCAGGGGAAAGGAATCAAACTTCAGGCTGCTGGTCATAGGTTTTTATAACATGGAGAAGAAAAAAACCAGACATTGTGTTTGCATTCTATTTCTGGGCCTTTTGAGCTGTAACAGCATGAGTGGTATTTGCATCAGGAGTTACCATATATCATTGCAAGCAACATATGCAGAGATGGAAAAAAGATGACGGCAGCAGCAGGTTCAGTGAAATCTCAGGATCTCTCTGTGATAGGGACCTGCTAAAGGTTTGGTTTTATTTAGCAGAGCTTAAAATGTCATTGGCATATGTGTTTCTCAATTAACACCAATTTAATACACTCCAGAAGTGTTCTATTCTGAGAGCAGGCTGCAGAGTTTACAAAGGATCTAACCTGACATTTTAGCACAGGATATCCAGACCCATTTACAATCAGGAAGGCACACTATGAAGGCTGGAGGTTTTTTTTTCCCTTCCACATTGTGTAATGATGCCTCTAATGATAAATACAAAAGTCAGAAAATCCTAGCAAACAGTGCTCTACTATGGAAATTATGAGTGCCTCCATGCTCTGTGAGTCACTCATATCCCCCACTTGAAATGGTGCCTTGCAGAAAATGCAGAGTTTCAGCAAGTGCAAGGTTGATTTTCCTTCCTCGTGCCTTAACTGTGCTGTGCATTTTCCTCAACTGAGAAACTGCCAACTCACCAACAGAATAAGTGACCAATATATGGAAAACCCCCAAAAGCAGAGCCCAAACTCAATGAGAAGTGGTCAACAATCCTGAAAACCCTGGGCCTTATGACAAAGACCTGAGGAGGGAAGGATTTGCTGATGATGACTTCCTAAATGATAAATACAGATGTCCAAGAGAATCCCAGAAAGCAACCACTGAAAGGTTGAAGGATTATTTATTAAACAAAAGAATGAATTAAGAATAGGCAAGTATCATTTCATATGAACTTTACACAGACTACATGAATGTCTACAGTCTATTTAAAAAGAGCACCTGGCATTATTAATATTGATTTTGGAATATACAATTCATTAGATGCAATGGGCCAAATTCATCCCTGATGAAACCAGTAACTTCAGAGAAGCTGCATGAGGCAGAAATGCCTCTTCATTCTGAAATCAGTGACAACAGAAACACTGGGGGAAAAAACATGCAGAAAACATTGGGAGAAAAAGGTTAAAATCAGGCATTTAAGGTTAGGAAACATCAGTTTTCAACTTGCCCATTAATTCTGTCCTATTGTGTGTCCATTGTCTGCACCAAAGAGGGAAAACCAGCCCGGGATTTTGCAGTTCAAAAGTGTATCACAGGGCACTCACACAAGAGGGCAGGAGTGTGATGGAGGGACAACCTGAATTTGGTCTGAATTATCAACGTTTGGCTTTGCAATTTCCATCAACTTTCCTCCTTTTCCAAAGGGGCTGAACCAAAAAGAAAAAAGCTAAATATATTACACAGAGCAGCTGAAGCTTCCCCAAACACACCTCCCTGGCAAGGATGAGCCCCTGCACAAATGCCTGCTCTCTGAGCTTCAGGCTGTGGGCTGGAGCCTGCAGAACACAAGGCACAGGCTGCTCTCCAGCCAGGAGACCTCTGCTGTGCTTCCCATCTCCCAGCCCCACTGCAGGGAAACTCCACTGCTGCCAGCGTGGGGAGGGAGGGAGAAGGGAGAAACTGGTGCACGGGGAGGAGACTGGAGAGGAGGAGCTCCCCATCCTGCTCCAGCTGCTCCACCAGCTCCATGGATGATAGGTGATGGATGCATGCATGGATGATGTGCAGGCCAGGAGCTCCTGTGCTGCAGGAGAGGAGCTGCTCTGCTCCCAGCTGAGCTCAGCTCCTCTGACAGCCCTGCCTGCTGCCCTGGCACTGAGACACTGCCTAGAAAATGGCCAGCAAAGTGAAACTGAGGCTTTCACAGGCCTGTGTCATCACCAGGTTTGGACAGAGCCTCAGGGCACGACAAAATTCTGCTGCTGAAGCCTGGAATCCCACGGCATCACAAAGTCCTGCTGCTAAAACCTGGGATTTTTTTCAATAGCAAACTTTAAAGCAAGCCCAAGGCAGAGCAAACATTGAACTTTCTTGGTCCAACAGGATCATTTAAAATTAACTGAAGCAATCTAGAGGCATCAGACTTCTACTGTCTCCTGCAATAAATAATTTGGAATAATCTTTCCCTGTAACAACATTCTCACCTACACACTGTCTAGAGCATGTGTGTTTGTATATACCCACATATATATAAACACATCCTTCAACACAAACAGTTGGAAAGGCTTCATCCTGAGCACCACTTGCCAGCAAATCTGGAGAATTCTGATACATGATGAGTTAAAATATTAACAGATGTGCACATTCAAAGTGAGAATTTAATCCTGAATTTGATCAGGAATACACGTTGAACTCTGAAATTCAACACCATCACCCAAGATGTTCTTTGTGAAATCATGGGAATCTTGTGTTTCAGCTTCTCCAGTTCCTGGTTCCAGTGCAAGCCTGGAGCTGCTCATGCAGTGTTGATGCTCTGAAAGCCCAACTCAACGTGCAGGACTCCCTGCCCAGGCACCCAGTGGGTGTCACATCCCCCCTCAGGGACCTGAGTGCTCATGGAGCCAAGGGAAGCTCCCAGTGGGGCTGCCCTGAGGCCCCTGGGATGAGCCTGCCTGTCTCTGGTCATTACACAGGTGGCTTGAGCAGGTTATTTTTGGTACAGGTATCGCATCCAGCCAGGCAGAGGGCAGGCCTGCTGCAGCCTCTGCATCTGTGCTGCAGGTACAGCACCTGAAAGGCTTGAGAGAGAGAGGAGAGCTCCCAGAAATACCTGGGAACCAGGACACCTGCAGGGCGTGCTCCGTGGGTGTGAAGGTGCCTTGCTGCCCTCTGGCATCCTGCTGCACAGCCCTGCAGTCCTGGCAGACCAGCTCCTCCCCAGGCTGCCCAGGTGAGGCACAGCTGCACCCAGGTGTGCTGGGAGCAGCCCCCTGCACAGAGAGCACAGACACAGCCCCCACCCACAGCCTCTGCTTGCCTTTATTCCTGAGGCACTCCTGCTCCAAACTGCCCCTTCCTTTCCCTTCCTTTTGCATCTTTTCATGCTGCCTTCTAGGGAGTATATTATTATTATTATTATTATTATTATTATTATTATTATTATTATTATTATATTAATTTATTTTTATTATTAATCTGATGGAAATCTGATTTTAAATCAGATGGCAATATGCTCTCCTCAGGACAATATCCAACTCTCCTCCCAGTCTTCTCTCCACCTCTTTGACATTTCTCCTGAAAATGGACAAATTCTCATGGGATGCCTCACAAATCTCCCCCCCTCAGTACTGAATGCACCCAAATTTGTTTCATGATACAAAGTGCTGCCTCTTCAGTGTGTTTTCAAGACCCATTTCAAACTCTCAGCACTTGAAGCTGAGGTGCTCACATATTATCCTTGTCCATAATAACACTGCCTGCTCTTTGCTTCCTGCCTCTTCATCCCAAAAGACTTTTTTTTTTTTGCACATTCTAAAGTAACTGCATCTTCTTAATGGCCTCCTGTGAAGAACTTTATACAAAGCACTTCAGCACTTAAATAAATCATATCCCCAGTTGTTCCCTGACCACTATTTTACAAACCCTTCCTATGAAGGAGGAAAAACAATCTAATTAGTTAATCTTTGCACAGTACTTTGAAGAAGAAAGTGCTGTCTCTGTTTGAACATTCTTACACCACCTGGTGTGCTGCTTTTGGTTCAGCCTTCAGAACAGACCAGGATCCAGCAGCAGCCCCCCAGGAGCCACCCCAAAGAGCCACCCCTGTTTTCTGCCTCCCTGGGACGTTCCTTGGATGAAACCACCCTCCACACACACATCAACATCCAGAAAGGAAATGAAATGCCCTTCAAACCCTGCCTGTGCAGTGTGCTGCAGCCCCTTTGCTGTCAGCAAACACGGGCTCAGACTCTCACTGGTTGAGGACTGAGTGCCTTTAGCCATGCACTCATTAATATTATTAATATTATTAATATTAATTCCCTCGCCAGCTGTGCTGGGTGAGCGTCTGGCTGTTGGGATAAGGGTGTCACAGCACACAGTGCTGGCATTTCCATGGCTCTGCAAACCAGCAAAAGTCACTGAAACACAACAAAAGCAGATACAACTTCTAACCAGTGGGTGTCCTGTGGCCTGGAGGAGAGCTTGGCAAAGAAGGGGTGAGAGTCTTCTCGGTGAAGACTCAGAGAGGCAGATCAGCTCTCTCTGATTTACAGCCCAAGCTGCCAATGCAATAAACTGATTAATTAAGGGACAATGAATGTAGTGTGGCAGGAAATCCAGGCCCTGCTGGTGCAGCACACGGCTGGGGTTGGAGAGCTGGCTGGACCCCACGCCAGGAGGCTCCTATTGCTCTGGAGCTGGTGCCACTTCTCCTTCCCCCAGCGCCCTGGCTCTTTGCTTTCTGTCTAAGTGAGGGTTGTGGTTGCTCTAACCCACATGTCTCTGGTTTTGAGCTGTGTGGTTTGCCCCCTCTGTCTCTCATCATTGCTTTTGGCCCAGATTCTTGACAGGAAATGCGAGATTTATTTTGTCTGGCCTGAACTACATTGTTCCTTCCTGACTACTGGTGTTACTTCACTGGAAATAACACAAAATAACACGGCTTTGTGCTCCTTGCCTGGGCAAGGTCAGAGCCTGAGGGTAACAGGCACGCTTAGGAGCAATGTGAGAGGAGGGGACGAGGCTTCAGGGCAAGAAAGGAGACCAAAAGGCAGAGGGAGAAACAGGTAAGAAATGAAGACATGATTTAAAAACTTCTGGTTTAGAGGAGATCCCCTTCAGGCAGCAATAAGCTGAATAACTGCAGAATAACCCTTGGATATAGATTCAAGCCAAGCTACTAATGCTAACATTATCATATTGGCAGGTAATTCTCTACCACAAATGAAAGGAGAAGAAAAGTTACTGAAACTGAGACAAGTAACTTTAAATGTGCTGCTGAAGATTTTCAGCCTTTGGTTGCTCGGCAGATCAAGCAGCACAGGAACGTGGAATGAATCTGGTTCAGAGCAGAGCTGAATGCAAACAAACATACAAATGCTGAAAACCAAACATCAGTCCTTAAATGAATTATATTCCAGTTCCTCTGGTGCTTGTAGGAGGATTTGTAAGTCTTTGCCTGGTACCATTAAGTACATAGTAAATGAACTTGTAAAGTGAGCTGTGCCAGGCATTGCTGGGCTGCTGAAACCTGCTCCACTCAAATTTAAGCCAGGAGCAGAACAGCCTCGTCACAAACCAGTCAGTTTTATTATGGATACAAAGAATATTTGAGCACCTCAGCCACAAGTTGCCAAACTCCTTTGTGACTCATCAAAAGGCTAAGAAACCTCATTCTTCCCATTTGCCTGCTCTGAAATGAATCCAAAGCAACAAACAAAGCTGATTCTCAGCCAGCAGAGACACACCTTGCCAGCCCCCCAGCCTGCAGTGCATTTCCTGTGGTGGGAATGCAGCTCCAGCCTGCCCACACTCTGTTACCCCTGGAATTGGACTCGAGGAAGTTGTTCACAGCTTCAGATAAGCACAAGGGAATGGGGGCTTTTGCCCAGAAACATCTCAACACTAGAATAACTACCTTTTTCACACGAAATTCTTCATCTTGGGCTGCTCTCAAATTTTGTTTTGTAGGATCCTTTTGACAAGGTCATGCCCACAGCATTTATACCCCTGATGGCTCAGGAGGAACCCGAATGCCTGCTGAAAGCCTGCAGTCCCAAATCCCTGCTAACCAGCAAGCCTAGAGGCTCAAATGTCCTTGGGTAACTCTGCAAGTTCTGATGCTTCCGTGGCTTTTGTCTGATACCAGTCAAAACAAACTGCCCAGGATGGGGCCAGGAGCCTGGGAGAAGGGAAGAATGGCTTTGCAAACAACCTGAACAGGCACTGCCAGCACTGCAAGCCAAAAAGCAGCCCAGGCCCACTGCTGGCAGCCTTTGCTGCCTCAGACACTAAACCACATCAGAGCATCAGTGCCACATCCCTGCAGCAGGCACGGGGCAGCTCTGCGTGCACACAAAGCCAGTGCTCTGCCCTGGGATGCTTTGATCTGCACAGGTGAGATTTAGCAGCTATACCCTCAACATCCCAGAATTCTGCATCACATTCCCACTCCTGGTCAGCCAGGCTCTCCCTGAAGGGAAGATGGTGTTCTGCACCAGCTGGAGGGGGTGTCTCAGGAGATGGGTCTTGCTCCTTATTCCAGAAACACAAGGCCTGTGTGCTCACTGATTCAAACAGCTCATTCACTTGGTCACAGCTAGGTAAGGGTCTGAAAAATGTGGTACATGAAGAGCGTGGGCTCCAAACAGGGAGGAGCAGGGCCTCCCTCTCCTTCAGGAGGCTGTTACAGTGGCTGAGTGCTGTGTGACAAGTGACAAGAGCAGAGATTGTCCTTTGCCAGCTGGGGGACAGGTTTCCAGCAGAGGCATTGCTTTAGTGCAGCACGACACCAGCAGCAATGTGCATGCTGAGGTTCCTGTCTCTCCTATGCCATTACCTCAAATTGCTCATCCTCACCAGACTGGGAGGGTCTCTGTGCTCCAGCTGCAGAGCACATGGTGCCAAGCTTTAGGGTCCAGTTCTACTCCTTTTTTGCTGAGGTCTAACGAGTCAAAAGCTTCTCAAATTAGGAATGGCCATTTAGTAAAAAACTGATTTTAAATTGAATTTAAGTTGGCAAGAGCTTTTCAGCAGGATGGTGAGGCAAATATGCCCAGTGCCAACTTCCTGAAGCTCACCCCCATACTTCTCAAGGGAGTGGCCAAAACCTGTGGGCCACCTTCACTAGTGCTTTGCACCCTCCAGAGTCTCCTTATTTCACTGCAATTAGGTTTAAATGGTGTTTAGCATTCCACGATTGCCCTACTTTGCAGTCCCTTCATTTTCTTAGCTTAAAAACTAGCAAGTTGCAAGGCTGTGGTGTTTCTGTTGTGATTGTCATGATGGAAGCAGAGCCAATGCAATTTGCCCGTGTTTTACTCACTGCCATCTGGCAGGGATATGGTGACATGCTAATCTTCACAGGACTCTTGTTTTTCAACTATCTGCTGGACAAACTAAGGAGATCACCAGGCTGCTGGGATGGGTGCCAGATAGGAGGCAGGTATGTTTATGAGTTTAAGATTCTTATTTTCTTGCAGTGCTTTCACATGCTGTTCATGGAGTGGCAGGAAAAGTGAAAAGGGGGAGGAGGGGATGAGTCAGTGACTAGACTACAACTGCTCAAAATCACACTGAAGTTCTGCAAAAGGTGGTTGGTTGTTCACAGCTCACCCCTTGCCTGCTGTCTGCTCACTTGGCCTTGAGGTCTGCATAGGCTTTTTGGGAGTCCTTGCCAGGGCTTTGCCCAGTGTTCCCAGCCTGACAGGCAAACACAAGGCTGAACACACATACAGTGCTCAAGGAAATGGCCACGTCTTCCTCTCTTCCTCATTTTTGGAGCCCTGGTGAGCTCTGGGGTGGTGGAAGGACAGTCATATGCTGCCTCACTAGTAATTACAGGCAGCTGACATGGTGCTAGCACAGCAGCTGAGTCTTGCAGGGGAAGTAGAATTATGGCAGCTCTGTACCAAGGGTGAGAGAAAAGCCTTTGTTCATCCCCCTGAACTTCAGGGCTGCCTAAAGGCAAATTTTGCTGTAACAAGATGGGGACTGGGCCTTCCTGCTGATGGTTGCCCAAGTAACCCAAAAGATAAAGATAGCATCAAAGCTACACAGACACTTTGAAGTTTATGTAAAAACCCCAACAAGAAAATCCATCAGGTTGTGCATCGTGAGAGGACAACTGCAAACAGAGGAGGAAGCAGCCAGTGGATGGCTGCTCCTCAAGTGATGCAGACAATAAGCCAGCTCTGTCTGGAACATGCCCAGGTCTCAGCTTCATGCTGCCTCCTGAGCTTCCCTCCTAGACCCCACATCCCTCAGTCCCTTCAGCAGGGAGGAGGGTGAGCAGCACCTACCCATTCACTGGGGCTGGAGCCAGTGCCAGCTCCTGCCAGCATTTCAGAAGAAATCAGCAACTTCAGCAAATTCATTTAACAAATGCCTTACCCTGACTCACCTCCTTGCAGTGGGGCCAAAAAACAGAGTCTAGTTTTAGCCTCTGTAATGACTAACATTCATAATGACTAGCAAAGAATTACAGCTAAAAACACAAGCTGCTTCTGCTCCAGCTAAACAGCCACGGCTCACCAGTGAGGACTGAGAGATTCATGCTCAGCCCAAGTGCAGAGGAGGATCTGTGGCACACTCTCAGCAGCACGTGACACTAGCAGGGCTGAGTGCAAGAAATCCTTATCACAGTAGGCTTCTCAGAGCAAAGGGTCCTGATGAGGGGGCTGCTCTGGAAGAACCCTGTGTGGCATCAATTAAGCCAAACAAACAACTCCTCACACATTTCCCCCTAAAAAAAAACAGAGCACAAACAAACACACACACAAATCCCTCACCTGCCACACTTAGGTTGGAAATGAACTCGTGGTTCCAGCCAAGGAACCACTGGACATGCACAGGTACCTCACCTTTCTTTCCTCAATACAGGTAAGGCAATCACTGTGAAAATGATCTGCTTCATTATTAATTAAATGTCTATAAATTCACACACTCACAGACAGTCTCTCTCTCCACAGGCCTTGGCATAAGGGTGCACACAGAATTTTGGCACTGAGCTGAGAGTGGAAGAGGCAGCACAACCTAGACATGCCCAAGCCTTCCTGACACAGGAACAGCTTCTCTTCCCTATGCCAGTGGTTTGCTCGGTGCCAGCTCCCATGCACACCCCCTTCCAGGAATGGCTCTCTTCCATGCTGGCAAACAAAATGATAGGGAAGAAAATACGAAATGACTCTTGAGAATGTGAGTGGAAGGATGAGCGCGGCGCCAAGTGAGAGGGATCCAAATGTGAGATCCCACACTGCTGCATGGCACTGGGGAGATGGCACACGCACAGAGAGTCAGGCAAACAGGCCTGTCCACAAAGGGCAGCTAAAGGAGACCACTGGCATTTCGTGCAGGGAAATGTTTCAATCAGCACTGCCCAAATGATGCACAAACCCCCTCACTGTTGCACCAGGAATGCCAGCACCCTGTATGGCAGCTGGCCAGCAAAGCCTTCATTAGCACAGGGAGAGGAGAAGGAAACAGGAAAGGGGCTGCCGACCCCTGAAGGCCAGCAGGTAATGCAAGCCAATTGATTATTCAGCTCTGATGAAGGGATCCAATAGTTATTTTGGACTGCTCACAGGAGGATAAAGCGAGGGTTCAGGGTGAAGTAAAGTCGACTTCATTTAACAATCTGTGACTGATTAGAAGGGAGCAGCAAGTTCCAGATGGGTGGGAGTGCTCACAAAAACCCCTCTATTTTCCTACAACTTACAATCAATGCTTTTAGTTTCCATGTATTGTAATGTTGCCACTTAACACGAGGAGCACAGGAGAACAAAGAAACATGAAACTAACTTTGCACCAAAATTTGGGGACTGAATAGGACATGCTTTCCCACTCAGAGGATGTAGTTCAGGCTTCTAATTTTAGCACCTTATTCAAGACAATATCTCGTTTAGAATGTTCCTCGGTCGAGCCCTCGGCTCTGACCTAAGCCTAAGAAACTTTAATTCTGTTATGTAAAATATGCAGGCTTTTGGAGACAGAAATCATGCCTCATTCTATGCTGTGGAAAAATCATCATGCAGACAGTCTTTTAAAATAACATTCACTTTAGCCATCATTTATTTTCAACTATCTGTCTTTAAGAACTACCATAATTTTGAAATGAACAATTGATTTTCTTTTTAAATTAATCCTATGCATGTCCTCATAACCACCTAGATTTATTGCTGCGGGTGGGCAAATCACACGGAAGCATGGAAATCCCAACAGTTTGAAAAGTAATTAGTCCCTTTTCTGTTACAATTGCAAGTTGAAGAAACTGTTTATTTTTGCACTCGGAAAAGGCACACTTGAACTCTATTGTGATTCCTGTTCCGTGCCTTTGCCCACCCTGTACCTAATCCCCACTGCCTTGGCACAGCGGTGGAAAAGCAGCAGGACCATGAGTAATGGTGAAAGCCTGGGACTTAGCAGCCTTAATTGATTCATATTCAGTGAAAAGCAGAAGAAGAAGAAGTCTGTGTTTGTCTCCTCCTGAGCACTCCCTGCTAGACAGAGTGGGTGCATTAGACCCACCGTGTGCTCCTGCCTCAGCAGAGCTATGCACCCAACTTCCACCCACCAGGATTTCCCCAGGCAGCAGCTGGGAAAGGGTTAATGCTTGATGTTTCCATTAACCCTGCCCTGCCTGGCTGCTTTAGCAGCCTGACAGAATCCTCAGTGCTGCAGTTCTTCCCCTGGACAGAGGGAGCTGCTCCGGGAAGAGCGATGCCCTAAGGAAGGTCAGGTCATTTTACATGGACACACACACAGCCTTACTGCTGCCTCAAACAGGGCAGGGCACAGCCTGCTCTGGGCTGCCACAAGAATTAAAAGCTCCCTGCTCAGGACCTCATGGGTGCAGAAGGTATCTGGAGGCATCCATGGGCAGAAATCAATCCTACCACCTCAGCCCCAGACAGGACAGTACCCAGCCTCCCTGAGCCCTCCAATCCAAAACACCCATCAGCTCATCTCTAAACTGTCAAGGACCAGTTACAGCCTCCTTCACTGGGAATTTATAACCATCAAGTAAGGTTTGTAACCATCAAGTAAGGTTTGTAACCATCAAGTAAAGTTTATAACCATTAAGTAAGGTAAGAACAGCAGCAACAACTAAAAGCCCACAAAACCCTTCTAAAGAAAGCTGTTCTTTTACCTACTTAATTTTAAACCCCAACTCTGAATTCATTTTCAACACAAAAATCTTGAGGATGGGTGTCTAGGAGGAGTGATTATAAGATTTGCATTCCTTTGGTCAACTGTTTGAACGTACCAAAGGCCAAACCAGACCAGGTTAGTTGGTCAGTACTACACCAACCCACGAGGATCAGAACTCACCTTGTGGAAATCACCCTTCTGAACAACACTAGCTGACCCTAACTCAAATATGGGAAATGAACTCACTCCTAGAAGATGTTTCACCTGACCACATTTGTAGTAACACTGTTGGGAAGATAAAATTAAGAGAGCCCAATGGTGAACAGCATGCCATCCAATATTCCAGAATATATTTCCTACAGGCTTTACTACCAGAGTTAAATACTTTTATTAATGTCAGAAATACTTTTTATAGAGCTCAAATACAAAGTGCTCAGAAGCTGAAATTGCCACAGGCTCCATGTTCCTTAGTTTGGGATGTTCAGGAACTGCCTGCTCTGGTTTTCTTTTTATTGAAAAAATAGCCCTCACTAAATCAAACTTTTCTACAAGAAAATTCTTATTGTGCCAAAATACTCTAAGTAAATTAAATATTCTGGGGAAAGAACAATGCAATGCAAGTCATTTCAGTACATTTGAGATACCTGCAAGCAACTGAAGCAATTTTTCAGCAGTGAGAATAAAATTTAAGAAGGGCAGGGGAATCATGGGTCAAAGAAACTCAAAAGAGTACCTGGCTTAAAAGAAATTAAAATTGCAGGAATTACAAACTTCAGTTCACTTCCAGTTCCCATAAAATGAGAAAAAGATAGGCAAACTTTTGGTAAGCACATGACTGGTAACAAGGAGAAAAATGAGGCACACATCAGTGTTGATTTGTGAAGAAAATACCTTGCTAAATGAATCTCTTTCTGCTACTTGTAATTCTTTGCAGAGCAGCAGTCTGCAAGAATTGGTTTGTGGTTCACTTTTTGAAAGTCTCTCACACTACCTTCACACAAGGAAACTGTAAGAACTTCCAGGGAAAGGATCTTACTGGAACTATCACAACCCAGATTTGAAAACAATGCACAACTACAAGGAAAACCATGAAAACATCATTAATGGCTCATCACTTAAATGAAGAATGCATTGAGCAGCTTTCCACAAGGATCTGCCCTGAATCAGATCCTGATCTGCTGCTCAGGACCTTTATTCACAGCTCAGACAATGGAATAAAGAGTGTTCCTATGAAACCCACAGACAGCATCAAACTGGGAGAGACAGCAAGCAGGAAGGCAGAGTCAGAATGATAATAATCCTGAAAATTGAAGGAACAGCCTTAAAAGGGTGCAGTGGGGACAAGGAGACAAAATTAGAATGAGGTAGAACAGGTAAGTGCCCAAATGCAGGACTGGGAGTGGATGGTTAGGGAGCACTTCCTTGGGAAAGCAGCTGGGTGTTGCAGTCAACTGCAAGCCAACAACGTGATGCTGCTGTGGAGAAGCCCTAACACCACGCCAGGGTGATTCCTGAAGGTCCATGAAAAAATTCCTCACTCTAGTTCATCACTGGAAAGGTCTCTGGAGGGAAAAATTTGGGGCACTTCTCTAGAAAAGGGATGTGAACTACCTGGAGATGGTTTCCAATTTCCACTTGACATTTAACCATCTGGATGTATGAACTTTTTTTTCTCCTTAAAATGTTCTTCCCTTTCTTGGTGTATTAATACCAAATAAACAATCTAATACCTTTAAGCACACATAAATGGAGCTGCACAAAGCCTTCTGTGTGAATTGTATGATGGCTTCCTCCCCTCTTGGCTGGGAATACCAGACCTGATACATCCTACACCCAATTTGCCTTTTTCATATTTTCACATTTAATATTTCAGAGTAATCCTGTGATCACCTAAATATGCAGGACTTTCCCTCTCTCTTTGAGGAAGGGAGGAGATGACAAGGTATAGAAAACATCATTAATCCTTAACCAAATGGCCTTGTTGTTTGTGCTGCAAAGTTTTATCTGCAAGTCCCCTTCAAAGTCATGTATTTTGGCATTATGGCATTGTGAACCTCCCCATAAAGGACAGTGCCTCTCAAAGTTTATGGCTGGCTTCTGTCTAAAACACAACTGTAAGAACAGTTATTGTTCTTTCTTTGTTGGTCTTCTTTCCCCCTTTTATTTAGGTATCTGAATGATGAAAATCTCACTGTGTAAATCACAGTTTCTTCTTGTGTGTTTGGTTTGTTTTGTTTTTTTAAACAGAAGTCACCCAGATGAAGTTCTGATTCATTAATTCCATAACTGCCATGACCCAAGCCTTTATCTCTTGAAAGACTGTTAGGTTGTTTATTCCTTTTAACCCTTGTGATACATTTAGACTGATTGAACATTTTCAAAGCTGACACAGCAAGGGATTAAAATAAAATTTAAAAAAAAAGCTTCAAATTGCAGTTCCCAGTCAGGCAAAAGGCTTTGCCAAAGGTCAGCTCTATATGAGAATTCACAGTTTTAAAACATATTATTTTCTCTCTAAATAACATGCAAGATACTGTTCATGATCTACTGTGCCAATACTTTTCCAGTGCTATAAAACATACTCTTTGCTACATAATGGACTCCTCAAACATACATTGGAGCTGACAGAATGGTTCTAGGTTTGATGATAAAATTATAATGTGAAATTTTATGGCCTGCTGTAAAGAGCAGATCAGGCAGGGAGAATACCCAGCCCAGGTGATGGCTCTTTGTGGCTCTGCATGATCTCTGCAGCTCCTCACATTCACTGACTGAAACAAGGACAAACCCATTACCCCAAACAGACAAAGCAAACGATACCTCAAACATTACTGCAATTTGTAAATTACTGAATTTGCTATTACTAAAAATGTTCTGAATTACTAAAATTTTTCTGAATGTTTGTCTACTTTAAGATGGATGAGGTGTATTGCTATGGGCATTGCCACTAGTATAAAATAATCTGTGTGTGTGTGCAGGGACAGGATGAGGAAGGCTGGGGCTGACTTGAGTACCTGAGATGAGTCTCAGAGTCCCATGATTGTTGCTCTGCTGGGGTTTTCTGCAATGGGGATTTCAGATGTGGCTGCTGCAGCTCCCAGCTCCCAGCTCCCATCCCAAGTGTCCCGAGGAGCTGGGCAGGCAGATGGGAGGGACACACATGCACAGGAGCACCATGGAGCCACTGTCCCAGCACGGTGGGAATGCAGCATCCCTGCAGCCCAGCCTGCATGCACGGGGCTGCAGCAGCCCCAGAGAGCTGCTTGGGCTCTACTGGCTCCATCACCTGTGCAGTAAATTCCTGGCTGGCACTACTGGCTCTTTGGCACAATGCTTGAAAAGTATCAGTTCAAAAGGAGAAATAAAAGGAGCACACCAAAGCCATGCAAAAGTCAGAGAAATCTGGTGACTTGAGCCAGCAAAGCACAGGAAAACTCTTAGCTTGACTCCAGCATGAGTGAAGACAGGGTTTGTGTCTTCTGCTGAGCCAGGATCTTAGCTCTGAGCATTGCCCAAAGTTGCCCTGCTGCTGAGCACACTGGGTGTGTTCTTAATCTAAAGCTGATATCACATCTTACACCTGATCCCCCCACAGCCAGCACGCTCCCATTTCCAATGGCACAGAGCTTTTTGGGGAGGAACCTGTGCTGTTTGTTCCACACCCCCCCTAAAAACAGCTGTGCCTCACATGTGTGCAAACGAGAGAGATCCCCGGGTTTGTTCAGCCTGGAGAAGGGACTGAGGGCACCCCCAGAGCAGAGCTGCAGCCCCCTCAGCAGGGCGGGCAGAGGGGCAGCAGGACCTGATCCCCCTCCAGCAGGACCTGATCCCCCTCCAGCAGGACCTGATCCCCCTCCAGCACTGACCTCTTCCCCCTCCAGCAGGACCTGATCCCCCTCCAGCACTGATCTCTTCCCCCTCCAGCACTGATCTCTTCCCCCTCCAGCTCTGATCTCTTCCCCCTCCAGCAGCCTCAGGACTCAGAAATGTTGTGTGGCTGATCTGGGGGAGCTGGAGGTTGGATATCAGAGGAAACCTTTTCCCCCAGAGGGTGTTTGGGCACTCAGGCTCCCCCAGGGAAGTGGCCACAAGGCTGACAGAGCACCAGAAGTGCTGGGATAAGGCTCTCAGCATTCCCACTCTCCTGGAGCAGCCAGGGGGACCTGGAAGCAGAGGTTCCCTACCCAAGCACAAACTGCACTGAGCTGCTGACAGCTGCACACCCAGCAACCTTTTCCCATCATGTTCAATGTGTTTGGAACACATGCACATCAGTTACTTTGGAGGATGAAAAATCTCTCCTGGGGCTGGTAGGGGGATTTTTTTCCCTGCTCACAAGTGTTGCCATGGGATTGAAGGAAGGGCTGGGGAGGGGCTTACTGTTTAGTTCTGTTTGCAGCCTCAAACACCACGTGGGTGAGAATAAAGGAGAGAAGATCTCTGCCAGAGTACAGGAGGATTTGTTCTTCCCATTCACTTGAGAAAAGGACATTGTGGGGCAACCCCCACCCCCACAAATACATTTTTAAGAAAAGAGAAAAGAAGGAAGGGCTGATTTGGATGTCAGAGCAGAGACAGTGCAGACCTCAAAACTACTTTACACTGGTTGTCAGCTTTCCTTATATACAATGGCAAGAGTAATTATAAAAACAAATAATCAGACATTAAAGTTGGCTTAATCCTTGCTGAAGTACTGCAGACATATAACTCTGAAAGCATGCACAATGTGATTATGAATAAAAGCTCTGGTCTGTCACCACGTTGAGCTATTTCAGAGTTTTTAAAGATGGCAACTGGGGAATTAACAGTTCTAATGCTGTCACAGCAACATCAGCCACCAAACCTCCAGCAGAGCCTGAGCTGTGTTTCAAGGCTTTCCCTCCACCTCCTGAGAGTGATTACCTCCTCTCAGGCCCTGAATGGAGAGGGCACCTCAGGACACCTTCAGTGGATCTGGGAATGTGCTTAAAGGTGTCCTCACACAGATGGCTCTTTCTCTCAGGTGGGGTCTCCCTTTCCTGTGGCCTCCTGCAAACTGGGCTCCCAGAACAAGCCCGTAGGATGTGACTGGTGGGATATGAATCAGAAAGCTTTAAACAACTGTCACCTGGCAGGTTTTTGATTACATATTTACAGACACACAGGAGAGCAGTAACAGACACTTCAGATTTTTTGCATAATTAAATGAAAAACAATACTAACTTGGAAGCTACGGGTCAAGTGTCCCTAGGTTTTAAACAAAAGCAAGAACTCTGCACAAAATCACCTGTGAGCTTTTGTATTGTACCCACAAAATGCACAGAATCAGCAAGACTCCATAGCAAGATTTCCTTGGAAAGCATTAAGGTCCTTATCTCACTTGAGACATCAAGTCATTACTACTAACCTCCTTCCCTCTGAAAAACTCCAACAGCTTTGAAAAGGATGATTGCTGTCAGGGAAAAACAGAGTGCTCAGAGGAAGAAATGCTCCTTGGGAAAAGGAGAGTGTTCTCTCCTAGCTGGTGAGGAACACAGACCAGTGCCATGGTCCTGCCCTTCTGCAAGCCAGGGGCTGCTCTGAATGCCCCCTGCCCACCAAGAGGACTCAGGATGCTCTGAATGCCCCCTGCCCACCAAGAGGACTCAGGATGCTCTGAATGCCCCCTGCCCACCAAGAGGACTCAGGATGCTCTGAATGCCCCCTGCCCACCAAGAGGACTCAGGAT
>JAYDZK010000056.1:70902384-70913618 GCA_034509185.1 Euphonia xanthogaster | reverse complement strand
TCCCCTGCCCACCAGGCAGGACTCAGGATGCTCTGAATCCACCCCTGCCCACCAAGAGGACTCAGGATGCTCTGAATCCTCCCCTGCCCACCAAGAGGACTCAGGATGCTCTGAATCCTCCCCTGCCCACCAGGCAGGGCTCAGACAACAATCTCCAGCCAAGCTGCATGCAGGCCCTCTTGGCCAGGGCTGAAACCTCCCCCATTTGAGGGACAGTTTCCTGGGAGGCCGTGCTGCAGAGCAGTGGGCAGCTGGGGAAAGCTGCTGCCTGGGGCAGGAGGGTCAGGGAGGAGCTGCAGAGGATGCTGGTGCAGCAGGGATGGATTGGGCTCCAGATGTGGCAGCAAGGCTGTTAGAGTCCTCTTTATCAGCTGCTGCAAACACACAGCACACAGAATTGTTCACAGCTCTGTCAGAGGTACCTGAGGCTTAGGACCCTGCAGAACATGGAGCAAGAAAGGGTCTTTATGGGCTGAACAAGGGGGGAGCTGTTGGCCATGTGTTTGTTAGCACTTCCAACGTGACCGTGTGTCCTGGGCCATGACAGGAAATAAAAGGGCCTTTTCTGCTGAGGAGAACCCTCCTCTGTCCCAGAATCTGTAATTACACCTTTTCCATAGTCAGGATTCATCACATCTGGCTGGGTGTTCCCCTACCTAACCTTTTTGGCTTGCATAGTTGCAAGGCTACATTCAGGGTACCTCTGTCTCCTAAAGGGGTCAGATTTTCCTTTATGGTTTGAAAGAGGAATCAATGAAAGCTGATTATTCTTTGCAATTTTTAGTTACTTCAGCAGATAGTCCCCATCTTTGCTTTGTTGACTCGGGCTGGGGCATTTTGCTTTCCCTGGGCCTCAACACTATCAAAGTACAAATTACTGTGTCTGCTATTTGCTGACATTAGAAGAGAGATCTGGCACTGAAAGCGACTTCAGTGAGCTGAGATAGTGGCTGTGACAGATTAGTGCACCAGCAAAAGGAAGAGCTCTTCTTTAAGGAATGCAGAAGGCTTTTGTCCCTCCCATCACGTGCTAATTCAGTGACCTGAAACTCTTGATGCTTCCTCAGCAGCCAGGAGAATTGCATCCTCATGTTTTCACAGAGCAAACTGCTCCTTCCCAAACCCCTTAACCCTTTTTTCCCACCTCAGTGCTTCGCAAGGCGAAGAGGAGAGAAGCAGAAGTTAACATGCTCCAGCAGTCCCCACAGACTGCTTAAACAAACACTGGGATTGCAATTTAGACAATCTGGAGTCCATTCAGCATTAAATCCCCATCCCAGGCTACAACTACCAAACAAATAAAGGATTCATGGAGCACTTTAGGCTGTCATTTACTCCCGCAGCCATTGTCACTTGGCAGTCCAGAGGAGGAGCCTGCAAAGCCTGATGCTGCACCAGCCACATCTGTCAACAAGGAGACAGAGAGCCCTGCTAAGCAAACAGCCTTGATCCTGCTTGACACAGCCTCCCTTTGTCCTGCCCCAGCTGAGCCCCCTCTAATCTTCTCAGCCTATCTTCAGCAGCACAGGCAAGAACTTCTCCTGGAAGCAGGCAGACAAAAGATGCCTTTTTGCACCCCTCTGCACTGTTTAAATGTTTGTGCCACTTCAGCTCCCTCCCTGCACCTTTAGCCCACGTCCCCACCCACGGCACAACTGGAATGAACACTCGCTATTTATGCCTGCACATTCTGCAAGGGTTACTCGTGTGTGCTGCTGGGGACTCCAGATTAATGCACTACACATTTTACTCTCCCTAGGCTGAAAATTGTTCCAGTTGCTTACTCAGAAGAGGCACCCAGATCAAACTCCCATGCTGCTACTCCGAGTCAGGATGAGCTGGTTTGGCTGGAGAGCTCTCCTTTGTCTGCTTCAGAAACCCCCTGGTATTAGAAATATCCACCACTTCCAGAAATTGAATCCACTTGGAAACATTAAGGTAAAAATTATCAAGGTATATTACTCTAGAGGTCCAGGCTGGAAATCTTGCACTGAGTAACTTTTTCTCATAGCTACACATCTTAAATAAATAGCACCCAAGCAAAATCACCAGGTAAACCCACAGGATACACTTCATCTCAAGGAACAGGAATGAATGCAAGATTTCCAGCTGTTTCAGCATCAGGAACTGCCATATTTATTCTGGAAGGAGCAAACAACAGATGTAGCTGGATAGCAAGAGTTCATCTGGTTTTCAATCACACTAAATAAAACTCAGTTTGCCATTATCATGTCAAAAGCACTCGATAAATGTCAGGAATCTGGGGGAAATCCTAATGTGCAAACCTCCAATTCCAATTGCTTAGCCAGGTTAGAGGGGGCCTCATAAGACAAAATCCTCTATCAACATCTGTTAAAGCAACTATTAGCAACAAGTGGTTTCCCTGACCTGTGAAATTCCCATGAAGTGTATTTGTGATCTTTTCCTCCTTCTCTCTGAGATGGAACCCCTCAATCCACGCCTTGAGCTGCTCCTGCCAGGGCTGTGCCCCTGCACAAGGATGGGTGGAATGGGTCCTGGAGCCTAGAGCTGCCTTGGCAGTGTTTTGTGCTGATTGCTTTTTAAAAATCAGACAGATATTTTAGGAAATGAATGAGCATGAATACAACCCCACCTTATCACTGTGCCCCTCCAGGGAACCAGCAGTGCCCAGTGCTGGCTCCAGGGCTCAGGGGGCAGCACTTCCCCAGCCCATGCAGAAATCCATGCATTTGTACTTGCAAAATTGTAAAATTGTGCTTGGAAGCCAGAGCCTTCAGCTTCCTGGTGCTTTGAGGGTGTCCTTTAAACACACAATGGCCAAGAATCAGAAGGGATGCACAAACCAAAGTCCCAGTGGGGTGAGTTACTCCCACCTGCACCTCACACCTTGGGACACTGATGTTTTCTCCCTGCACACACCATCACCCACTGGTGTAGTGCATCAGCCCTGAGTGACAGAAAGATCTGCAGAGATACAAACCCAGGGAAAAGGGAAAAAGGGAAAAAAAGGAAAGCACTGCTGGGTGAAACCTGATGTAAATGTACCTCTACCAGGAGTGGATCGAGCTGGTTAAATATCTATTTAAAAATGTGAATATCTCTTTCAATCTCACATTCATCCCTCCACAAAAAGGGAAGAAAGAAATTCCATTATCTCAATAGTACTTGCTGTCAGCAGCTTTATTCTCTACTAGCAGGAGCCCCAGAGCTCTCTATCCCTCACTATGAAGTATACTCCTAACTTTATATCCAGCTCTGTTTAGCTGAGTTTTGATTACTGTGTCTCTGCCGTGTTGGCCACGGCATTTTTTTTTCTCTTCCTGCCTGTGAATTGCTCCACACAAATGGATTTTATCCTTGATTGTACCCAGGCACTATTTCCTTACAAATAAATCATCCAGAGTAAAAATTTACCTCCCTTCCCCTCGTGTTGGCACTCTCACTTTGTAATCCTGTAAGCTGAAGTACATCAGAAATAACCAATTTTTCAGGCTGAGGTTCCAGCTCATGTCATACACTGAGGCCACAGGCTCCACATTCCCTCTGTGCCTTTTGCCTCCCCTGCTCTTGGCCGTGCTGTCCCTCCCCTGAGGTATTTGTCACACGTTTTAAAGGCCCATGTGAGCCTTGGCAGGCTGCAGCCAGCAGCCTGTGTGACCCCTGCCCTTCTACCCCCATCCAATTTCTTTTCTTCTCCTCCCTTCTTTTCTTCCTGCTCTCACACACCATCTTGTGTGCCCCTGCTGAGCCAGCACAGAAATGTTCCTCACCAACATCCAGTGTCATCTAACACATGGAGCCTGCCAAGCTCTCGTGTTGTTATCAGGAAAATGTCCCCCAGGGGCAAGGGGAGAGGAAGAGGTCATTTTTCATCTGTGGAAGAGTGAGTAACCCTTTTCCTTTGGGACTGAGAGGGTCTTAATTTAACAGACCCTCTTCCCTGTCACACTGCTGCTGCTCACTTGCACACCCTGGCAGCACAGGAGCTGGAGAATGAAGAGCACTTGCAGGAAAGTAGCAGCTAAACTTGGCTTGGCCTGCTGGAATTCAAAATAATTAAATGCAGGGTGGGAGAGGAGCCAAAAGTAGAGGAGTTTCCAGGGCAGAGGAGTGAAATTTGTCTGGTTTCCAGGTGTGATGAGCAATCCTCAGAAGGCTCTCGTCAGTTCAAAGAAGGCAGCTCCAAATGTGGGCTCTCAGGTGAACTTGAATCAAACTGTATCAATGTTTTCAATCCTCAAAAAGATCCAGACCCAGGGATTGCTTGGAAACAGGCTCCACCAGGAATGGAGTAGTTTATTAAAAAAAAAAAAACAACACCAAAACAAAAACCAAAAAACCCAAACAAAAAAACTTTGGGGATTTCTCATCGTGGGCAAACCAGCAAGAACACTGTGAAGTGTTCATGCTAAAGTATTTTTTTTTTTCCCCTTGGGGTTGTAACCCAAAAAGGGATTCAAGGGCTGAGTCAATAATCATTTTGCTTGTGGACATCTGCATTGCAACCAGTGCTTTCTCTGCTGCTGGGGCCCAGGATCTCCTCACCTAAACCCAAGAGAAGCAAAGCTGCAATACAAAATAACTCTCCAGCAGCTTGATGAACTGGTTGCTGGCTGGTTTTTTATTTTTGTTGTTTTTTTCTTTTTTTTCCAGAGGCATCTCTGATGACTCATCAGACAGCTCAAGCCCAGGAGCACACATGACATTCTGCATGTCCTATGCAGACAGGTGCATTTTTCAAATGAAACTGCTGAAAACTCTTACCCTGCCCACAGAATTACACAAAATTGTATCAATGAATCACAAAATGACCTGGGCTGGAAGAGGCCTTAAAGATCATCTGGTTCCAAACCCCACATCAGAGGTTCACACTGAGATCCCATCCCTCAATATGAACCCCTTATTAGCCCAAAAAATGCAGACAATATCCAAGACAGGAAAAGTGCATTTTCCAATACTGCTACAGATGAAAAAAATAAAAAATGCTCCTCTCATTAAAGCACTTCCTGAAAGGGCAGGAATTTAATTATAATAGTTACCCCTAAAAACCAGAAATCAGTCCAAGCCAACATTCTGCTTTTTCCAGCTACAAACCAGTTCTGCATTTGCAGCAGTGGTGGCCTCTTATCTAAATCAAACCTCCAGCTTCACACAGATTTGAAATCATCCTCTTAACTAATTTCTGTGACATAGTCTTGCTTGATTTAGAGACATTAGGCACTAATATCCTTGCCACTAATCATCTGGCTATAATGATGCTAAGAGAGAGAACTCTGCAGGCACTGCTTTTTTGCCTCTCCTTTCATCCAAGCTAGGCAAACCCCACCAGACAGGGTAAACACCGTGGTCCCTCACACAGGGCTGCAGAGGAACACCCTCACTTGTTTTTCCAAGACCCTCACACAGGACCAGCAGTGTTTCAGCAACTCTAAATGCAGCCTAAAACTCTGTAGAAAAAGCTAGAAAACTTTCAAGACCTTTGCCCCCCTTCTGATTTTGAATCATTGTACTCTCAGAGATGCCAGAGAGAAAAAGAAACCAAAAATCCATTCGAGATGGCTCCTTGGGTATCTTTACCCAAACATCATCTTCCTCTTCACCATAAATCTTCAACCTTTTTCTTTTAAGGCAGAAATGCTTACACAGTATGAGAAAGATTGGTGGGCTGGCTAGAACAGCACGAGAATTTGTTTTCTTTCTTTTTTTCCTCCACCAAAACCCTCTCTCTGCCTTTTGGCAAGTTTTTTTAGATGATGCCAGGCAGGAGGGAAAGCTCTGAGGAAATACTCCAAGCCAGTTGTCTGGAGATAATAACACAGCAATCAGGTGCAAGTTCTGTTGCACCTGCAGGCACATGTTCTTGAATTGCAGCTTCCTGAAAACCTTGGCAGAGAAGAGCTCCTTATTTTCCAGCTCAGGATCATCTGCCCCTAAAATGATTTCACTGACTCCATTCAGACTATTATCAAAAGCCCCAAACCAGGCAGGGTGATAACCTCTGCTGCTTCCATTCACATTTCGTTTGCCACCATGCCTTTGGACAGGTTCTTGCTGCCCAACATGAACAGCAGAATGAAGAGCCTCTTCTTGTTTTGTTCTCTGAACTAGAAGGGGAGCAGCAGCAAACATCCCTTTCCTTTCAGATGCACAACAGTAATTCCCACTGTGTGGAACCTGAGAATGAAGCAGAGGAAGAGAAAGAGCAATGGAGCAAATCTTCCAAAGGTGCTGCAGGCACAGCGTGGGCAAGTGGCTGTCAGTGATCCTCAGCCCTCTTCTCTCACTGGGAAGCAGAAGTGATCTCTAGTATTCCTATGCTTTATGTGATTACCAAGCACAAATTATTAAAAAACAAACAAACCAAACCCTCAGGAAATTTTCCATCATATTCTGATGGCAGAGGACCAGGGGATGCTGAGGGACTCTGCTGCCAACTCCTTTGCAGAGGTATGGCAAAGTTTCCATTCTGTCTACAACCACAACTTCCATTCTGTCTTTTCCATTCTGTCTACAACTGCAGCCCGTGCAGAAACTGTTCTTCACCAAAGGATCTCCTTGCTCATTCTGGGGGGGGAAATGAAAGCGTATCCTTGCTTTCTTTTGCATAAAGAAACTCCTTACCTTTTACCTACATTAAGCCAATCCCTTTGGAAAACAGCTATTAGTCACGGAGTGTTAAAAGTAAACTCTAAAAATTGGGAAAACAGTTCCATATTAGATGCCTTGAGTAGTGGCAACAGGAAAGAAATGATCGTGTTCTTGGTACACTAACTACAACATGAATGCTTAATTCTCAGAAAGTCCCACCTTTTAAAAATATTTAATAAAACATCAAAGCATCCTATTGCTTCTAAGAAATCCACACCAGATTCAAGCACAGATATGCAATTAAAAGCAAGAGCTAATTTCTGTAAGGAGGTGCTCTACTTTTAAAAATGTCTTTATGTAAGCAGTAATTTTTTCCTTCTGAATTCAAATCGTAACTCTGTGTTAAGTGAAGAGTAAAATCTCTAGCTTGGCTTCAAAATGGCAATTTTTAGTCTTAATGACCTTCACACAGCACTTTTGAACATCACATTAAAAAGATAAGCCTTTGAAAACTTTAAAATGTGGGTAAGTAGGAAATATTTGAATAAGTAATTACGAAGGCTAAAGAGAAGAATGATATATATCATCACTAGGCCATATTCAGGGAAATATATTCAGTCCTGGAGAATCAGTTGCTCTTGAAAAGCCCCAGATCAGTAGGAACTGATGTGTGCTGCAGGCAGTGAGCACAGGCACACATCTCATTCCTAAAACTCCTCCAAGGGCTCCTCGGAGCAGGGCAGTGCTGGAGCCCCTGATGCAGCACAGCACTCTTGTTCCAGCAGCATTCACCAGCTGAAGCCATGCTCAAGTCACCTGTCCCACTGGAGGAGAGCTCTCCAAAACAGCCACACACATGCCATAAGCAGATGCCAGCAGGGTCAGACCCAAGCTTCAATCTCAGCAAGATTTAACCAGCTCCAGGCACTGAGGACCCAGCTAACACGAGGTGCTTTGGGAGTCACAAAAGAGTTCCTCGCTGCTTGAATGGCAGGAGTGGAGCATGTCAGAGCTGCCTGTGGAATTTTATACCTAAATGCCCAAGGAGTTTAAAAAAAGGCCAGGGACTTCAAATTCCATGGGCAGCACAGGCAAGTTCAGCCTCAGTTCCTGGAAGGTTCAAGCCAGCACTGCTGTGGTTTATTTTGAGACACTGGCTGCACTGTGGTTTGTTAGATTTGTTAGGTTTGTTAGGCTGCAAGTTGCAGCCTCCTTTAAATGGGATGTACGTGTGTGTGCTTGCATGATACCCTCATAAATGGGATTAAAAACCAGTCCCTGCTCAACGCTGCCATTCATAATTTAAGGGTCAAAAGGAAAGCAAAGAGATCCCTTCCTGCTGCATTTCAAAGCAGGAACAAATATTTATTTCAGTCTGCAAGCTGCTGTGCTGCCATAACAGCACATTAACAAGAAAGTCTTCTGAAAAATACTTTCATTTCTCTGTTAGGGGCTCCTATGCATAACTTGGGTCATTTGGGGTTTTGGTAACAGTAGAACTTTAACAAGGTTAACCAAATAAGGTTTTAACCGTGACCTCCAGGGATATTTAATTGACTCTACCTATCAAGGTTTCCTGTATAGTTTTTAATTTACTTTTAGTATTTCTACAAACTTAAAATTGTTCTGAAAATAATGACTACATTAAAAAAAAATACAAAGCAAAAAATAAGGAAACTTTAAAAATGCTGTAGTTGAAGTTAACCAATACCTTCCACATGGGAAACAGTGAGTTCCCACAATATTTATGTACCTTAATATACAAAAGCAACCTAAACTCCTCAAAGAAAGATAATCTATTATCAGCTCATGCGGTCAGACTTATGTCTAGAAATCATGTAATTTTCTGCACCATGAAAAAAAAAAGCCAAGCAGACAGGATTTCTCTAGTAGCCTTAACAAGTCTCTAATGTCTTTGCAGCGTGGGCTAAAGTCTCCCATACAAGATCTGGGCTTTAAATAAAGTTTGGTTTGTTTTCGGTGGCAGACAGATAGCTGCTTTAAGAGAGAGGCTTGGGAAAGGGAAATGTTCCACTTAATTTCAAAATGGAATGGATCAAATGTTTTTGATGCCGCTCAACTGACTTTGTTTGGTGAACTGGGACACTGAATTATTTTATTTTCCTGTATTTTTAAAATTGTTGCCAAGAGACATACTCCCTTCCCACAGTGGGAGCTGCACCTATTTACACCAGCTAAAGGAGACCATCAAGTCACATTTCTGAAGAGACATGAATGAGCTGCACATGAAAAAGAATGTGAAGTAGTGAATATAAATTTTGCATGCGGGGAGCTGGCTTGTCAATTCTGAGATGTAACAATCAAACTTCACTCACTATTGCAGTAATTAATAATCACAGCACAGCCTAACTTGCAGCTTACCTATGCCAACACCTGAACTTTAGAACTGCAGAGGGTTTAAGCCCAGACCAAACCCAAATTTGGATGTTTGCTTAATAATTAGTATAATAATTCATTTCAACGTTTACAGTGAACACAGTGGCATTGCTGAAAATCTTAATTATAGAAATCAGTAAGAATTGCAGCACAGTAATTACCCCCCTTTGTCTGAGGCCATTCATTCATGGCTTCTCCTACATAATCTCATGAGCTGCCCAGGCCTCTCCTCAGCCTGCTCTTCTACATATCTGAGGATCATAGAGGTGAGGTCACTTCACCACTCCTTGGGAGGAAAGAAAAAGAGAAAAGAAAAGGAAAGGGAGAAAAAAAAATGGGGAGAAAAGCAAAGCATCTGCTAAAATCTGACTTCATTTGATTTACTCTCCAAGACTGTTTTTTATTAAATATGTTTGACTGCTATCTCTAATTAAATGTAGAATTAATTTTGGCAAACTAACCACAGATGCAGTTTATGTTCAATTTTATCAGACAGATTTATTTATAAGCTGTCAACTTCTTGAAAGACTTCATTTTGGAGCAGTTTTAAATTGCTAACAGTAGCTGTAAATGGGGCTACTGTTCTCTGGAAGACTAAAGAAGAAGTATGCTATAAATGTCCATTCCATCTGCGAGGAATCATAAAACAATCACATTCCTTTATATTTTTTTTTTCTTCCTTCCCCCCTCCTTCTTGGGACCTTTATTAAATTAGTTCAACTCAATTAAAAATAACTTCAAAAACATTTCAGGCCCCTTTGTTTCAGGGAATACTTGGAACTCTCTGCACGGAGCGTCACCCTTTTAACTAATCCCTTTTGGGGAGCGGAGGAGAATAGTGGCATTGTGACTTCAGACAGTGCTTTCAAGGGTCTCTACTGTACCGAATTGAGGTCAGGGCCAGACAATGCCCAGCACCCAACAGCCTTTCAGGCCTTCTTCACAACTCTATCAAACGTGTCTTTCTTCGCTGCGCGCGCTTTCTCCCGTGGCAGAGTCACAGGACAATGGGGAAAGCCTCCAGCACCATTTATGGTCACTGTATTTGCACATGACAAAGTCTATTCTTCCTGGTTTGCCAGTTCCCTGGTAAAAAAGAATGAACCCTGGGTAGATTTTCCCACCATTACAGTTGTTCAAACTTAGCTCAGATTAAAAACGGAAAACTCTTAAAAACAACAAAAAACCCGTCTAAGAACAGTAAGTGCTGCTTGAAAGGGGAGCTGCTCCACTCCTTGCTATTTTGGTTTTTGAGAGAGAAGCTGCAGAGATGGAGTGGAAGATTAAATATGCTACATTACAGCCTGCATATGCATGGCTGAGGACACATTTTAGAGGAAACAGGGATAAAGAACTGGTTTTCATCCTATCCCTTGCCCTTAGCCACGCTGGAAAATCCCTGTTTGAGCAGCAGGGCAGGAGCTCGCCTGCACCCCTTGGTTTTGCTGGGGAAGCTTTCACTGCTCCAATCACAAACAACAACAGCAGCAAACCAATTACTGCACATTTGTGCTGGCTACTGCTGCTATTTCTGAAGACCTACCTCAGAAGTTTTACTCTTTCAACAGATGAGGATGAGAGAGAGACAGAGTGAGAATGTTGCACTAGATACGGCGAGCTTGCTGCCAGGAAGGATTTTTTTCTTTTTTTTTTTTTGAAATTTTAAATATGCGCTACAGATACAGTATTCTTCACAACCTAAAAAGATCTGAATGAAAATGTGCTGCTGTTTAAAAAGACTGTTTATAACCAGTACTGAACTTGACATTTGCACTGCCTCACCCACGCACCTCCAAAACACACACATCTTTTTTTAGCTCATTTTTAGAGACGAAGCCCCCACCCCTGCCTGACAACAGGGAGCGCAGCAACCCAGCCTGCAGCCAGGCAAAAGCCACCAAAGCGTGGCTGGAGAGTCACTGCTCCATCCTGCCATGGGGTGATGTGTTTTCTTCCTGTCTATTCCTGACCTTTTTGGGGATTTTGTTCCGTTTGGCACCGCGCTGTTCGCACGGCATTGAGCGGCTGCAGGCTCCTTCCCAAAAACTGACCCCATCCCTGTCAGGACCCAGGACATTCCTCTGGCTGCCCTGGGGGACTCCAGCCCCTGGCAGGGGGCTCAGAGACCTTGGCACAGAGTCAGAGACACCTGTGCCTCTGATTTTAGCCCATGGAAACAATTCCCAGCTTTGTGTGAGGAGTCACCAGCCACAAGGGTTTGAGTAGAATGACAGTGAATTTGTCACAGGGTGAAAAAGCAGAATTTT
>JAYDZK010000056.1:70872997-70902284 GCA_034509185.1 Euphonia xanthogaster | reverse complement strand
GCTGAGCGGAGCTGAGCCGGGCCGGGCCGGGCCGGGCCGGGCCCCCGCCCGCGGCCCCGCATGGCGCGGGCCTGATGTCGGAGCGCGGCCCGGAGCCGCGGCGGCGCTGTGGGAGCAGGAGGAGGATGGCGGGGCTGCCGTGGAAGTGGCCGCGTACCCGCCTGCCCGTGGGCGCCAGCGCCCTGGGCGTCTTCGTCCTCTGCTGGCTCTACGTGTTCCCCGTGTACCGGCTGCCCGACGAGAAGGAGATCGTGCAGGGGGTGCTGCTGCAACAGGGCAAGGCGTGGAGGAGGAACCAGACTGCGGTCGCCCTGTTCAGGTACCGCCGTGCGCGGCCCAAGGGCAGCGGGGACGGGCAGCGGGGACCGCCAGCCGCGCCCGCAGCCCGCCCGGCCGCTCCCCGCCCCGCAGAGCCCCAAACTTTATTCTTTCTTCCCTGACCCTTTGTTCTGTCCCGGCGGACAGGGCCCCTTCTGCCCCGCAAAACTTTTTTTGGGGTGGCTCCGTTGGCTGCGGAGGAGAAGGGGCTCGGCGCGGGGAATGGAGGCTCGGCCCCGCAGGGATGCGCTGCCAGGGGGGTGAGGGCTCCGAGGGTGCGGCGGCCGCCTGCACAATGGGATGCTTCTCGCTTGGCGGATACCAGAGGCACCTAACAAAGCTCCGCGGCTGCTAACAAAGCCCGGGGCTGCCGGCCCGGCTCCCCCGCTGCCGGGGCTGCCCGGAGAGAGCCCGGCCCGTGCGGCTCCTGGGATGCGCAGGGATGGATGTCTGTGCAGAGAGCCCGGGATGTGCAGGGATGGATGTCTGTGCAGAGAGCCCGGGATGCGCAGGGATGGATGTCGGTGCAGAGAGCCCGGGATGTGCAGGGATGGATGTCTGTGCAGAGAGCCCGGGATGTGCAGGGAAGGTTTCCGCGGATGTGCATCCAAGCCGCCTCGGGAGGCTCCGCGCTGCTCCTGGGCTCTGTGCGGTTTATTAGAGGAGCCACGTGAAAAGGCACCTTTTCTCTCTCCCCTCTGCTCTGGACGTGGCTGGGAAATGGCGATAATCCTTGGGGCCGTTTCACTTGCCCAGCTGCACAGGAGAGGGGAAGGCTGCAGCCGAGCTGCCCCAGCTGCCAGCCGAGGTAACCGAGCCGGTCCCTGCACTGGGCAGGAATTTTTAATCTCTGTCCTTTAAAAGCGTCTGCAGTGGAGACCTGCATCCCCTCAAAAATTTCTCACATGTTTGGGTAAAACACAGGCAATTGGAAGAGAGGCAGATTTCCCTCCCTTTCCCAGAGGGAAGCTGGTTTTTTTTGTCCCTGTCCTCCAAATAGCAAAGATCAGAGTGAGTGGTAATCAAACTGCCTCCAGAAATACTCTCTTTAGTAAAATGAATCCGATCCAAAATTCAAGGGACTTATTTTCCTTTTAAAAAATATTTTTGTTTGTTTTTAAGTAGCATACAGGTTTATTTTAAATTCTTCACTATTTTCTGAATGTATTTGCCTTTGTCATGAACTGGAGCTGATGTTAATATCAGGCTTAATATCTTGTCTGCTGGGATAACAGAAGCCTTACAGTGCTTGAAATGCACATTTGTTGGTTAGCCCCCAACCCTGGAGGAAGTCTGAGCAATGATGGGTGATGAGCAGGAATGTGCTGATACTATCTCATCAGGCAGGCCTGGAAGAAGTCCTCCTTTTAATACAGAACTGGCTCTAAGTTCTAATAAGATACAGGATCCCTCTCCTAAAGCACTGAACTAACACTAGAAGCTACGTTGATCTTCTTGACTATTAGTTAATCTTGATCCTGTGCCCCAAATTCCCCCATTTTTGGGGTTACATGGATCCAGCTTTCTAAAAAATTACCCCACAGGTTATACAGGAAAGAGTTTGGTCTATTAGTTGTCATGTTAGTAAACCAAATGTTGTTTGAAGAATGGTAGTGCTGCTGCAGTTCCAGTTTACAAAACAGTTCTAGACCATTTCCACCACATGGTTTAGTAACAAACTCTGTGTGGCTTATCAGCTATTCCACTTGCCCACATGTTTTTCTACTCTCTAAGCATAGTGATTATCTCAGAGATGCTATTGAGGATATTCTGATGCAATAAAAGGAGCTGTTGTTTCTTGTCTGATCCTCTTGATGAGTTGGTGCAGAACTAAATACAATGAACTTTAAATCAATCTGCTTTAAAAGTATTTTTTAAGAGAAATTGTATGCTGGAGATATGTAGTGAGTATAGTAAATTGTATTATTATTATTCCAACACTTGTGAAGTAGAACTCTATTTTTGCTTCTTTCATTTGCTTCTCTTCATGATGAAAGATTTTGAAGATCAAGCCCATGTCGGGCAAGCTGCTGTATATTTGAGGTTAACAGAAAATCTTTGCTCTGGTCCTGCTGTCCCTAAGCAAGCCAGCTGTAAAAACTCCAAATTTAACTTTCTGCTGGAAAATTACAGAGAATGTCAGTCTCTGTTGGAATGGGAAAGGAGGGATAGAGCTTCACAGAAAACCTGCATGTGAACTTTCAAGTAATATGGCTTTCCATAACAGTCTAATATTAAGTGTGCTTTAATGTATTATTAATAAAATCCTATTTAAGAACAGTGTTAATTGCTGTTCTCCCTAGCCTTCCTGCCACATTCTGGTTAACAGGCAATTTTGGTTTCACTCAATTTGAAGCATAAATTGGAATTAATCTGGGCTAAAAGTCCAGTTCTGCTTTGTGTAATAGAGTGGCATTTGTGGGATTGCATAGCCAGGCTCTTGCTATGCAGAGCAAACACCTGCTGGGTTTGGGACTTTCTCCTCCCATAAACTCATTGGACTCCCATTGCTGAAGTGGATGTTGGGAAATTAATTTGATGAAATCATATTTTTCAAACCTCAGAAAGACTATTCCCCCTTTGCCTTCTGTACCAAGGACAACTTCCCTAAGTGACTTAACAAGTTCAGCAAAACCATTGGGGTAGTTTGGGGTAGTTTGGGTTGAACCCTGGCAACCCTCCAGTCTCCACTGCTGCATCCTTCTCCTCTCTGTACAGCCAGAAACCTTGAGGAAAGGTCTGACCCCTTATGCAAGAGCCCAGACTGGCCTGGTTCTCATGGAATGATCCAATGGGAGTTTTGTGTTTGAATGAATTTCCAGAACTGCTTTTCAAACATAAATATCTGCATAATTAGCCATGGAGGCCTTTAAATTTCAAGACTCTAGAGGTTGAGTGTAGTCATACAGTGACAGCATCTCCTGTCTGACAAATGCTGAATATTCTGTCAGTCAGATGGTAAAACTGCTCAATTTTGAGCTGCAAAGTGGTCAAAAGAGGAGTAAGACCATCATTCGAGCCACTAATAGCTAATGTGTCTAATCTGCCTACAATATAATGGCTTGTCATCCTCTGAGGTGGGTAATGTTATTGAGCCCTAATTGTTTTTACAGATTGCTTAGGGGTTTGTTAGGGCCTAGTGCTGCTGAGATTATTTAGGGGAAAATGTTTTTACTTGTTGTCTGTTATTTGCTGAAGTAATTTGCATACAGTAATACCTCTAGGATGATTTTGTTTAAAATACTGCAATTCATTGAAGGCAGAACTGGATCTTTTTATCTGCCTGGCAAGCTCCATAGGACCACAAATGCCAAGCACTGTGTGTTTATATGACACTCTCGTTTGTTTGTGGAGGATGGAGCTCCTCTGGGGAGTGGGTGTGCTGTGGGGTCAGTGGGTTTGGGCTGCCAGCATTCCCCCTGGAGGGGCTGGAGGATGGTGAGAGCCTTAGAGGCTCTTCAGGAAGAGATGGGACAGTCCCTGCCAGACACCAGGAAGGCTTCACGAGATTCAGCTGTGTTCTTGCTTCTGCTGCTTCAGTTTTGTGTGCTGCTGAAGGGTCAGAGATTATTCTGGGGGTGACTTGATCAAACTGGTGGCAATGTCCCCTGTGAACTCACTGCCCATGCCCTGACTCCAGCCAGAGCATCTGCTACAGCTTGTCTTTGTGTCTCTGCTCCCCAGTGATGGCTGTGACATGGCCATGCTCACCTGGGCTGAGGTGAGCCACTCCTTCCCACCAGATTTGTCCATTTCCCATGGGCAGAGCAGAGAGGCTGCCCTGGAATCACACAGGGCTCAGTGCCTGGGCTGGACAGAATTCCCAGGCTCTGGTGTTGGCAGAGGGGATGTGCACAGGCTGTGCAGCCTCTCCTGCTGCTGCCTCTGTGTGCCCTGCAGGAGCCCTGCTCTGCTCCCAGGTGCCAGAGGGGCTTCCCCCTGGCACTCCCTCCTGCCAGCTGCTCCTGCCTGCACGGAGGGCAGGCACAGCAGGAGCAGCCCCTGTGCACATCACTGCTCATCCTGGATTGCATGAGCACAGGGCTGCAATTCCAGGTCACTCCCCTTGGGTATGACAGATGCTATGGCTGAGTCAGCAAGGTTTTCCTTAGTTCAGATGGGCTTTTTTCCTTCTCTTTTTATGGCAACACTGCAAATTACATGAGTCTGGGGATCCTCACTGGGCTATTTCAAGGCAAATCTGAGATTAAACTTTGTATTGCTCAGCTTGACTTTAGATAAGAGTTTGGCCCTTCTGAAACAGCTTCATCAGATACAGAATTATCCCTGCTTTCCTTAAATGCATATGAAGGACAGAGCTAGGAACAGACCTGGGAGATGCTGGATTAGGTTGGTTCTGCCTCTCTGCCCCGAGAAGCCCTGCCCTGAAACCAATGGGTATGCCCACGTGTTGAGCCAGATCCTGTTCACTTTTCTGTCCTTAGGAGGTGTTGCTGCTGCCTGGCTGTGTTTTCATCAACATTTTACTTGATTTTGTTGTTGTTGCTGTTGTATTGGCTTCATTGGTGATAAAGGGAGTATTTGCAATTTGTGGTTTCCAGCTGAGATGAGAAGCTGTTTTGGTGAAGAGGTACAGTTTTGAAGAGCAGGTTAAAGGTGAGAGGAAAGAAATGTTCTCATTGCATGTTATTATTTGGAGGCTGTGATGAAGAAAGCAAGCTGTAGAGAGGCTTGGCTCCATATCTTCCAGATGGATACCTGAATGACGTGAAAACAATGAGAAATAGTGATCTGAGTTAGCTCACAATGTCTTTGCAGATGAGAGCTGTGCTGGGAAGATAGGAATTGATTTAAATTCCTGAGTTCCAGCTCCTGCTCTCCTCCTTCCTTGACCCTAAGCAGCATTTTCTTACAGACTGCTGAGATCCCTGGTATCCTGCACCGTGTTGGATTGCTGTTTTCCTTTGGATTTGTACAAAGCCCAGCCTGCCAGTAGATATGGGAGGATGTGGCCAGCTCCCCGAGGCTCTTTTCCTGTTAGCTGGGAGCAGCCAAAGGCCCACAGCCAGGCTCTGGGGAGCAGGAGGAGCAGGGACTTTGCTGGAATTCAGGTTACCCAGCTGGGGCCCCCAAAGTCTGGTATGTACACACCAGGCACTGCTGCATGTATGGATTTTCCCATTTAGCTTTTCCCTTTCTTTGCTGAGCAGTGGGCACTGAATCACCCATACAAAGGAGTAGTCAGTGATTTATTCCTCTCCTTGTAATTTTCATCTTCAGAGCAGCCAAGAGTGTTGCTCCCATTTGAGGTGTGTTCAGTGACATATATGAAAATTCCTATTTTTGAGACTAGTTGCTAGTAGGTAAATGAATGGAAAATGAATTGTCTTTCACCCTTTAGAATTTGTCTTTCCCCAGTGTGGATGAACCTCACTGAAATGAGGAAGCTGTTTGGACTGCAGACTTCTGTTGTTCCAGTTTTCTGAGCACCAAAAAATACTTAAATTTCAAATCCCTGGGTATACATTAATATTTTTCTGTATGTTGCATGGAGTTCTCAAAATGCAAGGAAATTGCTCCTGATCCTAAATCATTTTAACACAGCTGCACACAGTTAAATTCAGACTGAAGATCATTAATCCAAGCTAAGTGGTGTTTGTAAACCTCAGTGTAGATTCAGCCTTTGTCATGTCACGATTTTTACATTCAGAAGACCAGAGGTTCTTCTCCCACGTCTTGGAATTTAACCTGATTAGGTAAACAGCAGATGGGGTGGGACGAGGCACTGATAAGTCCCTGGACCCTGGCAAAGCATTTTATTCTGTGAAGTGTTTGCTGCAGAAGCTCTGAGCTTTGGGAAGAAGCTGTGCCCACTGCCTTGACCTTAGCGGTATTTGAAATTTTTAACAAGGTGAATTATATTGTGAGGAACGAAATCCCAGCTTTCAGCAGGACTCTGGAGGTCACTTTCCCACTGCTCCATCTGGGGTAAAGGTGAAAGTTATGAAATTAGATTGTTGTACAATATTTTATGGCTAGCAGAATGGTGTGGGGGTTTTGTTGTTATTGCATTACATCAACAGACTTTTGTTTTGACTTCTGTTCCTTTTGCGGGGAAAATGCCCTCCTTAATTTCTGGGTTTAGAGATGCTCTTTTCCAATGGAGATGTGGCTACAGTGAGGCTTTTAAAGCTGCTGGGTAGAGCTGAATAGAAATGGTTAACATTTTTAATGTTAAAAACATGTCTTTCATGTTTGCAGAGAGCATCCTGAACATTTCCTGAACAACCATTGTGTTTATATTTTTCCTTTTTTTTCCCTGCACCTCTTCTTCAGTCTGTTCCCATTCCTAAGCTGCTTGAGGCCCTCCTCAGCTTTAAGGAGAGCCCCAGACTACTGGAGTGGCACCTTTTATAATTGTCCAATTAACATCCACAGCAGTGATGCAGAGAACTCGTGTGCAATTATTTTCTCCTCTATCTCCTTCCCCATGTGAACTAACAGTGCCCTTCTGCAGAGTCTTGCAGCTCCCACTGATGATCAGGGCATCTGTTGTTTTGCATCCTTGATGTTCCAGCAGTTGGCTATCAGGCTTTCCAGGTAAATTGCAGACTTTGCCTTCACCTATTAGCAAGATAAAGGCTTTCCTTATCAGCTTTCATTTAATAGTTGCTATATAGATCTCCTATACTTTAAGGAGTGCTGGGAAAACAGATCATCAGCTATTTTCCTTGCTTTCTTGTGGGAAAAACTCGCTCTGCATATTTCTGGAATGCCAGGAGTGGCCATTGCTGTCATAGAGAAATAACAGCTTTGTATTTCCTGTCAGAGATGGAAGACAAACAAACAAGACATATTTTATTTTCTCCAGTGAAAAGAGTTTAATATTTTCCTGTGGGGTCCATCTTGGCCAAATGTCAGTTCTGGGAATTCTGTTCCATCTGCCTCAGTGTTTGGAGGCTCCCCTGTTCTGCTGGTGCTGTGGTCCTGCCCTGTGGTGGTGTCCCAGGGCAGGGTGATCAGGGACCCTCTGCTCTGGGCCGTGCTCAGAAATGCCAGGAGAGTTGAGGAAACCAGTCCAAAGGCTGAAATGTGCAGAGAGTGGTGATGCTGAGCCCAAAGCTCTCTGCCTGATGCCTGCCTTTCTCAGTGAGGCAGTCAGATTTAGGCCTAATGGCAAATGGGATGAGGACTATTGGGGTTACTCATCTGGGCTTCAGTGCTCCTGCTTTGAACTGCAGGGGACACTGGGCTTGGTTCCCCACGGACTTCTGTACAGCAAAGGAAGCAGAGTTATAAAGGAAATTCAGAAACTACGTACATGGCATGGTTATCTCTTGTAACAGCTTCAGGTCTAGGTCAACACTGGTGCTGGTTGGGAATTCTGTGAATAATTATCATTGTCCAGAAATTATTATTTTGACAGTGCCATAAGCTTGCAGAGAGACATTCTGAGCTCAGAAGGATTTTCGTTCCAAGAACGCGTGTAGTGAGATCCTGGCTGTGCAGATGATGAATTTTGATGAATGGGGTGGGTTTCCCATGTGCAAGTGAAGTTTTTAATGGGAAAGAATGTTGTAGGCACAGAGTCAGTGGGGACTGGGCTGGGGCTGTGCCCAATCATCCCTGACTGGCTCCAGCTGTGCAGGACAGGTGAGCAGCATTGAAGGGAAGGAGCCCTGGAGTGCCCAGGGGCACTGACCAACCCCAGAGGGCACAGAGGGCACCCAGGTGCACTGCAGCAGCACCAGGGCATGAAAGGCTGGGCTGAGGGACAGGGAGGGCACGAGCTGCAGCCTGCTGGAGTGGAGTTCCTGTGTGTGGGCAGGTGCCTGAAGCCTTCTGAGGAGGTTTGGTGCTGCTGGGATTGGGGTGAAGCTTTCTGAAGCTGCATGCTGACCCTCTGTGTATCTCAGCTGTGACGTGTGCTGTGACAGTTGTTCAGTGTGGAGCTCTGGCTGGTGAGAAGTATGAAAAGACCAGTTGGAAAAAATGGGTGATTTGTATTTTTACAGATAAGCACAGTGAGCTTTACCTGGTGAAACTCTGTAGGTGTAGTGGATAAGCTGTTATTGCTGTGTACCTGTTCTCTGGGAAGCTGTGGACTAGTTTTTATTTGTTATTTATTAAAACAGTTTCCTGAAATTTGCTGCGTTTCTGTTGATTCTGAATTCTGTACGAGCTGAAATGTTTCAAGATAATTCCTATGCCATTACTGAGGGTTCATTTTAAGACCAGCTTAATGTGTCTGCAAGTGCCATTCTTAAATGTAGTCCTAATTGTCTACTGATTACACAAAACTGCAAATGAATAAACATTTTCTATTAAAGGATTTAATGCTGTACTTCATGTGAGGGATGGAACTGCGTGGATGCTTTGGAAGCTAAAAGGGGGATAAGGGTGGAAAGGGAGCCTGAACCTTTCCAGCAGGCTTCTGCTGAGAGTTGCAGAGCATTCATCCTTCCTGTGGCTTGTGGAGGAGCAAAAAGCCTTTGGGAGCAGGCAGGTGTGTCCATAGGTGTGTGCAATCTGATCATTCTGGGCAGCATGGGCTCTGTTTGTGTATCCTTACAGAGACCTCCATAAGAAATCTGCTCAGTGACAGAGAGAAATGCTGTCTGTGCTTTATTGGGACTGCAAGCTGCCCCTTCTGGGCCATGCAATCCAGGATGGGGACCCTGCTAAGCCTGCTGTGTTTGTGTCAGGCAGGGTCTCAGTGCTGCAGTGAGATGGACTGGGGTGCCAGCTCTCAGTCACATGTTCCAGCTTCAGCTCCTCTCAAGGATCCAAGCCTGTCGTTTCCTCTTGGCCAGGCACCTTTGGAATCAGGGCCAGCTCAGAGGAAATCCGAGGAACCAGGGCTTAACTGAAACTGAGGACATCTAAACCTGGCTTTCTGTTGTGGTGAGACAGAGAGATGGCAAACACAAATGCTTCTTGGAGAGCTCCTGGGCATTTTTAAGTGAAGCAGTAAAGACAGATTGTGTCTCCCCTTCCTCTCAAAGCTATCCAGTCTTTATTTCAGCTTTTTCTTCTGCTGTGTGTGGTGTATAACTCTAATCCTAAAATGTGTGATGTTCTTATTCAGGGCTGATGGATAGTATGAACTTCTGATAACAGTGACTGAGGCACAGTTTCAATGGTTTTTATTCCAACATTTTAGCTGCTATCATCCTCAGATCTAGAATTTTCTTTTCCTTTTGTATTATGCATAGATGGAAAAGAAGCTCCTTAAGATGAACCTTAAGACTTCCTCACTGTGATCTGCCACTTGAGCAGACTTTTTGAAAACCCCAAATTTTAAATTCTGGATATTTATCATATTGGCATGCCTGGATATGGTGTCACATTTAGACCTTTGGATTTTATTTTTGTTTTGGAAACTGCAATTTATCTGTGTTTAAAAAATGGTAAAATTCTTCCAGCTGCAATAATATGTGCTTATTTCACGTTGTGGTCTGCTTTATATATTGTCTTTTCTCAAATGAAAGTGGTAACGTGATGCTGAGAAAAACATTGATTTCTAAGCTGAAGTCACTGTATTGCAAAATTTACTGATAGGCACTTAAAGAAACCCAGCCCAAAAAATCCTCAGCTGTGATGAAACAGCTTCCTTTGCTGTCACTCAGTGCACTCATGAGAACTTGGCCTGGGGGGCTCTGGCTCTTTTATTCAGTTACGGTTTTTAGAACTGAGATGAAAGTAACAATCAGATTGTCTTAATCATTTATAATAGCAGGTTAAGGAGATGAGAACTTTAGGGAGAAACTTGATAGCCCAGGGAGTATCTTTCCTGTGATCTTAATGCATTGCTATCTAAACCAGTGAGTCAGTGCTTGTAAGCATAATTATGTCATACACTATCTTTTGGATGCTCAGATCTGCAAGTGCAGATGGTTTTAATGAAATTTTAGCTTTCTAACTTCTTAGCTGTATGCAGGTTTGTTTTCTTTTTCCATGTGTTTATTGAATAAAAAGCAAACTTAAAAGAAAGGTCACGGGATTGATGGCTACATGCTTTGAGTTAACAGCTTCCTCAGTGCCACTCTGCTGAATGGGCAAAAGGTTTTTCTTCATCTAGGAATATTTACATCAATGAGCTGATTTTTCCTGCCTCATTTCCTATCTTCTAGTCCAGCAAATCTGATCCCCCTTTCCTCTCTTATGAAAGACAGGCTGAACAACACAAGGATGGGCTTTGGGCACTTGATTCTGCTTCTGCCTGTTAGGAAAAGAGAATTAGGTTTGTTTGATGTTTGTCTGTGAGTGATCACCCGAGAATTAGTGCAGTTTTGTCTGGTGAGATTTATTTTTCCTTAGCTCATCGCACTTCTTTCCCTTCAACCAGCATCTGGTGACGTTTTTGTTGTTGTTGTTGTTTCTTTGCTTTTGGTTTTGATTGGTTTGGAGTGGGGGGTAGGTGTGTGTGTGTTTGTTTGTTTGTTGAACCAGAGAGATGCACCCATGGGTGTCATTCTGTGGAGGTGCTACCTGAGATTTTAAGGGATGGCAGAGTTACCTGGCTCTGAATGCAAAAGCTTGAATGCAAAAACTCACCGATGCCTTGGGGGAAATTTCCATGCATCAAAGGCAGGTTTGCTCTGGTCACAGTGTGTGAAATGAGCATGGGAGGGCAGTTTCAGAGGAGCACAGGTCAAATTTCCCACGAGTGTGTGAAGTCTGCCCTCAGAATGTGTATTAACTGTGGAAAGATGCTCACTGCTTTTTCACTAAACCCCAAATCAAGAAATGCATTTAGGTGATTACTGCTGTTATTTCACCTTCCCCCCTCTTAATTCTAACGCTGGATGTATTAATTGTTAAATCCTTTGCCCCTCCATGGGGTTATGGTGGCCTTTCACCTTCTGGCTCTGTTTGTTCTGAGCCATGGCTGGTGTGGCTGGGGTGACATCACAAACATTTGTGTTGGCAGTCCTTCCTCCTGCAGGGCTCTGAAGTCTGACACTGGTGAAGATGACTAAGTAGAGACAGATTTATGTGGAAATCTTATTAATACCCATAAAAGAGGGAATGAAGGCATAAGAAATTTGGCTCCAAAAAACCAACCAAAAAATGCTCTGTTCTTAGAAACATTTGGCATAGCTCCATCATGCCTTTTGTGGGAACTGGTTCTTTGTCTGGCCTAATCTAGACTTCTTTTCTTTTTTTTTTCAGAAGATTACTGAAGACTTCCACTTTTCCCAAACTTTCTCACAGTAGAAAAAAAAAAAATTTCACTTTGGTAATGCACAAATCAGTTAATTATTTCAAAGATAATGAAACACAGATGTCTCCCCTTGTTTCTCAGCAAAGATTTAATGGTAGCCTTGCTGTGAGATCTTTCACTGCCTCCAATGTCCATAGATGTTACATGGTCCTCATAATCAAAGTGGTTTACTAAGAAGGGGAAATAATTTTCACTTGCAGTGTGTGAGGGCTGGAAAGGAGCTGTATCAGAGATGTGAAATCATAATTCAGTTTCTTTCATAACATGTTTGATACCAGCCTTGGGAGAGGAGTTTCTGATGCTCAGTGTGTGCTAAGGCTCTTGTCTGTGCAGCTGCAGTAAGATTTTCTTCCTAGAAAACCCATCTTCATTTATGGCATAATCCATAGCATACACAGAAATGTTTCATAAATAAAATTACTTTTATGTGCTCATTGCATGTGGGTAGAACTTTTTGTCCTGGGAATAATTTCCAATATATTGTTCCTGTTGAATCTGTGATTGAAAAAAGTTCTGGTTTGCTTTTAGCTCTTACTGTGATGACCTAGGCATTTGGTGCATTGGGATATTGTGTTTTAGATCTTTAACTGATCCATGCACGTGTCTTGTACTTTTTCCATGTGTGTGTTATTTTTCCCAGCAAGCATGATATTCCAAGCTCACTCCTGATGTGACCACACACTGCTTTGAAATAGGAAGCAATAAATTAGCCTTTAGGGCTGCCTTATGAGTCAGACCTTATTCTTTATTTGTTTACCTCTGCTTTTTGGATGTGTGCAGTTTTTAGGCCTGCTGTTAGCACTGCTACCAAAATTATTACCATTCCAGAAGATCAAAGCAGCAGCAAAACGAGGAAGAAAACAGGAAAAAAATTCTTATCTGGATGAGAAGATGATTTATATCTCCTTATGTTGGCCAAGGTAAAAATCTTCACCATGAGCTATTGCTCACGTCCTGGAGAGACAGCTCACCTCCACTGTTCTTAAGGTGTCCCTCATCTGGAGGCAGTGGAAAGAATTCTGCATAGAGGGAATTGATATCCTGCAAATGGCTTGTTGGCCAGGAAGGGAAATTGCTGGCTTGGATTTGAATCCCAGGGCTGTGCCCCTGTGATGGCAGCAGTGTGCTCCTCAGGTTCCTGAGGTGGAATAGTTCTTTTTGTTAAGTCTTGGTAAGGTTTCAGAGCTTCCATCCTCACCAGTGCTCTACTTCTGCTCCTGAACTTTTTTGTTATTTGTGAGAGCATTTGTGCTGCAGGAAAACGTTTCCTCAGGCCAGTAGGTTTTATGTGGCTTTGTCAGATGCTTCCACACAGAGCTGCCAGCATTGAAGCCTTTTATTTCTTTGGTGTTTGAACATTAAGTGGCAATTCAGTATCCCCTCTGCTAATCTTGCTTAGCATTTGTATTGGTCTTCTTACTTTTAGGACACCCTGCAGCCTACTGCCTTGGCCTTCTGAGGTGTCATGTATTCAATTTGTGCTGAGCTGGATGGGCAATAAGGGCATTTAGCATCTCCCTGGAATGAATATGCTGACAGATTAATCCTGCGTTGACTTTTCTATTAAATAGCATGGTGGGAGAGCCACAGAAATCACTGTTATCCTTGCTTGGGTCAGAGACATGTACTGAAATTGTTAGCTCTGACCTGCTGCCTTCTGAGTTAGGCTTGTCCTGGCTCTCTGTGGGATTCTTGGAAGCTGAGAGGGAGGGAAAGTGAGGGATTTTTGTGTTTGGTTTAATATATCTTGTTGACCTTTCTTGAGGTAAATGAAATAGTCAGGAGAGGTGAATTAGCTCCATGTTCTTCTGTCCCATCTTCTTCCTCGCTTCAGCTGTGTGATTTACCTGAGACCAGCTGGCTTGGGCTGGTGCAAAATCCATGGCCAGATGTGTTTGGATAAAATTCCTTTTGAAGGGAAGTGTGGTTCTCAGTGTTGCCTTGTTTGCCATCACATCCAGTCTTGGCTGGATGAAGCCTGGAAGTTCAGAGTTCCCCTGGAATTCTTCTCTTACTTTACAGCTCCTCCCTGCTTTTTATAAGCAAACAACATTCTGTGAGAGGCCTAGAGGGTGGAAATGGCTATGAACAAACCCCATATATTTTCTGATATGTCAGAAGATAGTAGAAAAGAATAGGGTGCTCCATGTCTGCTGGTAGCTGATTTCTTTTCATCCTATTTATTTTGTAGAGGAAAAAAAGCTCGGTTGGGTACTAGGGGAAACTTTTTTATGAATAGTATAGTAAAGTTCTGTTACAAGCTATATAGGACAATCTCATCTGTGTACATGGAAGGTTGTTTTAGAATAGTGTTTTAGATATTTTTCCAAGTGGGTCTGGATGCTTTTTCTTAGAGAAAACCATAGTTGTTGCTGCAATTTTTTCTTGTTTATTTTGTAGAGGAAAAAAGCTTGGTTGGGTACTGGGGAAAACTTTTTTCTGAATACTAGTAGTGAGGTTCTGCAACAAGCTGTGTAGGGTAATGTCACCTCTGTACACGGAGGGCTCTTTCAGAATAGTGTTTTAGATATTTTTCCAAGTGGGTCTGGATGCTTTTTCTTAGAGAGAACCATAGATGTTGCTGCCAGTTTTTCCTGCACCTGCCTGTGGGCTGTGCCCCCAGCTGCTGGCCACAGTCCTCGTGCAGTGCCAGTGTTCTGTTTGGGGCAGACCCAAGCAGTAAGCCTCCTTTATGTTCCAGTCAGTGCCCAAAGTGGAGTGTTAATCCCACTGCAGATCCACGTGCCTGCCCTTAGAGGGGATTACTGAAGATCAGATCACATTTCTTGTGTCTCTTCTACTGTTGCCCTTCTCTGATTCAGGAGGTGCTGTGTTCTTTGGTTTGTATTACCAAGTCATGATTGGTGGCAGACTCTTTTTTCCCTCCCTCTTTCCTTCCCTGTAAATGATAATGTTCAAGTTCCAGGTAGGCTCCTAATTGCTCTTCATTTTGGCCTGGCTCCAAGCTGATTTATCAAGCCCACTTGTTAACTTAATGCTTTTATGGCTGCCAAGAGAGTGCTGCATGGCCTAAGTGAGATGGAGTGGCTGGGATTTGTTAGACTTTGTGTGCAGGGAGGTTTCCTAGCAGCCAGATAAGGGACAGCAGCACCCTGTCACCCTCGCTCACGTGCGGGAGCAGCACTGGGCTCGGGAGAGAGCTCCTGTGGGAGGGAGAGCTTTGGGATGGGTGTGTGTAGGGTACAGCACGTTCCATGGCTCATGCCCTGCCAGAGCCCAGGACACTGCTCTGGCTGCCCTGGGGGACTCCAGACCCTGGCAGGGGGCTCAGAGACCTTGGCACGGAGTCACAGACACCTGTGCCTGTGATTTTAGCCCATGGAAACAATTCCCAACTCTGTGTGAGGAGTCACCAGCCACAAGGGTTTGAGTAGAATGACAGTGAATTTGTCACAGGGTGAAAAAGCAGAATTTTGGGGGCTTAGAATGGGGGTTCAAGAGGCAAGATGGAGGAATCTGGGCGTGTCCTGTCCTTCCTCCTGCTTCTTCCATCTCCTGCTGTGATGGTGGCACTTCTGGATTAGTTTGGAGTAGAGACAGACTGTCTAACACAGGTGATGGGTATTGGGAAATTCTTGTAAATAAAGCACACGTAGCTCTTAGTATAAAAAGATAGCACTGCCCTGAGGATGGTCAGAGTGCCTCAACCCGACTGGCCAGACAGATCTCAGCAGGTCAGAAAGACAATGCATTGGATAAGGGAAAATAAACAACCTTGAGAACCAGAGAAAGGAATCCTGACTTCTTCTTCGAGCACAGGGCTGGGAAAAAAGGGACTTCCCAACACCTCGGGGCCATCTCGACACCAGGGACCCCGTGACAGCCTCATCAGGCAGATCCCACTGCTGTCAGGGGCTGCTGTCCTGCCCAGCAAAGGGCTCTGCTTCCCCCCCTCTGCCCCTCCAGTGCTGGAAGGGGACAGCCAGAGCCAGGGCAAGGCGTGCTCTGCTCTGTACCTGCCCACGTGCACAGGTCCCGTGTGCACAGCCTGCCACACCTTCCCTAAATCACAACCAAATTCAGCAGAGAATCACAGAACCAGGGCTTCAAACTGATGGCTGCTTGGTGGTGCTTTGGGATGTTTTTTCCCCCACCAGGATCTAACATAAACTGAATTATGACACTGAGGCTCCCTGGAACAGTTATCTCCAGCAGCCAGTGTGATGCCAGGCACCAAATTCTGCTTTTTGGCTCACAAGGAAAACAACCAAGTACATAAATCCCAACCCACCTCAGGAAATCCCATAAGTATGGACTTCCTTTTAAGAGCCTCCCCCAGTTCTGTGAATGCCCATCTGAATCAAAGGCCAAATGTCTGATTCAGGCTGAAACCAATGGTCTATTGAGATCCATCAAGAAGGAGTTACTCACTCAACTGTTAAATCTACATGAGATCTTTGGATGGAAAAAAATTCTACAGAGTGATGAACCATATTGTTAATATAAAAAATAACTGTAGCATGTTCCACTCAAGCAGCAAAATGTTGGAGTACTGACTCATGGGTTCCAGACATGTGGAAAAGAAATAGCATTAAGTTACTTCCAAATTTGCTCCCCACATTCTGATTGTATGCAGACCCAGAGATGAGTCAGTACCATTAGCACATTCTTATTTAATAGAGTAAAACTTAAAGATCTGATTGTAGATGTGAGCATCATCTACAGGCTGATAGCCAAGGGTTTCTGCCTGCAAATGGGAGCCCATGTCACACTGCAAAAACAAATTAAGAGGCCAGGAAAAGGATTTTCTGAGAGTTTGCTGGTCAATACCATTTCTCTCTGTGTTCTAAAAAAAGCCAACATCAAGTGTTAAGGAGGCACATTTGAAAAAGAAAGACTGCAACAAAAGAATTCAAAGAACAAAATGTACTTTGGCAACACATGATAACACAGCATTTAACAGGGATATACTGTTTTGAACCTGCCTTTAAAATTGCTCAGCTAGGTAAATAAATGCTAGGTAAATATTTTCCTAATGTGTTTGACTTGAAATTGCTCACTTTTCTCAATAAAAAACCAAGATGGTATCTCATTATCTTCAGAAGATGGACCTTTGGAAATTTCATTTCATTTCAGTTTTATATTAGGCCTTCTTCTAAGACATGATAAGGACTTTTATTAACTACCTAGTGGATAAGTTGACTTTGAAATGCCTCCTGAACCCCCAAAACACACGACAGACCCCTAATTACTGATCCCTTTGTGATCTACACTTTTACTAAATCCAACATGTTAACAGAAAAGGGTGTATCCAATTCCAGCAGGTTAATCTGGGCACTACAAAAGGCTTATGAGGCTAATGCCCCATCTAACAATCAAAGACCAGAGGGACAAGGGGAGGAAAATGCAGGAAGATATGGAACTGAAATCTCAGCCTCCTACAAGTTTTTGGGGTTTTTTTTTGGTCAGATTCTGATTGAAGTTATTGAAAGGATCTTACAATATTTAGCTAAAAATATGCAACTAGTCCTTGTTCACTTAGTCCTAGCCCACAGCTCTGTCTATCCAGGGGAAATCATGCTTATAAGTTGCACCCCAGAGAAGAGCTGCCTATCTTCTTAAAATCCTGGTGCTGTGCATTCCCAGGGCTGAGGATGCCTCTCATCCTGCAGGTGATGGCCTCCAAGCTGCAGCTCCACCTTGGAAAAAGCTCCTGTTGGCAGGGCTGAGGAAACACCATCTTCAAAGAAACTGCTGAATCTACTGATATTATTTCTTTTTATCACCAAAAACTAATGTGAACCACATTCAGATTCAAATCACACATTTAAAAAAGAAGATTAAAATGAATTACAAGTGAACTAAATAAACACAGAGCCCCTGATCAGGACTGTAACTGTTTTGAGAACTCAGATTTTAAATTTCTTGTTTCAACTCCTCTTTCCATTAAATGCCAGCACTTGACAAGTGGGAGGAGGCAAAATGAGAAGTCCAGCTTTGCCTCCTGGCAGGAGAGCCTCTGTTCCTGAGAGAGAAAAGCCTCAGCTGGTGATGCCTGGGCAGCTCCTGGGGAGAAGCAGCAGCCTGGCAGGGAAGGAAGTGATGCTCAGACAGGACCCTCAGGTGAGGAAAGGAATTTCCTTGTGTCCCAGCCTGGACTGGACAGACTGCAGAAGGAGGAGTCACTGCATTGCCAGGCTGAAGGAAAGACTGAAGGGACAAGTCTAAACCACAGGCACCCCTCTGTCAGAAGCAAGCTGACCAGAAGCCAGGTTTTCTATGCCCTTTAATGTAATTATTCTTTTATCTTTTCCTTTTTTCCTTTAACATAGTTTTATTTGTATATACACACCCATGTAAAAAAAAGGCCATAAGAAAAAGTTTCTTGAAGAAAAACCTGGATGCAGGGTTTGAAAGCTTTTTCTAGAACCCATTATTTGCTTGAAAACACAGTCAGCAAAATCCAAGAGGATGCCAAGCACCACCAGGCTAGACAGATGGGGCACAAATTGATGGAAGATTTTTTCCAAGTGTCTCCATGCACAGTGTCAGTGTAGTGTGGAACACTGAGACACCTTTATAACCACACGTGCATTATACACAGAGACAGGTGAAGAAAGTTAAATTCTAAATTAAAAAAACCCAAACCGTATTTTCTGAAGCAAAAAAGATATGTATGAGTCTCAGAAGTGCTTTTGGACATGAAAGCCCACCAGCTAAGCTAGAACAACACCATTTTCAACCCTCCACAATTAGAAGGGAACAAAGCTCAGTTTAAAGTGCTTTTACTGCCCCAAGTTCCATTACAGAGCTGTTGGGAGGGGCAACCACTCCCACACAGGGACCAGCAGTAACTCTGACAGGACACTGGCTCAGCCTGGTGAGTTACAGCAAATAACTTGTGTCTGAGGACTTGAATATTTGAGTTCACAGAATGTATCCACATCCCTGACACATCTTGGTGCCTCTGTCTCAGGGAGAGCCAGGTGTCCAGCAATGCTTGATGAAAATGCTCCCTGGCACTGAAATCATCCCAGCTCCACAAGGGGGGCAGCATCTAATTGCTACACACAACTTTAAAATTCATGCTTTCAGTCCTCAGGTCTTGTTTTGCAACTGGATAATACAATGCACTGCTTATTTCTGGTTTGATAGCATCCAAAGAACTTTTGGACTCACTTTTAGGTTTCTGGGAAGCATCTATTACAGCAGACCTTAAAATATAAATTAATGTGATCCCCTGTAGAGAAAACACACAAGATCATGAGTCCCCTTAATAACACAAAGGGGGTACCTGAACATAAGTATAAAGATATATTAGTGCTCTGTTTTCTTTTTTATGAGAACAATTTAGTTTTCCCCTGTCCTTCCAGCCAGACTTGGCTAGTGTGATATTGAGAGAGAGGAATCAAATACCTTCAGAATGGCTGACAGCCTGCTTTAGGCATTATGTCTGAAAGCAAATCAGCAGCAGCAAGAAAATTGGCATTTAGAGAGAGAATAAATTACAGGACATTGAAATATCTCTGCTAGAGCTGTAAAAAGTAGAAAACGAAAAAATAATAAAAAGATCACCTGATATTCATGGCAAGGCCAAGGAAGGGAAAGGGAAGATGAAAGGAAGAAGATTTTGTTGTAACCACCATGTGTAGCCTGAGAAGACAGAATAAGACCCCCACAAAATGCTGGAAAGGCTGCACAATCTGGCACTCAAAGGTTAGGACACAAAGAATAACAATTACCTACACCAGCTTTGTTTAGCCCCACCATGTAGATCAACTGCAATAATAATAAAATAATCCCAGATGATTTTTTTTTCCCCAAGATCTCTGCACCACTGCCCAGAACAAATCTCCTGGAGTAAGGAGCTGGGGCTGTCAGTGAGAACCTGCCTTTGGCTCCTTGTTTGCAGGTTTGAGGGTGTGCTGTGAACGAGGTGAGGGATGCAAGGAAGGGAACAGAGGCTCCCATTAGCAGCCAGGCAGCTCAATCCTGCTTGGGCAGGCTGGATCTCCTTCCCTGCCACAGGGTGTGAGGTGCCCTTGGTGAGTGATCTTTCTTTCCCAGGCATCCCTCAGTCTGTCTTTGTCCTTTTTTTTTGTGGGGACACAAACCTGCCTTGCTGCTCTGCACTGTCACTCACAGGTGCCACCTGAATCATTCCAGCCATCACTCTGAACAGAAGAAGTGCTAGAGAATATTTACTACTGGAAAGCAATATATAAACTCAGCTATAACCCCACTAGCATCTCCAAATGTCCTGGATTCAACGTGTTAGCAAAATTCCTGCTTCTTGGTTTCCCATCTCTGAAATTGGGATGCCCTCCTTTCTCAGGACCCCACCACACCCACTGTGGGAAGAGAAAGCTTGTGAAGTTCTCTTCCACAGAGCCAAACAAAAGCCAATGAAAAAGTGAGTGATTGTACCTCCAGAGCAAGAATGATTTGTGATTGAATTGTGTGGCTAGTGCTGCACCCTGTACCCTAAGGAATAATCAGGAAGGATAAGGGAAGATTGAGCAGCTGCCCATTGCTTTAGCACCTCCATCCTGTGTGGTCAGGGATGTTCCCTGCAGAAGAAAACCTGAGCCCCTAAGGGCAGAGTGCACCCTGTGTACAGGTATGGGAGTCCTGAAATGGAATTACAGCAATGCAACAGGAGTGCTTGACTCTGCCAGCAAGGCTATTTCAGCAGAGCTCTCGTGCATGCCATTCCCTGCACTTCTCAAAAGGGCAGAGGGAGCAGCAGTTCCACCACATTTATGGCACTGTCAACATTGTCACCTGGCTCGGAACCTCCAGCACCTTGCTCTCCTGCCAATGACAGTGCCCAAGGGCAAAAATAAACTTGTGTAGGTCTTACACAGGGAACCTCCCACCACACTCTCAGAGACATTTGATGCCAGAAAAGGGGATCCATGCCATGGCCCTGATCAAAAGACTTTTTCTGCCCTGTCTCCTAAACCCTTCCTGCTTTATTTTTTCTCCGCTTTTCTTCCAGTTCAGTCCCACCCTTCCTGCCTACCAGTATTAACTCACAATCTTCACTGCCCAAGACCAAACCTTTCCCTTTACTCCCACACCTCTTCCTCAGCTTATCTCAAAAGCACTTGAAGTGACAGGTATGGGCACATGCTGCAAAAGTCATGGCAAATGCACAGTCAATCACTTGGGAAATTCTCTTTGCCTCACTGCTGTGGAATATTAAGATTATTTGTAAAAAAAAAGTTCATGAGGGTTTTTTGTTTTTTGTTTTTTTTTTTTTTTTTCCAAATGGATGAACTAATTATTTTCTCTCATCTCATTCCATATAAGAAAAGCAAACAAACAAGAATAAGAGTGTGAGGTCAGACCAAAGGTCCACCTTGCCCAGCATCTTCTCTATAATTGAGTGACCAAAGCAGATGTCTGGGGAACAGTAAGTTTAAATAAATCAATAAATCTGCCTAAGGCAGATATTCAACACTTTACAGCCTTATAGCAGGAAGTGTTTGACAACTTCAAGAATATTTTTCTTCTGTAGCACCCAATGAATCTTGGTTATGTTCTGAAAATCCCACTGGAGAAGCCTTAGTTCCTGAGATCAGATAATAACATACAATCAGAGAAAAACAAGTTCCTCAAAGAATACAAATAATAACACTTCTGGCACATCACCCATCCTCCTGGACTGTCATTTTTTTCTGCTTGTGCAAAACATACTGGGAAGAAGTGACTTTTATCCAAACTTATCATCTCCCTCCCCAAGACACACAAAATTTCACCTCATCATTGCACTCCCACAAGATTCATACCAGCCTGGTTTTAGAGAAAAAGCTCTGCTTGTCACAGGTCAGGTTGGAGTCTTGTGTTATGTATTGAAGATGCAAACTCACCCAACACTGGCTAAGTGCTAAAATTGCAAACCTGAGCTGCTGCTGCTATTAGAAGGTTCTCAAAGGTCTCAGTTAACTCAGAGGGATCTCTCACTAAATCTGCCCTGCCCAGCAAAGAAACATGCTGTTTCACAGGGAACCCTCTTTAAAAGAAAGAAAAAGTTATGTAAAGGGGGGTGGGGTGGGTAGAGGAGGGGGGGTACATGGAGCAGGAGGGAGAGAACAGCTGGCTCTGCAGCCCCTCACAGTGTGTGATCATGGCAGGCTCTGGCTCTGGCTCTGCTCTGCTGCAGCAGCTCTGGGCCCTCGCAGGGCACACAGGTTACAAAAACCTGGAGACAGAGAAGGACAGGCTGAGCAGGGCAGGGAGCAGGCTGGAGGAGAAAGCCAGGCTGCCACCACCCCTTCAGTGCTGCCTCTGTGCTTTAGGAGCTGTGGGAATCCTTACAAGGAAAAGGTAAAAACTGCCCATGGAAGGGCAGATTCATTGCTCTTGGCCCAGGCCTGAGCCAGGGGAGCAGCTGGTACAAATTGAGCTTTCCAAGGTTTTGGGCACTCAGGATACAGACACCCCACCTGCAGTGGAAATCCTTCCCCTCTCTCATCACAGCTGGACCCGCCAGCCAAGAGCTGCTCTGCTGCAGCAGCAGCAGGTGAAGGTCAGCTTAAAAACCTGGCCTTTGTGTCTACCAGAGGCTCCCAAGCTCTTTTCCTCTGGGAGAATAGTGTCCCCCATTTCAGGGAGCTGTCACCAGCAAACTCCTGACTTCCTTATCCCACTGCATCTGTAAACATCTGCCCGCTGAGAAGCTGGGGGCTCCTGCTTGGTGAGGCATTATCCAAGCAAAGCCTCAAGAGCCACTCTGCTGAGCTTTTGTAAAGCAAAGAAGGCAAAATGCAGTGCTCTTCAGCCAGGGTCTGAAGGAAGGGATTCTCCAGGGATTCCCCTGCTCTGAGCCTAGGATCCATGGGGCACCTCACAAAAAAACCCCAAACCATGCTGCACTTCCTGAGCCTGATGGCAGGCACAGTGCCATTACTACTGGCTCAGCACAAGTGATGGGGAGTGAGGATTGTCTGTTAAAAACAGTAGCAGTGTCCCAGAGGAAACAGGAGAAAAGTCAGCAATTGTAGGATGCCCCCTCAAGGTCTGAGTCTCGGCCAGCAAAGTTTGTCCTTTGCAGGACTGAGCACAGGATCAGAGGGACAGCAAAGTTCACAGCCTGAACAGACAGGGCAGTCAAGCAGGTGCTGGAAGGGGACTGAGGAAAATGTTACTCAGGGCTTCTCTCAGCAAAAAGCAGATTTCAGGGATTTTAGGTGGGCTGGGGTTTACCCCAGACCCTCCCTTTTTGTTTTATCATTTTCGTCTCCCTGCAGTTTACCTTTCTTTGCAAAAATAATAGCTTTTAAAAAGCTGTTCTGAGACATTTTAAACAGAAACTGCAGCTGGAAATGGAGGAAACAGAGGAACATGTAAACAAGACAGTCACTTGCATAAAAGAGGCAACTGCACCTGTCAATAAAGGATGCACTGAAGAAAAACAAGTGCAGGTCTTTTTGTCAGACTGCGAAACAAGAAAACTTGGTCTCAGATTTTCCAGGAGCCTCTGCACTCTTCTGTAGCTTTATTTCTGTGTACAATAACAACAACACTGAAGGAATGCAAATCCAGGCCTGACCTTGGTGGGTTTCCCCCCATCCTTAAAAGCAAATCCATGCAAGCCCGTAGAAAACTTGAACTTTGTGATGTGAAAGGAGGTGCCAGGGTTCAGGCAGCACCTGAAGCGAGTGAGCCAAGCCTTTGAGGCTGGCTCTTCTGCTCCTCTCCCACACTTGTGGTTGATATTTCAAATCTGTCAGAGGCTGTGAGATACCATCTCTCTAACAGTGGTTGTGGCCACCAACTTTCTTTATAATCTCTCTCCATTTTTCCTATGTAAGAGTCTTAAATGAAGTTTGTTCCAGACTATTAACCTATGACAGAAGACTGCAGAGATAAGATTTCACTGACATATAGAACAAAGAGAAAGAAAGGGTGTGAAAATTGCAATGACAAGGTTGCCTTCATAGTTCAAGATGTATGAAATGAAATGAACTAAAATATCTGACAAATGTCTGGATAACACACGTTGGGCACTACTCCCTTCAGCTGAGTCAATCAGAACTGCAGTTAATGGACAGCACAAAAGATTTCATTTACAAACACAACTCCTTAACTGGAACATCTTAAATTTATCCAACACTGTATTGCTTTCAAGAATAAGTGATGTAACCACTGCTACCAGGACATTTATTCTCAAATCACAGCATTTCTGAGCCAGGCAAAATAAATATTCCATTAGACTGAGATCAGTTCAGGCTCTGTCTACAAGAGGAAAAGCCATGGCTTTGGGAAAGCTCCTATGTCACATTTAAACTGATCAAAAAGGCCTCATGGGCTGGACAGCACCAAGCCATCTTTTGACTGCAGGCCAAAAATAATCTCCCACCTCTGGCTGTGCAAGAGGTTTTCATGTATTGTAAAGGGAAGATGGTTCCAAGCTGAAAGTGCCACAATTCTGCAGGGAAAAGGAAGAGGACTGAAATTAGAGACAGACTGAAGGGAGCAACTTTCAGAGCTGCCATTGTGGAGCAAGAACCAAACATCAGAAGCAAAAGCAAGGAAAAATGTAAAGCCCTGTGTGCAAATATCACCCTCTGTGCAGGGTTCCTGCTGGAGTGCCTGTGGTAATGCCCAGTGTGACACCAAGCTTGCAAAAGTCCCAAGTCCTGTTTCCTTCTGCACAGCTTAGCTGAATACAGCCACAATGTAGAGCACAAACCCAACAGGGCCAGTGCTCCCATTTCCCTGAAATGTGGCCTCCCTTTCTGCTGCAGAATTAAACATTAATTCATTATCTGTTAATGTCCTTCAGGCCTAGCTGGACACCCTCCTTCGGGGAACCTCCTCTGAGCATCACCCCCAGCTGACATGGGATGCTCCAGGGGTTTGCAGCTCCCTCCCAGGGGCACCAGGGTTCCTGGATAGCCCCTGCACCCTCAGAGATCCAATGAACTCCAACTTCTGCTCTGCTTCCTCTTTTCCATTCCAGATTGTCACACAGCAAATATATAGAACCCCATGAAAAAACATATGAAAGAGAAAACAAGAAAGCAGCAAAGCAGCAGGGTAGGAGAAATACTACATTGTTTGTTTTTGCTAGGGAGCAGAACAGAGTCTATGGCTTGGAACAAAAAGAAAAAAAAGGGAAAAAAAAGGAAAAGAAAGAAAAAAAAACCCTACATGAATGGGTCTTTTTTTCCATTGTTGCTCATGACCATAATTTAGCAATGCATTTACTAGCCACTGTAATCATCAAACAGGCTCTGACAATTAACAAAAAGACCATGAAAATGAAAGTAGTGAAATGGAAATGAATCACAGCTTCACCACAGCAGAAAACATCTTTCTGAAGAAAGACAGACTAGAATGAACACAACTCCAAGTAAATTACATATTAATTAAATGAATTAGCAGTGTTGCTATTGTCCCATTTGGCCACTCACAGGCATTTTACAAAACAACCCTTGCAGCTTTACGAGCTTCTGTCTTTACGAGCTTCTGTCTTTTCTGTCTTTTCAGCTGTCTTTTCAGCACGTCCTTGTGCAGTGCCTGCTTCCTCCCTGGGATTCCCACTGCCAGCAGCTACTGGAGGGCAGCAAATCCCTCCATCCATCCCACTCCAGAGCAGCCCTGCCCAGGCAAACCCCAGCAGTTGTTGTGAGCAGTGCCCCTCCCTGGTGCCAACCTCTTTTTGGCAGAGGGCTGAATGAAGCTGCTTCCATTCTGAGGAGTGGGGACAGGGTAATGCATTGTGACAGACAAGGGGAGTGTGTTCCTCCTGTTCAGCTTTGCAGGGTCCCTTCAGATCCATATGCTTTCATTAGAAATCCATATCATACCAGGAAAGTGTCAGATAAAACCAAATTCCATTTCAAATGCTGAAAATGTCTGGTTCTTTTAAAAACTTCACAAGGACCTGGGGCTTAGATAAGCAGTCATTCCTGTATGACTGCAGAGTGGCAAAGAGCCCTCTGGAACCTGCTGCAGGACCCCATGCATCATTGCTAAGGGCCAGGCAGATTCTTTGTGGCCTTTGGATATGGGAGTGTATTCTATTAAAGAGCCTGGTTCAGGACCTTTGCACATAAAAAAATCAAATGCTTAATGGGAATGACCTTCAAAAAAAATGTTTAAAAACCTGGGGTCCTTGTATGAGCTCTATATCCTATTTCTTTGGTGTGTTGTCAACAACATGCCAATAACAAAGGCAATAGCAAACCAGTATTCAGAGGCAAAGGAAATAAACACAGGCAAACATGCAACTTTGGAGAAATTTTCAAGCATTGTGGCTTTGCAGTTGACAGTTCTCTAAGGGAAATTGGCCTCCTGATGCTGAGGAAATGGGTGGGCCAATTACTAATCTGCTGAAATAATTTTCACTCCAAAATATTGCTAAAATCGCTGCCATAATGGAGCAAACATCAAATAATTTGCAATAAGAGCCCAGAGGCATGCAGGGGCTCTCCCTAGAAGAAGCCTGGCCCTTTCAGGGAGGTGTTCTGCAGAAAAGGCTGGCTGAGGATGAGCTCAAATGAAGACAGAAGGATCTGACCTACTGAGCACTTAGTCCTGGCTTAAGCTGGATCTCACACTGCCGTTTATTACAGCACACAGCACTCCCCTCTGCAGTCCTGCTCCTGGCAGAAATGAAGTCCCAAATCACCATTGTTTGAGATGATGAAAGGTCTTTCTCCATCAGTGTTGTTATTAGCATTTGGGTTTAAATGAATAGTCTGCCATTTTTAAGCTGCAGCCAGATAAACCAGACTCCTGGTTCTGCAGGGAAAGGCAGCCCCACACTGCCTCACTTGACTAGAAGGCCAACATGCACTTTTTGGCTGTGCCTGTCAGCTTTCCCTGACTTGATAAAGAAAATCCAAATGCCTACAGACAAATTAAAGTGGGAGCACAATGCATGAAAGGAGCACTTGTGGGATGCTGACGTGCAGCTGTGAACTCCACACCTTCCTTCTCAGAGCACAGTCCTCATCCTGAAGCACAGCAAGCTCCAGGGCTGCCACTGTGCAGCTCAGCACTGCTCTGGAATTCCTGCCTATTTCATAGGAAGGAAATATCTGTGCTTGTTTCAAACACTTACTGAGGCCACAGCACTGGGGGATTTTAGAAGACACCACATCCCTTACAGGTAACAGAACAGTGGGCTGGGCAGGGCCAGGCAGTGTTTTACTCTTCAACCTCAATTCTCAGTTGAGGTTGTAGATAACAGGAAAAAAAAATCCTTTCCTTCCAGTAAAATATTTAGCAGCTTTTTCTATGGTTTTATCCTTCTTTTAGACAACAAATACCAAGAACTGCCAGAGAAAGAGTGTTTACATGACCAACAAAGGGATCTGGAGTTCCTGGGCCAACTGAGAAATTCTGGGCTGCTGTTTTACACTCCAAAAGACAAAATGCTATGGAAAGAAGTCATGTGCACTATACACAAAGCAATTCATGAGCCCAAATGTAAATCTTGTTTTATCAGATAGCTTGGCTCTACAGCTGAAGTAATTATTTTTTTTGAGTGTTGTGGATGTGTTAGAAGGATGTGTTTCATATGTATAAATTACCTCCTGCCTTGTAAAGCTATCATGAAAATGAGATCTTGCTCCAACTCAAGCAAGCCCAGAGATAAAGGAGACAATAACAACAACAAAGGATATCAGCCCTTCCACCCCCTGTACAAATAGCCTGAATAGCCTCCTGCACTTCAAGGGTTCTTGTCACTGATGATCTTTGGGATCTTGTAGCTGAACTCTACACTTCAGCAATGAGGACATCCAGTGGCAATCACCAGTTAACTTAGTGATGTGCTTTCTGCAAGTCGGAATTTGGTATCTGACACTATTTTTGTGCTGCTTACATCTGCATGGGATGAATAATATCCCTTTTCTTGTTTGGTGACTATTTTTCTTGAGCTAAATTGCCTATTGACTCGAGCCTGAAGCTAAACAAAAAGGGCAAATAATACAGCAGAAGCCATTAAATAATGTATTTTTTTTGCCTATCATTAACATGAATACCATGTGCAATTTCAATCCCCACAGAAAAGCCATAACAATCTCTGACACTGGTGTAGAGCAATTGCTGATGAAGACTGACTGCTCCGGCAGCACTTTTTCTTTTTAAAATATTTTATGCATTAAAACACCTGGAGAAAGCCCAACTATTTTCTGTAACAGACAAACAGCAGTTCTAGTGCTGGTTCCTAAAGGAGGGAGCTAAGGCACAGAGCTGGGGCTGCCTGCTGGGACAGAGTCTGGGCTGGGGTTAGGAGGCAGGAGACCTTCCCAGCTCCCAGCCAGCCCCAGCTGTTTGTTCAGCAAGGGATGTGCTGAGCTGACACCGTGCAGGGTGAGGCTGGAAGGATGCATGCCCCCCTGTCATCATCATCATCATCATCCTCTCTCCAGGCCCCTCTGAGCAAAGCCCTGCTTGCCACTGCTGCCAGGACTGCTCTTAGCAGAGGGGAGGGAGCCACAAGTCTCCTGTCTCAGGCAGGAGCCTTCATCCCTCTGTACCTGGCTAGTGGAGAGCTGAGATTTTAGCAGCCACTACTTGAAACAGTGCCCAGAAGGAGATTCTGGGAAAAGTTCCTGCTTCTCTAACCCAAACAGAGGCGAGACCTTGATGGGAACAAAGGACAGAGCTGCACCGCTGAGGCGGGGCAAGAGCTGCAAACAATTAGCGTGTTGATGTCAGCTTAAAGAGGGTCACCGAGAGATCAGCCTTCCCTGCATCTGCTCTTTAATTAAAGAGAGAAAGGTGGCAGTGGCCACTGCCCATCACCATGGCAACCCTGAAATGCCACGCAGCTGGAGCTGCTGCCGCTCTCCAGGGTGGGACCGGCCTGGAGCAGGATCGGGGAGGTGAGGAGGGTGAGGAAGGGCCCTGGAAGCTGCCCCACACCTGGGAGCCCTTCCCAGCTGGGGCAGAGCCCCGGGGCTGCGGGATGGGACACAGTGCACAGCCTGCCCTGCTCCTGCTGAAGCTCAGCCAGGGCTGCACCAGCTGCAGGCTGCTGGTGCTTCTCTGGCTGTGCATCAGGTGTGTAACATACATAACACAGCTATAACATACACAACACAGCTATAACACACATAACACAGCTATAACATACACAACACAGCTATAACACACATAATACAGCTATAACATACATAACACAGCTATAACACACATAACACAGCTATAACACACATAACACAGCTATAACATACACAACACAGCTATAACACACACAACACAGCTATAACATACATAACACAGCTATAACATACATTAATGCAGCTATAACACACACAACACAGCTATACACACATAACACAGCTATACACACATAACACAGCTATAACACACATAACACAGCTATAACACACATAACACAGCTATAACACACACAACACAGCTATAACATACACAACACAGCTATAACATGCACAACACAGCTATAACATACATAATACAGCTATAACACACACTAATGCAGCTATAACATACATTAATGCAGCTATAACATACATTAACACAGCTATACCATACATTAACACAGCTATAACATACATGACACAGCTATAACATACATTAACACAGCTATAACATACATTAACACAGCTATAACATACATGACACAGCTATAACATACATGACACAGCTATAACATACATGACACAGCTATAACATACATAATACAGCTTTTCTAGCTGCACATCAGGTGTCTAACATACACTAACACAGCTTTTCTGGCTGTACATCAGGTGTATAACATACACTAACACAGCTTTTCTGGCTGTACATCAGGTGTATAACATACACTAACACAGCTTTTCTGGCTGTACA